>OX326961.1:10440214-10905214 GCA_946800325.1 Luzula sylvatica | reverse complement strand
TATACCTAAAATTGATTGTCGGGATTAGATTTGTTGATTATGTTTGTGAGTGTATCATTTTTTATTTGTTTATGTATATTTTTGTCAAAATATAATTTGTTTTATGACTTGAATCATAATTTTTAGGATGGAGTCGAGATAAATTTAACGGTTGTTAACCGTTTGGTCTGATGTGATATATGATATGATTTAGATGAATATATTTGTTAATAATTCAGTTTTGTGAGGATAAATACGCTTATTATTAATCTTTTTAGGACAAATTTGATATTTATAATTTTTAGAAAGACGCACGTGAAATTCCTTCTTTTATGTAGTTACTAGTTGACACTTGACCTGATATATATAATCTCATGGATACGCTTATCTCATGTTTAAGGGTTTCCATATAATTTGGATTTCAGAGCCTAACTACTAACCTAGTTATTAATTTCTGTCCTCATTATTTGTTCATCTTCAGAGATGTTTTCATTTTTTATGTATAGTTTAGAATTTGATGTATATTTTATTTTTAGTTGTAATTTTTTTTGTACCGTCAAATGAACTTTTAATTTGATTGTAGATATCATAGATTTGATAATTAAATTTTGATGTTGTTTATTATTTGATGTGTATTAAGTGAGATGTGATTATTATATGCTTAAATTTTGATGTAAAATATCTTTAGTCATGAAAATCGTATAAATACATATAAATCCATTAAAATCATTCATAGTCTTAAATTACAGGAGCAATTTTTCTACGGCCATCATATTCAAAACCCCAATCCAATACAATCGATGTGTTAATTCAACGGGATATTAATTGAACCCAAAAGCCCAATTCACAACTAGAAAATGAATGCTGGTATCGTAAGGGTTAATTGGTTATTGTGTTTATTAACTCAAATTTATGTAGTTATTGAACATAATTAGACAGTTCATTAGAGAGTCCATTAAAGTAGGCATAGTTAATTAGACATTTAATTAGTGTGGGAATTGTGGGGGAATTTTTTTTTTTTTTTTGGATTTGGAATTGTGGGGGAATTGAGGTGACATGATATATGGCCTCAAAATAGTAATCCTATTAATACATTTCATAAACACTTAGGGGGTGTTTGGTCGGAGATTTGAATTTGAAATGTCTTGGAATAGTTTCTTATGAATTTCATTCTCACGTTTGGTTTACATGTTCGGTAATAAAGTAATGACATAATCCATTCCCTAGGGAATAGTTGATGAGAATAGGAGTGTCATCAAAATTGGTGGATTTTTTCCATTCCCATGAGGAGGAAATACATTTTATTTTAATTTTCAAAAATAAATATCTCAAGGTTTCTATAAATAAACTTATTTTTACATTTTTAGAGTATGTCATGGAATAAATAAACGTACCAACCAAACAAGATATTATAATATGTCATGAAATAATATGTCTTGACATGAGATTCCTTGACATGTTGCATGCCAAGACATTCTCGAAAACACGAACCAAATGCCTATTAGTCTTATCCAATGTTACAGAAATCGCTAGGCGCTAGTCGGGCGGACGGGCACCGTCTAGCGCCTAGAGGAATTAATCGGGAATTAATCAGTGATTAATCGGATCTGGGCGGATTTGTAATTTTACATAGTTTTTGTCATATTTTTTAATTTTTATATATTATAATTTGTGCTACAACTTTTTATACTAAAAATAGTGTATATGAATTTTATTTAAAACAACGTCCAAACAAATCATAACATGAAATCTACAACATAACAATAACACCTATGTTGCTCGGATACGCCGATACGACGATACCGTTACGCGTATCGAATACGACGATACGGCAATTTAACATATGATTTAGGATACGATACGCGTATCGGATATTGGTAGATTTTGATTTTTCGGAGTATCCGCGCGATATAAAATTTAACACAAATCCAAATAAATCACAAAATAAAATTACTAAAAATAGAAAGAAGAAAAAGGTGCATGTCTTATATATATATATATATATATATATATATATATTAAGTGGGCTGCCTAGGCGGAAATATTCGGCGCCTAGACGGTATCTAGACGGGCCTAGGCGGAGAACATTGGTCTCATCCTGACGATGCCCCGTTAGTTATTCAATCTATACGGAGATTTCAAAAGCACGCTCAAGTATAATTAATTTCTTCTTTATGTCCAACCAATTCCATCCTCACGCTCAGGAGTCGGGCCTCTCTTCTTCGTCTTTTTCTTCACGTCTCAACTTCTTACTCACTCACTTATAATCGCTTCTCTCTTCTATCTTCAACGAAAATCTGCGTCAACGCCGTCGCTGTCGCCGTCGCCTCTTCTCCTTCGCTTCCTCCTAATCCACGAAAGATCACACCATCTATGGCCGCCGTCAAAGTTCTCCTCGGAGTTCTCATCATCAGGAGCGAAACCCTAGCTGCCGTCGCCTCCTTCTCTTGAACGAAATTCATCAAGCCCCTCAACCATCCCCATATATGGCCCTCTCTCGCAGTCGTCTCTGGTTTCTATCGATTGTTTCCTCCGTCACCCAATCTCTGTCCTGTTGAAGGACTCTGGATTTAGCCCCCATTTTCTTCTTTTCAAGGTATCCCTATATCCAGAATTTTGTGGATTTATTTTTGAGATATATTTATATAATTCTAATTTAATGGGAAATTCAGTCGAAATGTTATTTTATAGGCTTAATTTGTATATATTTACTTATCGTCAATTTTCTAGATCCAAAAGCATAGGACTTTCATGCTGACTATGTTATTGCGAGAGGTCGGCCTTCACTCTTATTTCTTCATTTGGCATTTCAAATTATTAATCTTTTTCTTGTAACAGTCAACTGTCAATCCTTACAATCTTGATGTCCTCTCGAATCTAGAGAACTATGTCAATGACCAGGTTCAGTTTTCTATTTGCTTATCGTCAATTTTGTGGGAAATTCAGTCGAAATGTTATTTTATAGGCTTAATTTGTATATCTTATTGTCTTAATTAATCCATGATTGAGTCTATAAGAATGAATTTTTGAATTTTGTATTATTTTATTTCAGGTTTATCTCAAGAGTACAGTTTGGACGCAAATATTTATCTTCTTTGTCTCTAACAGTATGCTAATTCCTTAATTTCTTTTTCTGAAACATGTTTGTTTCATTAATTAAAGATTTTTATAATTTTATTATTGTTTGAACTAGACAGTGAAGACTCATATTGTGACTCGCATTCTAATCAAGGTACAACAAAGAGTAAATATTTGTAGTTACTCTTTTTCTTAATGTCCAATTAATTATCTGCTTTTTGTAGTTAATTCCCTGTGTTTTATAATTAACCGGTAATTCCCTGTTTATTTAAATAAA
Source organism: Luzula sylvatica (assembly GCA_946800325.1). NCBI lineage: Eukaryota > Viridiplantae > Streptophyta > Magnoliopsida > Poales > Juncaceae > Luzula > Luzula sylvatica. The sequence continues at coordinate 10,901,880 of OX326961.1, read as the reverse complement.
TGTTAATTTTCAGTTAATTACATGTTTTCGCAGTTAATTCCCTAGTTTTTGTAATTAACTGGTATTTTCAGTCAATTAATGTCCCGCTAATTCCCCCTTTTTTTCCAGTTAGTAACCTGTTTTTTAATTAAGTCCTTTCATGTCGATTTATGACGCAGTTAAGAGAGAGATTACCAAACCATAATATGCAAATCAAATAATCAAACCTTCACATATTTTAAAATAAAATTGTAATAATTTCTTCTTTACAGTAACTATTTATTCTTTCCCAATATTCAAATCAAAATGATGCAATTCAAATCGTTGACCTTCCCAATCCAGTTTTTGAAATCCAACAGTATTTTGGGAAGTAAATGTACGAAAAAAAAATAGAATGATCAAGGTCTGATTTGATTTTCATGTGATAGAGAAGAAATAAAAACATGACTCGGATTTAAATTCATGAGAGGAGAGAACAAACTAAATTTGGATTGTATTTATGGGTCAATTAAAGAGAAATTCAAATTAGATTTCATACATTTCACAGATGGTAAATGATAAAACGATCTGATCTAATAATTTTGTTTTGTCATTTGTAAAATGTAGATTTAATTGTAAATATATGGTGATAATCAATACCAATAAAAACATTTAATTTCATTAATAATATGTGAAACGGTCGATTTTTCTTCTCCCAATCCTATATAAGAGGACAACAAAAATATTGTTGATCACGGTTCATCATTGCTAATTAATACAGTTGCTAACACATCAATCAAAATAGAGAATTTTAAGGGGGATGTCAATCATCACTCAAAAAAAAAAAAATTATTAGAATTCAATACCCTAAGATACATATTAAAAATGATAGTTTTTCTTTGTATTTTATATTTTTTTATGTTATTTTGCTTGGAGAGAAAGAATAGTACTAATTTTACAAGACTAAATTTCTTATGAGTTATTATAAAAGCTCAAAATTTCAATTATACCCTCTCAAGTTAAAATTTTGTTAACATATCATGAATAGCTAAAACAGGCTTATAAAATATTAGCATTATTTTTTTTTAAATCTACATTATCTTTTTTACTTAATATGTTTATAAATAAAAAATTAATGAATTAAGAGTAAATTAAAATCTTTTAAAATAAATAAAATAAAAAAATGTATCAGTGAACACTTTGTAGGAACATTTGATATGATATATTATTTTGAGTTATTCTTCGGTACACCAAAAAATTCATCAATTTTTTTGATAGACTTAATCTTCACCGCCCACCGGACATTGATCCAACAGTATTTTGGGAAGTAAATGTACGAAGTACAAACTTTAATGTAAATTATTATGACACGCATTACATGTATATAACATAATTCAAGTTTCATAATTTAAGTGCATAAATTCATATCTTCCTATACAAATATCATTTCTCCGACAAATTATTTTTTTTAGCTCAATATTAAAAAAAATGCTCATAAATAAAACTTTGTTTAACATCACGAATGTATTTTTTTTGTTTTTTTTTTATGATGGAAAATACAAAAAAATAAAAATAAAAAATAATGTTTTTTATTTTTTTATTTTTTAAACAGGAAATAAAATGTCATGTTAATAATATATATTATATTATTTTACCATAATAAATATTTATTTATGCATATTGTGTAGCGGTTACTAACAATATCCGTGCAAATATAACGTGTAATTTTGTCATCACATTCATAGAAGGATATTTTTTAGGAAAAAAAATATTACCGTCCATTTAATTAATGGGATAATTTCTAATATGTCCCTACAAACACACATAATATCAAATTTGTCCCTAAAAAATTAGGAATATCATATTTGTCCTTCCAAAATTCGTTATTTATCAAAATTGTCCCCAACTAACATCTTCTGTTAAAGTTAACAAAGAACAGTAAAATTCCCTTTTTACCCTTCATCTTTTCCTTATGGTTTGTTCTCTCACTATGTCTTCTTCACGTCTTGTCACCTCTGCTGTCCTCCGAAATTATTTTCTTCTTAACCTCTATAGTGAAGTCAGGTCTGCCCTTTTCTTCACTCGCATTCCTCTTCAATTGTCTCTTTAACCTTAGCAAGTCATGCTCACTTGCGTCTCCAATCCAGAAATTACAAAGAAAGTTTTTTTTTTTTTTGAAAATGAGAGATATACCCTCTTTTGTCAATAAATAATAAAAAAGGCTTTACAATGCTTAATCAAGTAAACCGGGAAAACTAAAACTAGATTAACAAGAGGCAATACTTGCCCAACATAACTGAGGGTGGGACCCCTAGCCTATACCTTGCAGTCACAAAGAAGGTTTCTTGTTTCAGTCTTACAAATAAGCTCCCCTTAATATTATTTAAGGCTGAGGAACGAATATTTTCATGTTTGAGAAGTATCAAATAGTTTCAGTCTCAAACAAGATGTATCGAATAAGCTCCCCTTAATATTATTTAAGTCTTACAAGAAGTAATGAATTGTTAAGGTGTTCTTGATATTTACAAATAAGCTCCCCTTAACTATTTCACATTCCCCCCTCAACAATAGAGAAGCATCGAATAGTTTCATGTTTGAGAAGCTAATTTTAATCGTTTAAATTGCTCAATTTTATACCACTTTGCAGGCATTTGTTCTTCAATATGTCCAAGTAATATCATATGTTTTAATTTTAGATAAAATGTCCCAAGTAGTTTGTATATCATATGTTTACATTTAAAATATTCTAAGATTGTCTTGTAAATTTCAATTTTATTAGTTTTAATCTTGGAGAAAATGTGAATTTGAATGATATGAATATTATGATATTAGAGAAATAATTGTGAAGAGTTTTTTTTGGAGTGGTAAGTTCCTTAGTAAATTGGTATTTGGTACTAACTCTGTCATATTTGTAAACGATTGAAAGAAGTACAAAATCTAGATTTACACATAGTTGTAGCCACTAGCCAAATTCTTTTGTGTAAAAATCTGCATTTTTTGTCTTTTTGGCAAAGTCAGTTGAAAAGGTTTGGCAAAAATGTGCAAATGGAGAGATAAAGAGCTAATTAGTATTAGATGGTTTAAGAATAAAGAGCTAATTAGTAGTAGAGGGTTTCAGATGGTAGAAAAAGAAGAAAGTTAGAGAGAAAGTTGAAAAATGGCGAAGCAGCAAGGGAGGATAATACAAATTAATGGGTACATAAGCGTCTAGAGGAAGAAAGGGGTATTTAAGTCAAATTACAATTTTATTTATAAATTTAAGAAAGTTTACAAGATTAAGTTCGACTCAATTTTTCAAATTTAACGGTGAACTAACAGTTTGTCTATATTTGATAGCTTTTAAGTTTTTAATGGATATATTTGATATCATTTTTGTTTTAAGAGGATAAATTTGATATTTGTTAATTAAGAAAAAGACAATGCAAAGTTTTAACTATATCTTTTAGCTTATAATGGTGCATTCAAAAATTTCTCGTTATACTATGCACAAACAAAGTACATGATCATCTATGTAACAAGATTAGACACATTATTTTTACATTCAATGTTTGAACAAAATAACGGAAATTTCATAGTATATCAAATGTATTATAATTGATACTTCGAAACACATATCCAATTTAAATAATAAACGATATATATGAATATTGAAAATAAAATATATTACTACAGAAAATAATGTGTAAAAATTGAAAATAAAATATTATCGTTAAAAAGTATATAAAATGAACATGCTGACATATAAACAATATTTTATTTTATCACAAATAAATAGCTTAACTTTGAAAACAATATATAAACTTTAAAATTTATTTATTTTTACCACAAAAATGTACTAACACCGAAAATAATCATAAACTAAAACGTAAATTGAAATGGAATGAAAAATGAGCATTTAATTTTTTTTGTCAACCAAATAAGAAACAATCTAATCTTAAAATAGAAATAAATTATTAATAAAATTGATTCATACTTAATATATCAGAAAATATAAATCAGTCAATTATATTATTTTATAAGATTATTATATCAAATTTTAATATTTTGACATGGACATATATAAAAAATATGAACAATATATGATGTTACTCGGTAGGTTCGGCTTAACCTATTTTTAAAACACTAAAACCGAACCGAATAAACCGAACAATATTCTTTTTTTAAAGCGAACCGAACAAAATAAATCGAAAAACCGAGCCATTAAACCGAATTCGATTGATTCGGCTCCCGATAAACCGAAACATTTGCACACCACTAATTATATGATCATTCAAATAACGTGCTGTCAAAATATATTTGCACACCACTTAGATGTATTACCATTAAAATATATTGACTCAATAACCCCCACCCCCACCCCCAGGCCCGACCCCCCCCCCCCCCCCCCGAGGCCCGGCCCCCTTTCGGGCGACCCCCCCCCCCCCCCCCTAGGCCCGGCCCCCTTTCGGGCCGAAAACCCCCCCCCTAGGCCCGGCCCCCTTTCGGTCCGAAACCCCCCCAGGCCCGGCCCCCTTTCGGGCCGAAACCCCCCCCCCCCCGAGGCCCGGCCCCCTTTCGGGCCGAAACCCCCCCCCCGAGGCCCGGCCCCCTTCGGGCCGAACCCCCCCCCCCCCCCCCCCCCCCGAGGCCCGGCCCCCTTTCGGGCCGAAACCCCCCCTCCGAGGGGCCGACCCCCCCCCGAGGCCCGGCCCCCTTTCGGGCCGAACACCCCCCCTGGAGGCCCGTCCCCCTTTCGGGCCGGACCCCCACCCCCCGAGGCCCAGCCCCCTTTCGGGCCGGACCCCCACCCCCCCGAGGCCCGACCCCCTTTCGGGCCGGACCCACACCCCCCCGAGGCCCGACCCCCTTTCGGGCCGGACCCACCCCCCCGAGGCCCGGCCCCCTTTCGGGCCGGACCCCCCTCCCGAGGCCCGGCCCCCATTTCGGGCCGGACCCCCCTCCCGAGGCCCGGCCCACATTTCGGGCCGGACCCCCCTCCCGAGGCCCGGCCCACATTTCGGGCCGGACCCCCCTCCCGAGGCCCGGCCCACATTTCGGGCCGGACCCCCTCGCCTCCTTGCTTGTACCTGCAAAATACAAGTAAAACATACAATATATACAAAAATACATATGTACACCTACAACATACACACAGAGACACACACTTACACATTTAACATACAACAAATAGACAAAACACTTTAAGAAAAATTGTCCTTTTGCAAGAGAGTTCGGTTTGTTATCATCATGAAACCCTGTAGTTTGACTTTGTTCATTTCGTCACTTGTGGGATCTTTTCATTACTTTCTTCATTTCGTTACTTGTGAGATCATAGCCAAACCTGTACATACAAATGAGTAAATAAATTAGGAAGATATAATCCATAAATAAGCAATAACAGTAAGTTTTCTTTTTATCAAAACAGAAAATGAAGGTGTTATTTTTGCTATTTTTTTTAAAGAATATTCCAAATCGAAAAGAAAAAGTTTGGGTGTTAAGTATCTTCACTATTAAAAAGGATTTTCGGCAAGTCATTCATAAATCAGAGGCTTTTGTACTTATTATCCAAAATGGATAAGTAACCACGTAATTAACATGACCCGTGGAAAATTGCAAATTATCATCACATAATCGGAAAATTGCAAAAATCATAAAAAAGTTTGTGTTTTTTGAGAAAATGGCCCATGGACCTTTAATATAACAGATAAACTCAAACTCAAAGTAGAGATGAGAACAAATACAAAATAGATAGCACTGACCCAAAAGGGGGACAACAAGAAAAGCAGCAGTAAAAAGAAAAAGATAAGGCCAGTATTTAAGATGTATTCAACGAGAAAGGAGTACCTAATACCTATGACTATTTAGGAGAGGAATTCCATTAGCGCTGGACCTGGCCAGGATGCCAAGCATGGTCTAATATCCTTCTTTGAAAGGATCTCGACGCCATTTCTCCCTTGTAAAGGTCTGATTCTTTGAAAGGATCTCGACGCCACTTCTCCCTTGTAAAGGTCTGATTCTTTGAAAGGATCTCGACGCCACTTCTCCCTTGTAAAGGTCTGATTCTTTGAAAGGACCTTTGAAAGGATCTTATCTCGACGCCACTTCTCGTTCATGACTGCGGATGCAACATCTCCCTTGGAAGAGGAGAGTAAGTCAAGCGAATGAGTGGAATAGGAATAGCTCTCCATTAATGGAGGACAAAGAGAAGCAGAAAGTGGAAAGAGAAAAGAAAAGAGATCTGGGAAGAAGGAGATGGGAGCGGGCGAATGGGGAAATATATAGAGAAGGGCGAGACCGATCCAAGGATCTCCAACGGTCCAATTTCCAACGTTCGAATTTTCGAACGTTCGAGAAAAACCAGGATCGTCTCCAGTTGTACGGAACTGGATGAATTAAGATGAATTAAGAGCCCTTCGCGATTTATATATTATATATACTGTAAATGAACTTCCGTTTTCAATTTTCGCTACCTGTATTCAATTCCTTCGCGAAGCTTCTCTCTCCTCGCCTCTCCCTCCCGTCAGAAATCAATTGGGTTTCTTCATCGGCTTCTTCACTTGGGTATATTGTTAGATCAGGTTTGGTTGTTTCTCTACAATCAATTGGGTTTTTATCGACAAAAATACAGTATTCAATTCATTTCGTTTTTAGTTTCAGAATTTTAAGCTGAAAATTTCTGAAATTGACAGTTCTTTCTTTTGTTTAGGAGATTACTGATGTTAAATTAGTATATTTTGAGTCAGTGATCTGAATTGTTTGTGTATTGTGCAGTCAGTGATCTGAGTTGATTTCTTAGTAACATAACTTGCTAATTAACTACTTATTTCGATCTTCTATTATTTCTTTTCTTATGATTACTCGATATTTATTTGCAGGATTCGTTCGCAATCGATCAATCCTGTCGCACCTTCTTCTAGAAGTGCGTAATTTCACGATTTAAATTCATCAGTACAGTACGTAATTCGCGAACTTCTCGTTTGTTCTCAATCAATATTTTTTTTGCAGAATTCGTTCTCAATCGATGAATCCTGTCGCACCTGCTTCTAAAAGTGCGTAATTTCACGATTTAAATTCATTTGTACGTAATTAGTGAACTTCTCGGTTTTTGAATTTGTAACTTGTTTTATAATCCAGTTGGAGAAAGATGGAGTTCCAGTGCTGGCGGAACTAATCAATCAAGATTCCGACTCGGATGCAACAATTGTTCAACTCAATTTTGGTGATCGTTTGGATCCAGTAGTTATTATCACTTACTAATTTCCTCTCCATTTCTTATTATCTTTCGTTTTCATATCATAGTAATATATATATGTGTTTGTTTTATTTTGTGTTAGTATTTCAATCAAGTACTAACGGCTGTGATTGAGGTACTGGACGACGAGTTGAGCGATCAGTGAGAGAACTTGCTCTTTCCCTCCTAATCGAAATGGTTCAAAATCAGGTTAATTAAATGTCTTTTTTTTTTGAAAATCTTCTATCTGTGGAACGAGCTTAATTTGTTAATTCAATTCAGGCCCTTGAATTCTTTCATTTTCGCAACTTTTCATCTCTCTTTTTTCTATTTTTAGGGTACAAGTTTCTAATGAAGCACACCAATGTTTAACAAAGGTACTACAAAAAATAATAATATAAAACTGTTAAAATAATAGATTGAAATTTCGAAAACTGTTAATATAAATCTGGTTAATTAAATTTACAAAAAGACCCCTTCATTATCAGGAATTAGTGGAAAAGAAGCCCCTTCCTTCAATATCAAAATCTCAAAAACGGAGGGGCTTTTCTTCAATTTCCAATAACACAGGGGCTCTTTTGCAAATATTGAGTTTGATTTAGTTTGATTCATTATTCTCTTATTTGATAATTAGCATTAACACTAAAAGTCTGGGAAAAACAATTTAAAGCTCCAAGGCCTTTAATCGAACAGGTTCGTTATTATTCCTCCCTTTCTCTCTCTATTTGTGGAATTTTTTATTTTGATTCACTATTCGCTTTTTGTAGATTTATGCAAAGAGATCCATGATGTTTTGTAATTAAATTGTTTGTTTGTATAGGTGTGATGCTTAAGAACTCGAGGGTCACTATGCAAATGAGTCTCGAGGAGATAAGTTCATCATAATTTTTTTTTAAATATATTTGATGTATACTCACGATTATTTTCTTTTTTTGTAAATTTCACAGGCTAGCAATTAGCATAGGGATAATATGATATTTAAAATTTTGATAAGGGTAAATTCAATACTTCTAAGAGGGTTAATTTAACATTTCAAACTTTTTAGCTGGGACCCACGTGGGTGCGTCAGGCTTAGCTGGCATGCTTGGGGCTGCAGCTGCATTGCTCAGAGTTGATCCCAATTGGGATTGGTTCGTTACTTTAAATGCTTCTGATTATCCACTTGTTACTCAAGACGGTACGTTCATTTGATTTTGATTTTTTTAGCGATGCTTCTTTGATTTGTGCTGTGATTTTGGTTGCAATGTTTCAATTTTGGTTTGCTCTGTAATGGAATTGTTTTGTGAATTGCATTGTTGTGAATTTGCAAAATATAATTTGGAATAATGCTGATTACCTATATTCTATTTTAATGTATATTAAAAGAAAGTGATGTTGATTCATTAGTTTGAGTGAAGTTGATTACTTTCTTTATGATCCATAAAGTATAACCTTTGATTTTTTTATAATTTTGAAAAGGTTAATCTTGTAAATTGTTTTGAATCTAGCAAACTTAATCATTTACCATACCCAATTCGTTGGCTTTATCTTTTCCCATTCTTTTAGAAGTTATATTTTATCTTTTGAATCGGAGTTCTGGTACGATCTGACGGTGTATGAGGAGTCTATGGGTAGAAGGGTAATTTTCTTCAGCGCGAGCATCTCGGGATCAACATTGGGACGATGTGTCGAGGACATCAAGACTTTTGCATTGCGCGCTCTCTGGCTCTGAGAAACACTTGCTAAGCTCTGGAAATTTGATGCTCAGCATTTGCATTAAGACAGTCTATGATGAGAATGTGTGTGTGAGTGTGTTGTTGTGTTCTTGTTAATGTGATCATTTGATTAAATGTTTGGAGTTAATTAACTAGTAATTTGTTATCTAATAATCCTGATGACATATTTATCTGATCCAATTATGTGTTTTTTGCTTAATTTACCTTAGATATAAATGCGTTAATGAACACTTTGAGAGAGGATAATACTGTACTGATTAGCATTATTCTCCCCCCTAATTAATTGAACACATAATTCCTTTTCAACTGCTAAGTTTTTTTTTGTATTTTGTCAATGAACACATTCAAATTATCTTTAAAAGGTTTTTTTAAAGTGGAGAGGCAGCCCCAAATATCTAAATGGCAAGTTATTAGAAATGACATTTATTTCAAATTTAGCATAGTTGATTTACATTCAAGAATATATTTTAATCTCCTGGCTTGTATTTATCCATGTTTGATAAGATACAAGGAATCTACATTTATTTCAGATTTTACGCGAATACTTCAAAAATCAAGCCGTATTACGCGAATACTTCAAAAATCAAGCCGTATTGTATCGGATGCCGTATCGGATATCGATACTCGTCGGATACGTATCGGATACTCCACGTAACGTATCCGAATATTTTATTTCAAAATAATTGCGGATATTTCTCGGATACTTCAGGATATTTGTCGGATACTTCTAACGTATATATAAATATACTTGATAAATAAAAATAAAAATTTGAAATCGAAATAATTAAGTAATACACATTATCGTATTCTATATATTTTTTGAAAATTGCCATATCGCCGTATCCGTATCGTGTCGGATACGATATCCGTATCCGTGCAACCTAGATGCCAACACTAAGAACAACATCAGTGATTGAGTTTGTTGGAGAGTCTGGTTTCTATTGGCTGCGTCCATCATGGACCAACAAATTCATAATTTCCGGATTTTATAAATAATTAACCGTAACCATACTTGCAGAGTTAACAACTTGTACGTCCATCATGGACCAACAAATGCATAATATTACTTGCAGTTGTTCTCTTCGGAAGGAGTTAAGCCATTTTCTTTCAAAGTAACCATTTTAGTTAGGCATTGCTTAGAGCCTAAGTATTGCGAGCGGCGAGAGATAAAATGCCGAGGGCAAGAGCCGAAGAAGAAGAAACTGAAAGAGAGGAGATGGCTGTAGTAAATCTTAAGTTTCTTTCTTGCTCCTTGTGCTTCAATCCCCTCCATCACCCACCCCCCCCCCCCCCCCCCCCCCCCCTGTTTTTAAGGTTTCATTGATTTGTCTACCGATTACATAAATCAATTTAATATCAACCATGCCTTTCGTTTATTTTAACGAAATGATTCCGCACAATATGTAGTGTATTCATGGCCACATGGTGTGCGAGTCATGCAAAGACAGGAAGATGAACCGGTGCCACATCTGTAATTGCATGACCTATTGCAGTCGAACTGACCCTCTCGTGAAGATTCTAGAAACCGCTCGAGTTTTCTGCCGTATGGTTGCAATGCTCTCGTCCCCCATTACGAAAAGCACGAACACAAGAAAACTTGCTCCTTTTTCCCATGCTCCTGCCCCGAGAAGTTATGCGAGTACTCCTGCTCTGCAAGAGAGATGAAAGACCATCTCATTACTGTTCATGGTTGTTCGGTTCATAATTTCCATTACGACATGAATTTTGAAGTTTCGGTTTCAGATCACCCCAAGTGCAAAATTTTGGCTGCAAATCAGGATGATTGTATCTTCATCCTTAAAACTAAAATAGAGCAATTCATCAGCATGACTTTGTCATTGTTATGTATTCGGCCGACTGGTATGATTGAGGATGAATTGGAGTTCTGGTACGATATGGTGGTGTACCAGGAGTCCACAGGAAGGAGGATAGTTTTCTTCAGTGCAAGTGTTTCGGGATCGACATTAGAACAACGTGCCGAGGATAGCAAGGCTTTTGTATTGCTCTCTGATAAGCACATCCTAAGCTCTGCAAATGTGATTCTAAGCATTTGCATTAAACCAGTTTAATGTGATCCCACGTCACCTCAATTGATTGTGATGAGAATTATTGGTGTGTTTGTTATTGTTTTTGTTAATGTGATCATTTGGTTACTACTTGGAGTTGGTTAACAAGTAATTTGTTTGAATGCTTTGCTCAAGGTGAACTTGAGATTGGATATGGCATGCATGATAATGATCTGTGTACTTGGATCGAGATATGCATATGCTTTTGTTTATTCTACCTTGAAATATTTCCTGCTTAATTTTGAAAAGAAATTATGTCTATTTAGTTTCATATAGATAATTTTAATATTTGATTTATTATATATTTCGTCGTATAAAATTAGAATTAACTAACAAAAAAATATTTTTGAAAATATCTTCACGAAATAATATTATTATAGCAATTCGTTTTAATATTCATTAATTGTTAATAAAACTAACGGCTGAGGTAATTGAAAATGTTCCGGGTTACTTATATATTTCAAATTTATCCAAATCTTCAAATTAACATTAAATTAAATTAATTAACTTATATATTTCAAATTTGTTGACTAAAATACCTTTTTTAAAACAATAGCCAAATCCATTAACACAATACCCATTATCAAATACCCAAATCCATCAACAAAACTCATACCCGCAAATCCATTAAGATAATCTCCTCCTTCTCTCTCTCTCTCGAAGCCTTTTCATCTCATTCTTCTTCAAAATGGACTGTGAGCAAAGGGCATCTTCATTCTTCTTCTCAGTGGCGTAGCTTATCTCCAGAGGTAGCTTCATCTTCATTCTTCTTCTCACTGGCGTAGCATTTATCTCCTAGCTGGCGTGGCTAAGGCGTGGCGAAATCTCCTCCTCTTCTCTGGCGTAGGCTTGGATGGCGTGGCTAAGGGACTTCTGGCCAGCAAAGGAGTGCGTAGCTTCTCTCTGGTGAGCCATCTCTCCATTTTTTTAGTTATTTGTTGTGATTCGATTGTATTAATCTCTCTGTTTTTTATTGTATTTATTTGATTGTATTTATTCTAGTATAATTGAGAGATAATTAAATCCACAACATTTAATTTGCTAAATTATTAGATTGCAATCAAATTGTGAATAAGAAATAGTTGGAAAGTTGTCCTCGATGAGAAGACATGAACTTGTCGGGCTTGGCAAGCGACATGTCTACCATGTGAGCATGCCGTTGCATTTATCGGTTCTATAAGAAACGCCAATTGGGACAACTATATGCATTAGTACGCAAGTTATTGAGAATTGGGACAATATAAAGTTGTGAATTTTCGTTAGTTTTAATTAAATTTTTAGTGTAATTTTTATCGGTGATTTAAATTGCGGCGCAATTACGTCGCCATAACGCAAATCGCAATAAATATTTATAAAACGCAACACCGCAAACTGCTAAATAGCGACGCAATATCACCGCAATATAACGCAATATCGGTGATCATATGTAAATTACAGTCCAAGCGCAATGAACCATTATATCGCAATTTAAAACATTGATTTTTATAGTAGATCTTGAATTGGTACCGGAACTCAAGTTCCTGTGAATTGATATCGAAAACTAAAATTACATCAATACTAAACTATGTTCAGATTACATCGATTTATTTACATCAATCAAATTGATATCGAAAACACATAATGATTGCAAAACATCAATACTAATCCCAGATTACAACGAATCGGTATCGGAAACACATAATGATTAAAAATATCAATACTAAACTCATATTACAACAATCAATTTGGTATCGGAAACACATATAATGAATACAAACCATCAATACTCATATTACAAAACATCAATACTAAACTCATATTATTTCTGACAAGTATGATTTTGATGATCGAGGCACTTCGAATCCAACCACATGTACTCCTTCCTGTTCAAAATAGAACCGAATAAAAGTATTTGAATAGGCGATTTCACAGCGATTTGCTTCAGCCTGAACTTTGAACCAAGGAAACCAAATCCATTCACAAGATATGCACCACTACACAATCATCTAGAGCCACTCAACATTATATCTTTCGTCAGACCTACTTCTTCACCCATTGAGCAAGCCGGAGGTGTTACACTTTTCAGGTAAGTTTTCATTGGTAAGCTTTTTTATTGCTTTCTCCTCGTGAAGCCATTAATACAAAACAAACAAGAAGACGACAAGTTTCTTCATTCCTTTCTTCAAAACCAAGAAGGCAAAGAGCATGTCAGTATCTTCCCCAATGAATGCCAATCATTCAACTCAAGTGCCATATGGCAACTCAAAGCTCCGAACTCTCCATACAAATTTCTCTCCCTATATAACTGATACCTCCTTCCCTCTTCACTACATACCCAAAATAACTTCTTTTCACCATTATCTCCACTCAAAACAGTCTCTGAACTTCACTTCAAGAATAAATATGGATACTCCAAACTCAAAAGTAGTCAAACAGAGAATTAAAAAAAGGAGATCAATTGATAACACCACTGATAAAGCTCACCCAAATGTTCATCTTCTCTGGACTCAACGTAACTCATCTCATCCTATCTCTAGCAGCATTCATTTTGCTCGTTCCCACCCAAAATCTCCTTCTCCATTTCAATGTGTAACATACACTGAGCAAGAGGTGAATGAAATGGCCATATTAGCTGATATTACTTCACATGCTCAACCTTGGAGAGAAAGTAACACCTCAATCAATGTGCCGTACTCAATCTTTCCACTTCCTAAAAACAAGAAACATCCAGCTTGGTTTCGCCGATGTGCTCGCTGTCTTGATCTGGGACACCCAACTTTGGGCTGTTACAACACTCCAAGGTGTTCGAACTGCGGCAATCTCGGACACAATCGGCACACGTGCCCTCTACCTGAATTCCCAGAAATAGAGTACTTTGATCCACTCAAACCGAGAGGCAATATTGGATCCTCTAAATTCCCTACTGATTGCCCAGACTGTCTTCCAGTCTTCTTACATCAAAACCAGAAACACCTGGATTTGGTTAATAACCTACGTCAAAACGCCCTGATAATTGATGCAAGGCTGGTCAGTAGACACTCCTTGGTTAAGGTTAAAAATTTACTGATCAAGTTGATAGAGTGGAATAAGGATGAGCTGTTCAAGATAGTCGCTATCACTGACAACCGATACCAATTAACCCTACCATCCTACGTATCCAGAGATACTTTTATTCTTGATTGCCTCACTCCCCTTCTTGCACTCAATTACGTAGTATATCCTTGGGATATCTCTGTTGATGCTCAACTGTCACCTTATCCTTTCAAAGCATGGATAAAACTGTCGAATATCCCGGTTCAAGCTTTTTGCATTGAACTTCTCATACAGTTAATTAACTGATTTGGTAACATTCTTTATCATGGACCCCTCGAAAACCTCTCTTATATGGACTCACTGACTGGTCCTGGTGGGTACTTCGAATTTAAATCTCATTCCTAATAAACTTTATGCTCAATGGCGCGATGGTGTCGCCCAAATGGTCTATATAGACAAACTCAGCAATATAGATGAACCTCTGTTTGCCTCCATACCACCGGACCCATGTCCAGATGAAAACTCCTTCAAATTGATGTATGAGAGAGTGTTAAAAGGAGAGAATGCTCATGGATTAACGAAACCAGTATACAACCCCTCCACCATTACTACAACACACCCAAACCAGTCACGACAATCAACTAAACCTTCTTTACAATGGCGTGAAGTACCGGTTGTCAAACGTAACCGTATGGAGCCGGGATCATCTTCAAGTACCACTCAGAACTCGTTACAACAGCTGGGATTAGAGATCAGTCCCACTGACTCTGTGAATCTTCCTGTCAATCCTGACAATCTGACTGATCCAAAACCCAGGGCCCAGTCCAAACCGATTCGCCATCTGATACCACCTCTCTAGACCTAGAAACTATTCACGAATTATTAGGAAATAGCAGGACGGATAAAGGAAAAGAGAAGATCACGGACGATGAACCCTATCCGAGTCACACGACTGACAAATCTTCGCTGCACAACACTGAAAAAATACTGGCGGCATCTTTCAAAGCTGCAGTTGTTGTCAAAGAACGGAATTATACGGGGACTCTCTCGAACACATGTGAGGCTACTCACATGGAGAAAGCCATGAATGAAACAGCAATGGACAAGCATCCCACGCCAGTAGATCAACCCAGCGATACGGAGATGATAGATGACTTCCTCGTTACTGAGGAAGAAGGTATGAAAACTTCTGTTAATCCTAAGAAAAAATCTAATCTGAATTTGATCTCAACTGGTTCTCTGTTAAAGAAAAAATTATGCAATAATCTTAATGGTGCAACTCAATCCAGCAAAACAAAGGGTTCAGTAAAAAAGAACTTAAAAAAACCCATTTCTAATAAAACAAATAAGCGATTCTATGACAGGGAGAAGATCTTAAATACACTTCGTGCTGAAAAAGCACAACAACTAGGTTTAACTCAAGAAAAAATAGCTGAAATAGAATCTTTTTGTGGCCTCCAACTCTTAAAAGCTCCATCTGAAGACACTAGTCCAAATGATTGAATCATTTAATCATTTGCAAATCATGTTTTTTTTCTCTTTCAGCTCTATTCAATGAAGTCTTTTTTGCTACAAGCAACAAAGATTACACTCGTGTTCCGCAAATCACTCCATTCACAGAAGAGGAGGCTCAAATGTTAATACATGACTGCAATATTACTGAAAATGACCTAATTTTTATCTATGGAGAGGGTTGTATCAGCAAACGCTCACCAGCAACTCCAAACTAAGTCCTCATTTACCTCGAATGTTCCACCCTATTAGTATCTTACTATGTTTTTGTTTAACTGTTTGCGTAAGTGTATGTGGTTAGGAGAATGTTGAATGCTTTTGCTTTAGCTTTTGTTATTTGAATTTAATTCCGGTTATTTATCTTGTGCTCCAAGTATGTGCATGCTACTGTTTGTTGCACCTTAACCCATTCATCTAGTAAAAGCTTATTCCAAATACAAACACAAAAAAGAAAGACAAAAGCCTGTTAGACATAATGAGGGCCTGTTCAATATAAAAAAAAAATATATATTTCTGTCCAACATGGCAGATTATTTAAAAAAAAAAAAAAAAAAAAAAAAAAAAAAAATATATATATATATATATATATATCGCATATTATGTTCCACCTTTTAAAAAAAAAGAAAAAAAAAATCTGTTGAGAGAGGGGATATAATATCACTGATGTTGCTTTAAAGAAGTAAAATTTCTTGGCTCTCATATTTTTCAAATTTCAAGAGAGGAAAAGATTACTAATATTACAAAAAAAAAAAAAAAAAAAAAAAAAAAAAAAAAATATATATATATATATATATAATAGTAAATTCTTCTCCCAATAACAAGACAGATTTTATCGTAGCCTGCTAGTTAAAATATGGGCCTACAAGAGATGAGAGAGGCCTGTTGCTTCCTCTTCTATATAAGGACTCTCTCATTCTCATTCCTCTCTCTATCTTTATTATAAATCGAGCTCTCCAATCTCAATAAAAACCTCATCTTAACCTAAATCTCCTCTTATATACAAGGACTCTCTCATATTCATTCCTCTTTCCTCTATTTTTAGAATCAAGCTCCCGAATCTAACCAAAAGCAACATCTTACTTTCTTTCACAATCTTATCTCCTAAATATCTTCACACTTCCATCACTTTGTCATACTCCCAAATCTACTAAACATCCTACTCCACATTACGTACTTACAACTATGGCCAACAATTTCAATGTTCTTTCATGGAATGTTCGAGGTATGGGAGACAGCTATAAACGGAACCTAATTAAGGCATGCATACGGGAAGCACAAGTTGAAGTCATATGTCTACAAGAAACCAAATGGACGGAGCCAACTATATTCGATCTAAAAACAGTCGCAACATATAAATTCAGACAAGTACGCTTTTTGCAGGCTGACAATACTAGAGGAGGTTTGTTATCTGCCTTCTCCAAAAAGATCTCTATATTACATACCATCCAAACAAAATACAACTTACTCACTCGAATACAACTTCAAAACCACAATAATATTACCATTATAAATACCTATGGACCGACGAGATATGATCTAAAACTAGAATATATCTCAGATTTGTCCAATCTGGTTTCACAAATTTCCGAACCACTTTTGATAATCGGGGATTTCAATTTGCTACGTTCCTCAAATGAAACAACAGGTCAACCACATCCACCTCATTTAACATCACTATTCAATGAGTTCATTGCGAACAATGGACTCACGGAAATTCAATTACAAGGAAGAAGTTTCACCTACAATAACAAAAGGCAAAACCCTACATTCTCCAAATTAGACAGAATACTTACAAGCCAACGCTGGTTGAATTCCACTTACATCCTACTCTTATCTCCTCTCAATGGGCTAACATCTGATCATATACCAATTAAATTCACCTGTAAACGAAATGCGAAAAAAATAAATTTATTCAGATTTGAGAGATACTGGCAATTGAGTAATGATTACAGTTCGATAATTCAACAATCATGGTCTACCACACAAATAGATAATATATCCAGTTACACAGAGATATACATTAATAAACTCAACGAGACCAAAAGAAATCTAACATTGTGGGCTAAAGACAAATTCAACAATTCAGACACTTATCTCAAGCGTTGTAAACTTTGTATTACAACTTTAGAGGCATGGGAAGAAATTAGGCTGCTTAATAAACATGAATTGGATTTGAGAAATAAACTGCGTAAAACAGCTCACTACCTTAGTCAGATTCAGGAATCTAAATGGCAGCAAAGATCCAGCTGTAATTGGCTAAAATTGGGGGATAATAATACTAAATACTTTCATGCTTTAGCCTCCTCCAAACAACACCAAAATACTATATATGAGTTATCCCATAATGGGCTAATTGTCAAAGACAATCAACAAATCAATAATATCTTCACCTCATTCTACACAACTCTTATAGGCCAAGCTTCTATTTCTACTACACAATTCTCACATCTCTCTATCCCGAACATTAATAATACAATCCCATGTAATTCTAATCTTGATGCCAATTTTACTACAATGGAAATAGATGTTGCTGTACAAGACTTACAAAAAGGTAAATCGTGTGGACCGGATGGCATACCGGTGGAATTTTTCCAACACTCTTGGGACCTTATGAAATATGATATATATGGCCTATTCAATGACTTTGCATTGTTAAAAATTAACATGCGAAAACTAAACAAATCTGTCATAGTATTAATTCCAAAAAAATCTAATCCAACAGAAATACACGATTTCCGTCCCATTAGTATAATATCAATGCCAATCAAATTTATAACCAAAGTTCTTGCTAATAGATTACAGCCTATTTTGCCACTAATCATTTCCAAATGTCAGACCGCTTTCATAAAGGGAAGATCGATAGTGGAATGTTTCCTGGTAACTAGGGAAATCCTATCTATCTATCATAAGAAAAAAAATACCCACAATTCTATTAAAGCTTGATTTTAAGAAAGCCTTTGATTGTGTGTCATGGGACTTTTTGAAGTATGTCCTAATTCAAAAAGGCTTCCCAATCAAATGGATTGATTGGATCCTCTTAATTCTACAAACCTCTAGATCATGCATCCAAACAAATGGTTTGCGAGGAACATATTTTGCTCACAAAAAGGGATTGAGACAAGGCGACCCTTTGTCACCAATGCTCTTTAATATCGTTGTCGATGTTTTACAAATAATCATTACAAATCTCGCCTCATGCTTTGATAGTCATATAATATTAGCTCCCCAGACACTGCAATTTGCTGATGATACACTTTTATTTTTGGAAGCTACATCTAACAATATCAAATGCATAGCAAGGGCTATATCAACTTTTTCAAAGATCTCAGGACTTGAGGTAAACTGGAATAAGTCGTGTTACATTCCTATCTCAATACCTCTAGAATTTCATGAAGTAATTACATCCATTTTGGGATGTAACGCAAAAGCACTACCAATAATCTATCTGGGAATTCCACTTTCATATAAGAAGCCAACTAAAATTACGTTCCAACCCCTACTAGATAAAATCACAAACAAAATAAATCTTTGGCAGAGCTCAACTCTATCCCTTGGGGGCAGAATTACACTAATTAAAGCAGTGCTAAACGCTCTACCAACATACTACATGCAGGTTTTCTTACTTCCACAATGGTTATTAGCCAAAATAACCTCCTTAATAAGAGCTTTCTTTTGGGAGGTAAAGATAAAATACTCGGGGGGAAATGCTTAGCCAAATGGGAAAATTTAACGCTTCCAAAGGCCCATGGAGGAATGGGGCTCACCTGCTTACACACACAGAATAAGAGTCTACTAATTAAATGGCTCTTTAAACTAGATTTTGAAAGAAATGCTCTATGGACGAAATATATAAAAGATATATATGGAATCACAGACTCAAATATTATCCAACCCAACTCTTCAAAATTTGTCTCATACTTTATCAAAGACCTTGCCAAACTAAACACAATATACAAAACATGGAAAGCCATTAAAACAAAAGCTCAAAACCAACCAGATACGACTCAGAAAGGCATAGTTTATAAGAACAAAGAAATTTACAATTTCATTATAAACCCAGGCGTCCAAGTGTCATGGGTACCTAAATTATTCAGTCTTAAAATACCACTCAAAGTTAGATTGTTTCTATGGTTGGGAATTAGGCAAAAGATTTTAACACAAGACGCTTTAATGAAAAGAGGTTGGCAACACATTTCAGCTTGCACCTTGTGTGGAGAACATCTAGAAACGGTGCACCACTTATTTGTCAGCTGTGTCTTCACTAAGGAATGCTATCAACAAATCGGTGTAACAATTGACGAAACCAAGAGCCTGCTAGAAAACTGGGAAATGATCCATAAAAGAACATTGAGATCACAACAAAGAAATGAAGATGACTACGACGAAACTTTAAGCTGGGCGGCCACGGTCTGGTCAATTTGGAAAGAGAGGAATAATCGAATCTTCAATAGAAAAGTTAGAATGCCTATCCTAATGTCTCAGGAAATATTCAAATTACAGTGTTTTTGGAAACTAGGATAGTTAGCTTTATGTGCAATGAACATGTACCACTTGTATAATTACTTATTATCAATAAAGAACTCTCCATGAGCACGATTCGTGCTCTAGGTTCTTTTCAAAAAAAAAAGGTATTTGAATAGATACAGTTGATATTTGAATAGAATCGAATAAAAATATGATGAAAAAGTTACAATCAGGACCAAATCGCAGTTTCGTTGTCGAAATTACTTTCAATTTGGAATTTATTACACCCCTCTTATAATCTCGGTTTCTATATAGCTCACTGGAATGCCTGAACCAAGCGTTGACATGAGGTAACTTGCATATTGAACGAAATATCTGTTACGTTACACAATTATATTACAAAATATAACATTTTGTAGAAAAATGGTATATCACGAGAGTATAAAGTACCTGGCAGAATTGATGAAACTGGTTAAAGACAGAAAATCTGACAAAAAATCGCAATTCATTTATGCTAAATTGCTCGATTCTAACATTCCAGTAAAAGAAAAATGAAAACAAAATTTTGAATAGATATTTGAATATAATTCTAATAGACAGGAATTCGGATAGTTTCAATTTGCAATGAAGAACCCAAATTTAAGCTAAAATGAAACAAAAAAAAAAATTAATTTAAAGAAAATTTAAAGAAAATACCGACCTGTATGTTGATCTCAATCTCAACTAAAAATCTAAACTCACGTTGGCTTGAAAGGGATGAACAGTGGCGAAGAGAGAAAGAGAGGGAGAAAGACGCTTAGCCCTAGCATCGCGTCGCCAGTCATCTCGTTGCCTCCTTCGCTTCGCCCAGCTGCTATCGTGTCGCCCAGCTGCTATCTCGTCACCCAGGGCCATCGTTCGGACAAGAATACTGATTGCCTCGTGGAGCTTCATGGATCGAAGAAGAAGAAGAAGATGCACGACGGGGTGTGGTTTGGTTATTTGGTATTTAGGGTTAGAAGAGGGTTTAGGGTTCATTAATGGGTATACAGATATAGGAATAGATATTGGATTAGGGGTTATGAAATGAAAAAGATATTTAGATTAGCATTAGGGATTAATGAAATGAGGGGTAAATTAGTCAATTGTATTATTATTTTTTGTTAAATTTAATAAAATTATTAAGCAAGAACAAATTAGACATTAATTATATTTAGTAGGGATAAATATGATATTATGAACTTAAGAGATAAATAGATAAATATGTAATTTATGAGTTAATATGTAGGCCCATAATAATATATACTGGACAAAAGCAATAGAATAAAACCAAGTATTATTCGAAGGATGTATTTTACGTTTTTTCTCTCACGTAAAAAGAGATATAAATAGTAAATAAACATTAAAATAATACTTCATCTTTCTTCCACGTACAAAAACCTGTGCATGAGTCATGACCTAATTTGTGTTTAATAAAAGAGTATTTTTTGTAATTATTTGTTAATACAAGAAGAAAGACAAGCACAAAAACAATATTCATTTAATTAATTGCAATTTTTTATGATGTATATTTTTTCATTTTTAGTTAATAATTAATATTTCTTTAATTAGGATGTTTTTCATCTAATTTTTTTCCCTGTATTGTTGTATTTTTTTTTGTAATGTTGTATTTTTGGTTAATAAATAATATCTTTTTCTGGCTCGAGTTTTTCTGGCTCGAGTTTGAATTACATAACGTTAACAGTTTTTTTTTTGACAACTGAAATTATATATATTCATGTTATATCAAATACAAATATATTAACAACGCAAATTATTTTACAAGATTTATATTACGTAATTCCAACGGTAACAGTTTTTTTTTAACGTTAACAAAATCAAATTTTAAACATTAAATAAATCTTTTTTCTTTTTGCCAGGATAAAATAAAAATTCATATTTTATTTATCAAAATATATAAGTAAATCTTACAAAATTTAATTATTTTATTTTCTAAGATTATTATATCGCATTTTAAAATTTTAACATTAACATATTAAAAGAAAATGAAAAATAAAATGTTATTTGGTCGATTCGGATTTAATCGGGTCTTAAATGAATAAAACATAACCAAAGCAAATAAACGGAATAATGTCATTTTTTCAACCGAACTGATCCAATTAAATCAAAAAATCGAACCGATTAAATCGAATTCGACTAGCTAATTTGGTCCGGTCCCAAATTAAACCGAACCATTTGAACATCCTCAACAAGTTATTTTGATCACATAATTATAACTTTAATGCTGGACTAATTATAAGATTATATATATTAATTGATATTTACCAAATATCAAATAAGATTAACTATATTTAACTTATTAATATTATATATATGTATGCAAAATAATATTAACCATATATTATATATTATATATGTATGCAAAATAAATATCAACCATATAGTATATATGTATGCAGAATAGGTATTTATATAACATAACCTCAATAATATTATTTCATAAATTTAAATAGGGTGTTTATTCGGTCGGTTCGGTTCAAACCGAACCGAATAATGTCAAACCGATTTGAACCGAACCGAACTAAATTCAAACCGAACCGAACCGTTTTAACTTTCGAACCGATTAAAACCGAACCGAATAAGAAACATTATAATTTTAAAATAAAAATAAATTTATCCAAAAATTATATTTTATTTATCCAAAAATATAAACACACGTTATAAAATATAATTATATTATTTTATAGAATTATTATATCAATTTTTATGATTTAACATTAACATATTAAAAAATTTATGAAAAATGTGATGTTATTTGATCGGTTCGGTTTAACTGGTTTTCAGAACATCAAAACCGATCCGAACCGAATAAACCGGACAATATCATTTTTTGAACCGACCGATTCAAATAAACCGAAAAACCGAACCGATTAAACCGAATTCGACCGTTAAACAATGTAATTCCTAATTCCAAACGGTAACTATTTTACAAAAATTTAATTATGTAATTCCAACGGTAACAAAAAAATTTGTAACGTTAAACAAATCTAAGAAATCTACTTAACGGTAACATAATATTAATGTTATATCAAATAAACATGGTCCATGCGCATGATAGGTCTAAGAACGAATGTCATAGACACAAAGTGCATATTATAGTCTAAACACCGAGTCTAAGGAAACAATGAACATTCCATCACCACCAGACTATATATCTAATTAAGGGAGGCTCCCTCTCCTTTCTTCTCTCCCCCAAATTCATTGTCTCGTCTTTCTCCTTTTTCTCCTTCTCTGAGTTCTCTCTCCCAAATTCATTAGTACTACCACTATCACCCACACGGACACCAAATTCATCACACTCGAGAGCCACACGATATGAATACTCTGGTCCAGGCTGGCCAGGCGGTCCAACACGGACCACAGACAGAGCCCTATCACCTTGACCAACCCGACTCATCAAAAGTACAAACATTTGAATTTGATCACTTTCATTATCAACAAGTACTTTAAAAGGAGTCATATACGAAATGGTAAGGCGAAACACAATGTCATAGCAGAAAACACGAACGTCCACTTCGTGCTCGATTCTCCAATGTCTGAGTAACTCAATGGATGAGCCGAAGAAATAGCATCCTGTGTCTGGGCAGCCGCAGCGGACGAACGGGCAGGTGCTCTTGTGATCGTTTTTTTGGTAGTAAGGGATTCGGGCAGGACAGCCGCAGATCTTGTTAGGGCAGGAGATTCTAGAAGCTTCTAGAACCATCTCGAGGGCGATGTTGCGAAAGTTCTCTACAGGACCAGTGCAGATGTGGCAATTGTTTGAGAGTTTCATGAAGCAACTCGGGCAGTATACATGTCCAAGAGTGCACTGAAAAAGGAAAAGTATGAGATCTTGAAACAATGGAAGCAATGATAAGGATGAAAAAATGGATCTAGTACTACACGGGTAAATTAAATCCTCAATTAAACTGACAATTAGACATGAGTATCATAATTGAAACCTGGAAAACAGGGGGACGAAGAGGATGGAAGCAATTGGAGCAGTCAAGCACTTGATGATCGTCGATTTCGATTTCGAACTCATCATGCAATATCATCTCCCTCCTCTCTACTGCTTGTGCTTCGTCGATTCTGTCCAATGGTTCTCTTCTAGCCCTAGGGGTAGCCAAAGCAATTCTTGGTACCGAAGCCGACTGTCTGGTACCAGCCCTGTGCCTAATCCTCGCCATTTTCGCCACTAACTCTACTCGCTTAATCCATTTGCTCTACTTAACCGCCAAGTTATAACCGCTTTATGGATAAACAATGGACTTCATATTAACTGTATCTCCGAAAATAAGATATGGGCCTGAAACATGGCGCCATTTTCTGCACAAAAATAAAAAAATTATATATAAACAATGAATATGTAATTTTGCTTCTTGTTTGTGTTATTATGTCATATTCTGCACCAAAATTTAGTTGTAACTTGTAATATTGGATAAAATATATTTATTATATATTATATTTTTATTAGTTGTAATTTATATATTTTATTTTTACATAAAATATATCAAAATTCTGTTATTATATAAATAACTTCTAAATGCTTATAACATTTATTCCAATTTAAAATTTATATTTTTACAATACATTATGTTTATATATGTATGACTTATTTATTCCAAAAATAAAATTTATATTTTTGTTTTTCAAGTATAATTATTGATGTGTTATAACAATCCGACAATTATCCTATATCTTTTGGAATAAAATATTCGGATATGCCAGGTAAAATATTCGATATGTATCCGACATGTATCCGATAAGATATGATTAGACTTTTATTTGTTGTCGAAACTTCAAAAATAAAAATAAAAGGAGATAAAAAATGAATAATGCAATTGCAATTACTTTAAGAATATGTAATTTTTGTTATCCAACTTCTATATCTAAACTAGCTTTATCCCTGCGCAATTGCGCGGGACAACATATGTATCTTTTTACATGTTTTTTACATAATTATTTGAATAGAATTAACTCGTGTGCGAATTAACGCGCGTGCGTTTGAACTCAATTAATCTAATCATGACATATTTGCAAATATCATGATGTCAATATATGCATAAGATTCATGAAATTAGTCTATCACATATATTATTTTATGATATAAGGACAAATAGCATTTGTTCAGGTGCTTTTAAAATCGATTAATATAATCAGGACATATTCGCAAATATATTTGATGTCAATAGATGCATTATAGTTACGGTTCATTAAAGGATCACAATGTGTCATATGGATACAACGGGCAAATGACAAAAAAAACTCGCACAAATTTGAGGTTACAAAATTTCATATATACCCGTGCAAAATGAGCAAATACAAAAAAAATTGAAAAGCAAAAAAAGGACCAAAATGTAAAAAAGAAAAAAATTGAGTAAAAAGGAAAATTACAAAAAAAAATTTGAACTTACGAAATTGCATACATAACCCGGCCTAATGAGCAAATTAAAAAAAAATTGGAAAATAAGAAAAAATTATCAAAATGTAAAAAAGGACCAAAATATAAAATAAAAAAATGATCAAAATGTAAAAAATGACCAAAATGTAAATAAACAAAAAAAGACTAAAATATAAATTAGGTGACGTGACCTCATGTATGATCAAGAATTTTGTTTACTTTATACATATTATTAATTAAAATTTAATAACATTAATTAAAATTTATACATATAGGTGGAGCAAAGAGGAGGTTCCAATTTTCATTAAATACAATTTATACATATAGGTGACGTGGAGCAAGGAGGAGGTCCCAATTTTGTTTGATTTATACATAACATTAATTAATTAGATAGGGGCAAAAATAACCCAGAACTTTTTGTAAAAAAAAATCCTCACTTTTTGGATACTCTAAAAATAATCCTCCAAATAAGATTTCATTTTTAATTATCCCTATAGAAATAACGTAAACATTTTTTGGAGTTGAACTTTTTTTGGATCAAAATATCTCTTTATTTTCCATATTAATTTTATTAAAAGTTTTTTAATTATTTAATTATTTTAAAAATCTCCATAAATATTTTTTTAACATATTCTAATTTAAAAAAAGCTATATGTCATATGCATAATTTTAATCTTTCATTTATTATATATTTTTTCATACAAAACTATCATTAAATCAGAAAAAACAAACAACGATATGAAAAAGTTTCTGAAAATATCTTGACAAGCATATTATTTTAGAATTTAGTTTTATTTCTCAATATTTGTAACTAAAATTAGTTGCTATATTTTTTTGCCTAGGTATCGTCGCTAGTCTTAATTTTAACAGTTATTTTAATTTCGACACCTAGTTCGATTTCAGAAGCTAGTTTTATTAACAATTAATGAACATTAAAACTAAAGGTTAAAATAATATTATTCTATGGGGATATTTTCATAAATATTTCTTTATATCGTTGTTTATTTTTATTAGTTAATTCTAGTTTTGTATGACAATATATATAACTAATCAAATATTAAAATTATGTATATGAAACTAAATAGATATATAATTTCATTTCAAAATTAAAAATGAAACTTTTCAAGGTAAAATAAACAAACGAGGGCATTTACTATGCCTCCACAACTTATGTTTCTCATTCTATATACATATTCCGAGAAATGTTAATGGAGATAATTAACAACCCAATTAACATAGAAAAAACGAATTAAATATTAATTTCAACATATCGATAAAAGTATCTGCTAATTAATTAATAAACAGTTTTTAATATATATTAAGGGCTAGGTTCAATGACCAACACTCTTGTTTGGCCAACTTGGCCAACAACGTTTATTTCTCAAATTATATAAACGAAAATTAAATTTTAACCGTATAGATGTAATATATATCATTTAGATATGTTGTAGAACAAATTTTGTTTCGTTTTTATTTTTTTATCTAACAAAATCGATAAGCTATTTTCACAACCGTCTATTTCGGTATTTTTTTGGATTTCGATGAAAGAAAAGTCGAAACATTGTAAAAATTAATCTAAAGTCTATCAATATAATTTAAATTAAATCCAATGAAAAAAATTCGAATTTGAAAATTGATTTCATGATGAATCATGTCGTAAATATTGTCATCCGTCAATATCTTTACGTATCGTGATGGAGATGATAAAAATATTTATTTTTCATGAAATTAAATCTATAACATTCTCAAGTGATGTATATCACATCTAAGCGGTTGGATTTTTATTTTCATGTATATATTGTGAGAAATAAACGTTGTTGGCCGAGTTGGCCAAACAAGAGTGTTGGTCATTGAACCTAGCCCATATATTAATTATTATTAGCAACCCAATTAACACTTTTGGATATTAATTATTGATCAGTTTTTTTATATCTATTTTTGTTATTCAAATTTATCCAGATTCAGAACTTCATATTTTTTTTTTACACTATACATTTTACCATTAGATACTTTTGTATTTTCTCACATTACATATTTTCATATTTTCTTTCATATTTTCGTGTTATGTAAATTAGTAAAATTTAATAAAATAAATATTTATATCTCGAAACTAGTGGCAAATCAAAAACCATGTCCGTGTCTAGTTTAAAATTTCGCTCAAAACTCAAGTTTAAAATTTCGTATAAAATTTCCTTATAAAACGGAAATATCAATTAATATACGTTAGCGTTAACGCATTTACTATCTAATGACAACACTTCAATAAATTGAGGTATTTATATTTTTTTTATTAATAAAGGTCGATGATATATTAAGAGGATAAATAACTTTTTTCATTCATAAAATGTTGCAAGGTAAATTAAGCAAAAAAAACACAATTGGATCCAGATAAATATGTAATCATGATTAGATAACAAATTACTAGTTAATTAGCTCCAAACATTTAATCAAATGATAACATTAACAAGAACACAACAACACACACACACACAAATTCTGAAGAGAATAACTGCAAGTAATATTATGATGTATGCACTATCAACATTGGAGTTATTAAAGTACGGATCACTTGACACGTCTCACGTTATTTATAAAACGGAAAATTATGGAATCTTGGTTCACGATGGACCGTCTATAAAATAACTCATTATTCTTCGCAAACCTTATCTCCGATTTATCCTCCTCCTAAAATTCAAACGGGGCAACGGCTTTAGTGAAGCCATTTTCCTGAATTGCCCTCTAAAGATGTGATATTACTTTGGTGGGGTTACAGGTTAGTTGAGTCCATATTTGGTGTCTCACAAAATATGGATATAACTCCTCCATAACTCAGCAATTAACCGGATTTCTCGTTAATTGGGCCGTACGGTAATATGAATGTTCTTAATTTGTTGGGGTTATCAGTTATGTTGCATGGATACGAATGCGGGTATCGTATTCGACACGATACGAATAAAACGATACGGTAATTTAAAAAAAAAAGATGAAATACAATACGTCTATTATATATAATATTTTGTTATTTTATTAATTCTTATTTATATTTATATATTTAATATATTTATATATTATATATTTGACATAAAATATATTTAAAATTTGTTTTTACATAAATGATTTTATTTTTATTTTTCAAGTATATTTATATATACGTTAGAAGTATCCGAGAAGTATCTGTTATTATTTTAAAATAAAATATTTCGATACGTCATTTGAAGTATCGGATACGTATTCGACGAATATCGAAAACGATACGGCTTGATTTTTGAAGTATTCCGCAAAATATATTTTATTTTTTTTGGAAATTCGTGTTTAACAGGCAAGCGACTGAAAGGACAGTCCTATGCAGGCCTATTAATGTGCACTCTGATCAATCCTGATTAATGAGACAATGATCTATGTTTGAATTTTGAATCCAGTTTTCAAAGGTTCCATTAATTCAGATATTCCCTACATAGTCATATCAGTGTAATTTTCAACATCAAAACTCGGTTTTGTTAATGGTGCAGGAGGTTGTTCTTTAGGAAAAAGGTGGATCTCGATGAATTTTAATTTTCCCCGCACCTAGTAGAGCGGTATGTTTTGTTTTCTTCTGACGCAAAATGGATCTCGATGAATTTTGAGAGACGATACGATATGTTTAGAAAGTAGAAATTCAATGATTTTTTTCTTATGAATGCCGGATTTTTTGCTAGTTTTGGTTATTTATAAATTGATTGTTTTTGTTAATTTCGATTTTCGGATAGATTTAATAATTAATAGACACATAAGGGATAAATAAAGGCAATATTTTAGTTAGCCCAAAAAATAATAAAAATTTTCTTTAGTGCACCAAAATTTTTTCAACTGTTGGTTCCCTTGAATTGAAATGTCCAGATTAAATTAACAAAACGACTCAATTTATTCAGCCGGTCAAAATCTCTGTTCAGAATGTTACAAGTTTTTACCAATATTTTACAAAGAGGATAAAAAGACAATAATATTATCTTTCCGGTCACGCGTGGTAGGGGTGTCAATGAGACGGATATTGTCCGAATCGATACGAAATGTATCCGAAAAAATATCCGGATCTGAAATAAAATATTCGGGTCTGAAAAAATATCTGAATCCGGCGGATTCGGAATCGTATCCGTTTTTACGGGTATGGATCCGGATATGGATCCGGATACTATCCATATCCGAATTTTTTTTGTAAACGGATAATCGTTTTGTTGAAATCATGATTAAAATTATAGTAATACCAAATAAACAATAACTAAAATTGAAGAATAATAAATATGTTAAAAAGTTTTTTGTAAAATGATAGATATTTTTACTAACTAAAATTGAAGAATAATTATCCAGACAAACTAATACCAATAAATATTAATACGTATAGATAGGGGTGTCAACGGTTCGGATCCGGTTCGGATCGTGGTCATACCAAATCCATATCCATATTTTTTTTTCGGATACGGATCCGGATACGGAATTACCCGGATCCGGATACGGTTCGGATAATAAACGGATACGGATACGGTTCTCTTTCGGATATTAAAACGGATATTATGTTATCATAACATAACTTACCTTTTAGCTATAAATATATATAATTTGTGACATGAACGATAAATATGATTATATTTAAACGTAATTTTATGAATGTGAGTTTAAATCACTCACAAATCATTAATTTGTATATGATTTTTCAACTAATATCAAATATAATACATAAAAATAATATATAATATGCGTATCGGATCCGGTTCCGGATAGTCGAATCTGGTTCCGAGTATCCGGATCCTAAAATACTCGGATCCGGAACACGGATCCGGTCCCCGCACCAAAACCGAATATCGAATCCGGTTCCGGATCCTAAAATTAGCAACCAGATCCATATCCGGATCCACTCGGATTCGGATATTTTTTTCGAATCCGGATATTTCTTCGGATACGGTTCGGGTCGGTTCGGGCAATATCCACACCATTGACATCCCTACGTATAGAGGTGTCAATAGGATTGGATTCTTGTGAGGATGAATCAATATAAGAACAAAAATAGAGGGACATATTAACTAAATAATGTTTTTTCTTTGTATTTTAAAAAGAAAAATATGACAGAGACCATACTTGTTTAAGCAAGGACATGGAATCGTACTAATAAATTATGGAAAAAATATCAACGTTAGAATTAGATTATGATAATGTTAGGATTAGTTTTGTTAGATATTATTATTGTTATAATAGGATTAGAATTGGATTAAGTTATCTTAGATCAATAGATTTTATGGCTAACTTGTTTGAATTGGTGTTTATATGTACCAAGTTAGTAACTTAGTATTTCAAATGTCCCTAATCAGTTTTTAATATAAATTACAAAAAAAAGTTTGTAAGGTAGTATGTATTCATTAATAATTTTTAATATAAATTATATGTAATCAAGTAATTCAAATGTCCCTAATCAATTTGGTAATTATAGGATAAACAAATATGATTGAATATTTGGAATGATTTGCATGGAGTCATTTATGTCCCAACTAGTTCGGTATTTAATTTTGTAATTAAGTTGAATATGTGCATTAAATGATTTAAGAATTGTTTGGGCAATTGTTTGGATTACCGAGTATGAATTTTATGATTATTAAATTTGAAAAGTTAGATTTGATTTTATGATTTAGAAATTACTAGGAGATTACCCGCGCTTCGCGGCGGTTTTGTTTCATTTGTTTTACCATACACGTAATATATATACATAATATATAGTTATGACTTTTCCGGATCAAATATAAGACTTTATGAAAATAAATATCATATTGATTAAGAAAGTTTGATGATGACAAAATTATCATACTATTTTTGAATATAACACATTGCGAAATATTTATTCAGTATTATAATGCAACACATACAAAAAAAGAATAAATGACACTTTAAAATAATAAAACAAGATGGGTGGACATAAACAAAAATAAAAATCATATGATATTTTAAATTTTCATATCTAAAATTAAGAATAATAACATTGTAAACGTTTAAAAAAATTATTTCCGTCTGATAAATTTTAAGTTTCATGTTTATTATTGAATAATATTATATAAGTTAAAGTAATTATTTGTGTTTAGTAAATAAATATCTTTCATTATTTTTTTTTAAAGATTAACATGAAACTGTTTTAAGTACAAATACAAAAATAACATAATTGTTTTAAAAAAAATAATAATTATTATGATGTGCAAATTTTTTTCAATTATATTTTTAAAAATAATAATAATAATAAGGATTACAAGTCATTAATATAATTATATTTATTTTTATATCTTTTTTACATAATTGTTTTCATAGTTTTAAGTTAGAGAAAAATATTGAATATATGATAATAACATACTTATTAGTATGTGCAATTTTTTTCAATTATAGTTTTAAAAATAATAATAATTAGTCTTACAAGTCATTAATGTAATTATATTTATTTTTATATCTTTTTTTACACAATTGTTTTCATAATTTTAAGTTAGAAAAAATTATTAAATATATGATAATATGGATCTCAAAATAAAGATAAAATTTCAGCGAATATAATTCTTAATTTTTTTAAATTATATTATGAAAATACTAACAATATTTGATGTATGTTTTATTATATTATATATTGATTTATTAATTTATTAATGTTAGATATTTAAACTCTTCACATTCTATTTGTATTCACAATTGATCATGTATCATATTGTGAAAAAATTCAAAATCAAATACAATTGGTCCAACATGAACCTAACAAATAATGTTTTGACACGTCATTAGTGTAAGGTGATGTGGCCTTCTAAAATTGTTTAAAACTATGTCTGAAATAAGGGATACATAAATATCTACAAATAAAACATAACCACACAAAATCAAAGGTTAATCTATGGTTCATATGTTGCCACATATCAAAATCTAATGGTTGAAATAATTGTGATGATGTGGCATGAGTTGTGATGAGGTGGCATGAGGAGATTGCATAAAGATGGGTCCAAAATAAGGGGGTTGGTAAATTTTGATGATAATGGATTTACTTTGATGTTTTAGATATTTCAGCTAGGGTGTTTGATGATTTTGGGGTGTAGATAATACTTGTTTATTATTATTATTTTTTTAAAGTTTTGAAGGTGCTATGTATGTTCTATTATGAATTAAATAAACTGAATTTTTGTTAATATAAATTGTTTGGGTCTCATTCTAAAGTTTTTTTTTTTAATAAAAGACATAGCCTTTCGATATATAGAAATAAAGAAAAATTCGTACAATAATCATGAACATGTTCATGTAGTATGTACTAAATAAAATAAAAAAATTGGTTATTGTGTTTATTAACTCAAATTTATGTAGTTATTGAACATAATTAGACAGTTCATTAGAAAGTCCATTAAATTGGGCATAGTTAATTAGACATTTAATTATTTTGTTAATTCGATGGGAAGTTAATTGGACCCAAAATTGGTTACCTATATACGAAGGTCGAAGGAGGGCCGAATTCTATGAATTATTATTTTGTTAATTGAACGGACTATCAATTGAATCAAAAGATTTATTGGCTTTGAGCAGCCTAATTAACAACTAAAAATATTAATCCCACTAATATATATATACTGAAAATTATATAGTAACAACCCGGGAGTATATAGGGACGTATTCCCTATTCTTCTATTTCTTTTTCTTCACTTGCGGAATGGGCCTATTATACTGACATCGCAAATTAATATATTCTTTGTGAAAAAAAATGCGTAGATCAAAAGATTATATATTAACCTTGATTATAGTATACACATATTTGAATGATATATAATTTTAAAACTATAATTTTTCATTTTATTTCGTTGGAATTTATATAAAATTAAATGTATTGCTAAAATATTAAAAAAATATTATATCCTCCCATATCCTTCAAATATTATCTATTACAAAATTTTGAATTGAATGTGAAAAATATAATTTTTCACGTCCAACGAACCCACTTTATTTCTTTTTATTTCTTTCGGTGTTTTCCTACACCAACAGTACTGCTACCTCTGATGAACCTCTGATGAACCTCTGATGAACCTCCTCCGATGAACCTCCTCCGATGAACCTCTGATGAACCTCTGATGAACCTCCCCCGATGAACCTCCTCTGCTCACAACCTTCTTCTCTGAACCTCCTCTACTCAAAACCTTCTTCTCTGAACCTCCTCTGCTCACAACTCTTCTGAACCGCCATCATCTTCCTCCCTGATAAAGATTCATACAATGAACCCAAACCAACCATGGCCGGCGCAACAAACGCTCATACAGTACGCGACACTCTCAAAGATTGAAAACCACAACGCCATAGAAAATGCATTGTCGAGAACAGTCCTCATACACCCAATGGCGCACCATCTCATCCCATCTCCTCACACCATTAAAGAAGCTCTCATTGCTCAATATGGAGGCCTCGACTCAGATTACACGCTTACACCACACGAAGCGAATGCTAGTCTTTGCAAACTGCCTGAATGGGTAACGGTTGATGAGGTTATAGCCGACTCAATACTGTTTGAAGACCAGCATCATTTCATCCCCTTCCCATGGCAGGCTGGAATGGCTACCTTCCCGGTGCATCAATTCGTCAGAGTCAACCTGAGCTTAACAAACTTTCCCTTAAATTTCTGGCATCACGATTATTTCAAACAAGCTATCGTTCCACTAGGAAGAATAATCGCAGTGTCCAGAGATAATATCACCGGAGCAAATAAAGCATCTCTCCGAATCTCGGTCATCACCCAGTCAATCAATCTTATCCCACATGTCATTCGACTAACTCACAACCGAGATTGGGCTGATGTCCACGTGCAAAGACATGCTGAGTTCATAGTCGATGAACAGGGACACCCTTTCCCACCTGGAGATCAAGTCATAGATATCTTGAACGATCACCCGGAACAAGACCCTCCGCCTCCGGTGGTGCCAGATACGCCCCAAGCAGCAATCGACGCAAACCGAGTTGCAAGAAATCCAGACCGGACTTATGCAAGACACGACACGGTACGTCACACACAAGGAGCCACAAATTACCCGCCACGCATGGGAAACAGGATGGCAGAGGCTGCAGAGAGGAACAAAACGAGCCAATCAGCAATGGCCACAATCACCGAAAAAGACAAATTTCAAATGACCCTGAAATTGGCAGACGTGCCCAGTCCTGTTATAACAGAAGCTTCTTATCTCCATTACAAGAATAATAAGGGGAAATCAATTTTAGGGCCCATACCAAAAAGCCCAATAAAGCAGGCTAGCACTAAAATACACACCAAAAATATAGTTTTAAACCCTAAATCAAACTTCAACCCTCTTCCACAAGATAAACGAACACAGAACCCTATCTTCTCTTCTCAGTCACCTCGCTTTCTCTCTCAAATGTCTTCCTCGTCTACTCGCCCTAACTCGTCCGAAAAAGGAAAAGGAATATATTCTGAAGATGAATCTCTCATCCAACGCTTATCCAGAATTCACTTCAACCCAAACGAACCGAGCAACAACATCCCTCTGACTAGTTCAGGAGTGAGCGTGAAAAACTGGGATTATGCTATCCTAGTTCAAATTCTTACAGACAAACCAACTTTCGAAACCGCCTTCACCAACTCCATGATCAGGACGTGGGATTGTGATCCAAACACAATCTTCCTCTCCTTGGGGAATAACAAGTTCCTCATTCAGCTACCCAATGAAGAAGACACGCAGAAAGTGCTCTCGAAAAGCACATGGATCTACAAGCAAGATCTGGTGCTCACTGCGAAAGCCAACTCTATTAAGGAAGCCACGACACATCAATTCACCCACATTGACACGTGGATGCAAATGCACTCCACTTGTATCGATGCCATCTCCAACGAAGGGCTAATGCAACTAGCTAACTCGGTGGGAACATGCCTCTCGGATCTAACGGTCGGATACGTCAACGGAAGGAAATTCAACAAGATTAAAATATCGCTGCCCTTAAATGCCCCGGTCAGAGATAAGATTCACGCGACGTTGCCGGATAACCAACTCGTCACCATCTACCTCTCCTACGAGCGCATCCCCAAAATATGCACCTTTTGCGGCATGATAGGACATGAGGTACCGGGGTGCTGTGACCACCAACGCTTACTGAAGATCCTAAATGAATCGGAGAACCCTCCTCCCGCCATCACGCAACTGATTTCGAAGCGCTTGGGTAAGTGGATCTCGGAGCCCACCCTGGTACCAAGAAACATTCTCTCTACTCCGCAGCAGAACTTCCCGCGTCACCACCACGGGAAGAGGCTGCATGAAACGTTGGTACAGAAGGAACGAGCACCTGCAGAGGGGCCCCAAACCTCTCCTCAGGAATATCGGGTAGAACAACTCAGCGTAACGAAACCTCCAACCACCCTCACTACATCCCCACCTACCTCCGCAATAAAACGATTCAAACTCGAAGCGACGGCCCCTGGCGGCACGTCGCCCCATCAATGAGTATACTCTCTTGGAACGGGCGAGGATGTGGAGGCCTCGCAACAATCCGTTCCTTAAACCAATATCTCCACTGCTCTCGGGTCGCCCTCGCCTTCATCTGCGACACGAGATGTACCGCACTAAAATCACGCCACCTCATCAACACACTCGCCATAGAAAACAGCTTCATCGTGCCAGCGGAAGGTTTCTCTGGCGGTCTATGGTTGCTCTGGACAGACTCTGTTAAGTGCCAAGTTGTGTACTCCAACAGATATGTCATCATCGCAACGGTGCAACTCTCGCCGGACATACAACCGTGGACACTGATAGGGGTCTACGGTGATCCACATCACACTAGAAACCCGGAAATCTGGGAAATAATCAAAAGATACACATCAGGAAGCAACTCAAGAGTTCTAACAATGGGGGACTTCAATGCATTGCAGAGCCCGAACGAGAAATGGGGGGGTTCCGGAGGTACGGCTTCTAGGAATAACGTGGAATTCAAGAGGCTAATAAGAGATGGGGGCCTCATGGACTTGGGCTTTATCGGGCCAGCTTACACCTGGCTCAATAAAAGATATACAACGGGGCTTGTCATGCAGCGGTTGGATAGAATGATGGCCACCCAGAGCTGGCTAACAGATCACCCGTCTAGTAAAGTTTTTCACTTACCCGCTTTCAACAGCGATCACAACCCACTACTCCTCAGACTAAACCCGAAAAAACAAAAAAAGATGAAATTATTTACGATAGAGCCATGGTGGTACAACTCAACGAGTTTCAGAGAGACGAATACCACCACTCTAAATAGCCTCCAATTATCAGAGTGGGACACGGCCATAAATGCTATAAAAAAATCAATCAAGAAATGGGCCAACTCAAATACCTTAGACCCAACAAAAGAATTGAAGAAAATAGAACAGGACTCACTGAAGGCCCAAAACCAACTCCAGCATGCCCCCGAAATAGTGGGCCCAGTTTTGAGGGAACTAGCTAAGAAACACGAAGAATGCCTTTACAGAATCTCGGAATACTGGAGAGTAAGATCACGTGTTCAATGGGCTCTTGAGGGGGATATGAACACCCAATTTTTTCACGCCACTACTGTAACTAGAAGAAGAAGAAATGCTATCAATACCATAAGGGACACAAGCCAGAATTGGATTACGGATCCAACAGAAATCAGGAAATTCATAATTAAAGAATTCAAAAGCATGTATACAACTGCCAACCCGGCTAGTCTAGAAGACACTCTTCCAGGCCAGATACTCTCGCAATTCCCCAAAATACGACTACCAAACCCAGATGAACTTGTCCGATTGCCAAGCGCAGAGGAAATAAAGAGCATTGTACTCAAGTTTGGGCCGGATAAAAGCCCCGGCCCAGAGGGTATATCAGCCAGGTTCTATCAAACGAATTGGGAAAGCACGAAAGTATTACTCCTCTCAACCATAAACCTAATACTAACAGAAAATAAGCTACCCGATTCTTTTGGTCACACGAATATCACACTGGTCCCAAAGAAAGATCACCCACAAACCTTGCAAGATTACCGGCCCATTAGCACGTGCAATTTCCTATACAAAATAGTTGCAAAAATGATAGCAAACCGAATCAAAAACCACTTAGAAAACATCATATCTATTAACCAGACTGGGTTTATCAAAGGGCGATTTATACAAGATAATATAATATTACAACAAGAGGTAATCCACTCTTTTAACTCCTCGAATTACAAAGAGAATGCTTTCGCAATCAAATTAGATCTAAAGAAAGCATTTGATAGGGTTGAGTGGAAATGTATCGAAAGCATCCTCAGACTCATAAACTTACCGCCAGAGTTAATCAAATGGATTGGTTTATGTATCTCTTCGCCTAAATACACCATCCAGGTTGCTGGGAAAGGATCTGGCTTCTTCAAACCAACGCGGGGGCTCCGGCAGGGATGCCCCCTGTCCCCCTTGCTGTTCATCTTCACGACCGAACTATTATCTCGAATGTTCCTGCACCATCAGGAAAAAGGACACATCCAGGGTATCTCACTTGGGAGAAATGGCCCAAGATTCACTCACTCCCTCTATGCAGATGATGTAGTCATATACGGCTCGGCTTCGGAACAGGAAGTTTGCTACATCAAACACATCCTCTGCAAATTCGCAAAGGTCTCGGGCCTAGAAGTAAACCCGGAAAAAACAACAATATGTTTTAGCAAATCCACACCACATAGCCTAGCCACACAGGTTACAAACCTCTTCCAAGCCAACATATCCCCGAGAGGAGAAAGATACCTAGGAGCGTACCTGATTAAGGGTAAAAAATTAGTCTCAGATTATGAAAACCTGACAAACAGAATAGACACTAAACTGGCAGGATGGAAAAACAAAACTCTGACTCACGCTGGTAGACTGACCCTAATCCAGTCGGTACTGTGTTCGATCCCAATCTTCCATATGAACACACAATGTCTCCCAATCACAACGATAAACAAAATAGAATCGACCTTTAAAAGGTTCTTTTGGGGCCATCAATCTGAAACTAATCAATACCAATCCTGGTTAAAGTGGTCAGCGATCACGAACCCTAAATTGCAAGGAGGTTTAGGTTTGAGAAACCTAACAATGATGAATAAATCACTCTTGATGGCCCAACTATGGAGAATAATCACTGAAAAAGAAACTCTGTGGATTCAGCAAGTATATGCGAAATATCTACCTCGGTCATCCATATGGAATTCCAAGAGGAATCACCACATGTCAAACTTCTGGAAAGCCATGCTGAATCTGAGGGAAGAACTGAAATCGGACGTGTCCTGGTGCCTTGGAAATGGGGAAAAATGCAGAGCTATGAATCAACCATGGTTTGAACTCGGTTTTCAATCGAGCTCGAATACATACAACAACCTGCAACTCAGAGTCAGAGACTTATTTCAACTAGAATCAGGTACCTGGAATACTAATCTCGTAAACTCCTTATATACTGACCAACAAGCATACCAGATACTAAAAACCCCCTTTGACCCGGTTCACAATGCTGGGACCGAAGATAAACTGCTCTGGCTCGCCTCTAAAAATGGAAAGTTTTCGGTTAAGGTCGCCTACCACACCCTGATGTCCAAATATGCAAACCCAAACCAGATTAACTCGGGCAACGAGTGGTGGATAAACCTGTGGAAGAAAATATGGTACAAATCGACACTTCAGCCAAAAATCAGAGTATTTTTATGGAGGGTAATATCAAATGCTCTGCCCACGAAAGAAAAATTAAAACAACGATTCGGTATAAAAGATTTACCGTGCCAATCGTGCGGTCATCCTCAGGAGTCAACGGAACACATTTTCCTAGATTGCCAGAAAACACGACAATTCTGGCATCATCTAAACCTGTCCCCACTCATCCTCAGATCGACCGTGCCAACCTCGAATAGAATCGCAAACCTCATACAGGCAACCCCACTGGACGATCTCCCCCTGATATCCGCATATCTATGGGAATGGTGGAAGTCTCGAAATGCAGTAATTTTCAACCGGAAGCACCAAACCCTCGAGCAAATCGCCTTCTCAGCAATGAAAATCTGCACGCAACTAACTCCTTCTCTTAATTTACAGGGAAGTCAGCCACAATCCGTACGGGGATCCCGATTAGCAAGCGGTGGACTGCTCATATGGACCGATTACTCTGAAGACGACGATAATCGAGCGGCGCTGGCATTCATTGTAAAAAACAGCTCAAACTCAGTAATTCATGTCCATGCAGAGCCAGTCCCTCAACCAAAAGGAGTCCTGAAAGGGGAGTTGTCGGCAATAGCGGCGGCAATGGAGTTCGTTGCGCTGAAGTTGAACAAACAATCACCAATTTTCTTCACAGATAACCTAGAGGCGACCTTACTACTCTCGAACAACGCCACAACAAACCTAGTTGATCCCTCCGACCACCGAGCGATCCAACGTGCGCGAGACTGTCTAATCTGGAAGAGGCGACTCAAAGATCCGACGATAATACACATCCACCGAGAATTGAACCAGGAAGCTGACGCCATAGCAAATCTGTGCCGAGTCACCGGAGAGAACTTCACAGATAGTTGTTATCCAGCCTTCCCACAAGTCGAATAGGACAAATCAGTCCCCGATGATCAAAGAAATCAACCGACAACTCCTCACCTTTTCTTGCAATTTTCTCTTTTACATTTCTAGGTCTTTATTCTTAGCTTAGTTTTTTTCCTTAAGAAAGAGATACAGGATCTGGTATATGTTTTCTGGACGGCCTGTATCCAGACTTTGTAATTCCGTGATTTGAATTTCAATATTAGTCTACGCCTAAGGGCTTTATCAAAAAAAAAAAAAAAGAAAAAAGAAAAGACATATGTCCATTATTTATTGAGCCAAAACTCTCAGGACATAAAAAACAGATAAATATAATTGCCCATGTACCATTTTCTTTCTATTTGGACTATGTTACGCGGATACTTCAAAAATCAAGTCGTATCATATGGGATATTGTATCGGATACCCATACTCGTTGGATACTCGTCAGTACGTATCGGATACTGCACGTGACGTATCCGAATATTTTATTTCAAAATAATAACGGATCCTCGGATACTTCCGGATACTTGTCGGATACTTCTAATTTATATATAAATATACTTGAAAAATAAAAACAAAATTTTGAAATCGAAATAAATGAGTAATACATACAAGTACATAATAAAATAAAATAAAATATGAAGTTATTCGGTAAACACAAAATTTCAATATATATTATGCCAAAATATAATATATAAATTGCAATAAATAAATTAATAAAATGTTGTATATAATAGTTTTTTGAAAATTGTCGTATTGTCGTATTCGTATCGTGCCGGATACGATATCTGTATCCGTATCCGTGCAAGTATTTTGATTATTTCGGTGACCGGCTCAAAACAATTATCAAGAGTTTTTTTACCGGCTGATTAACTTTGTCAAGTTAAGATAATAAATATGTGCCACACGATTAGATCAAATGGACGGTGGGAAAAAAATTGGTGAATTGAAGAAACTCTCTAAGAATTAATGCATGATATAAATTGTGTATTATATTTACAATAGTGTATTGAAACTTAAAATGATATATTATATATTTAACCTTTCTTAGATAAATATTCATTTACATCCAAAATAGTGTATTGAAACTTAAAATGATATATTATATATTTACAATGAATATTGAACTTGAAAACAATGTATTAAATACTTGAAATAATACGTTAAGTATATTTACAATGAATATTTAACCTTTCTTAGACATAAATTGTTATTACTAACGAAATATAAATAATAGAAATTAACGTCTGAATCCAAATTAGCTTGTTGTCATTGTTAATTATATATTAAATATTGTGTGTTTAAAATATTGTGTACTTGTCGAATATGTGTGAAATACTCCACGTGACGTATCAAATTATTTTCTATAACAAAAATTTATTTATAGAAATAAAAAAAAATTCGTACAATAATCATGAACATGTTGTTCATGTAGTATGTACTAAATAAAAAAAAAATTGTTATTGTGTTTATTAACTCAAATTTATGTAGTTATTGAACATAATTAGACAGATCATTAGAAAGTCCATTAAATTAGGCATAGTTAATTAGACATTTAATTATTTTGTTAATTCAATGGGAAGTTAATTGGACCCAAAATTGGTAAGGTCGAAGGAGGGCCGAATTCTATGAATTATTATTTTGTTAATTCAATGGGAAGTTAATTGGACCCAAAATTGGTAAGGTCGAAGGAGGGCCGAATTCTATGAATTATTATTTTGTTAATTCAATGGGAAGTTAATTGGACCCAAAATTGGTAAGGTCGAAAGGAGGGCCGAATTCTATGAATTATTATTTTGTTAATTGAACGGACTATCAATTGGATCAAAAGATTTATTGGCTTTGAGCAGCCTAATTAACAACTAAAAATATTAATCCTACTAATAAATATACTGAAAATTATATAGTAACAACCCGGGAGTATATAGGGACGTATTCCCTATTCTTCTATTTGTTTTTTTTCACTTGCGGAATGGGCCTATTATACTGACATCGCAAATTAATATATTCTTTGTGAAAAAAAATGCGTAGATCAAAAAATTATATATTAACCTTGATTATAGTATACACATATTTAATAGTTGACATTCAAGAACATTATATTGACAAGGAATCGTATATGGACATTGAAAAAGGGATATTCATAGAAAA
Organism: Luzula sylvatica; assembly: GCA_946800325.1. Lineage (NCBI taxonomy): Eukaryota > Viridiplantae > Streptophyta > Magnoliopsida > Poales > Juncaceae > Luzula > Luzula sylvatica. Next base: position 10,859,834 of record OX326961.1, on the reverse strand, counting down.
TGATATATCAACATTACCGTCAAATGTGAGTGAAAATAATATATTAATAAAAAATACATATATATTAACAACGAAATATTGTATATACTCATATACTAACAAAGTTTGTGATGCGATGACCGTTGATCTATTTTATCGGAGGCTATGATTAAATAAAAAAACACACGCTATCTTTGAGTCATTTTCTCTGACCCTTCTCTCTCTCTTCGCTGTACCTCGGTCCGGACCAAGCGAAAATGGCTGCCTGTTGCGTCTTCCTTCTCCACGAGTTTCTCTCTTCACAAGTTCTATGGCGACTCAAGCCATTTCTCAGGCAATGGTGATTCACAGCATATTGTGAATCCACGACCCGATGCTCTCTCTTCTCTTCTCTGTGGTCGAGAATCACCCCCAAGTACAAGGTTGCTGACGACTGCTAGAACTTGGCGACGATCCATAAATGATTGGATGCGAATCCACTTCGAACGGTGATGCCCCCTCTCTCTGACGACGATGGTTAGAACTTGACGACGGCTGCTGGAGCTTGGAGTCTGACTTTACCTTCGACGCCACAGAACTTGAATTTTGCAGAATCCTAGAATCCACAGTAAGTGCCAGGTCAAATTCATCTAATTTCTTCAATCTGATGTGCAGAAAAAAAAATTACTTTTGTAATTTGATGCCTTCAAATTAACTGATTTAATAAAATATAGCAGCACATCTCTCTGACTCTTTTACATGCAACACTATTCAATCTACACAATTGGATAATTGCAAGTTCCTGTCTTAACAAAATGCTTTTAAATTATCAGGAAATTGGTGCTAATTGATGCTAATTTTGTATAGATGTGACTAATTATAAAAACTCAAAAGGTAGATTTCACTATCTCCTTTTCAAAATCGCAAATTACAATTTCACTAAAATCTAATTTTTTGTTTGAGTATAGGGTTTTTCAGAAATTAAATTGGGGACCATCTTCAACAGCCTTGCTTGCATTAATGGGTATGCATAAAATAATCTCAACACAATTTATTATCATTTACTATATCTTAATTCAATTGTCTTTGAATTATTTTTGAAGTATAGGGTTTTTGAATTATTTTTATTTTGTTTTTTTAGCTTCGAGGCCGATCTGGGAGACAAGGAAATCCAGGGTCGACAAGATTCATGGTTATGTACAAGATTTTTATTTTTACGGGGTGATTTTGTATATATAAATAAAGAGGGTGTTCTCGAATATGAAATTGTATTTGTTTTAGCATACGATATACATGATAATAGAGCCAATGCACGTGTTCTTATGAGGTCCTTTAATTGATATTTTGTCTTGTTTTTTTTTTAAATTATTATGTTAGTATATTTTTGCCCTAAATGACAACAAATTGTCTTCGAATGAAATTGTGTTCTGGTGTTTTATCATTACTAGTAATACCTTTGACAATAAATTGTCCTCGAACATAACCTTCGCTTCTTTACAGCATACTTGACAAAAATCCCTACATTTTAATTGTACAAGAATCATCAACATCATCAAAGTGCTTACAAATTTCATTACAATTATAACAAATCAATCCATTAATACAAATCACTTCATTACAATTCTAAAACATAACCTTCACTTGACATACATATAATTTACAAATATAAATCCGTACAAAGAAGACACGATCATAACTTTAAACCCTATTTCTTTTGCTTTTTACATAATTCATCCACAAGTCTGTTTATTAACCTCGAGCATTTTGACTTCGAACAAAACCTGAAAAAAATAATCTCTGAATTAACAAAATCGACACCAATTCACCTAAAATAACAAAAAAACTCGTAATCGAAAACTAGGTGTGAATGAAATAGAACTAACCTCTAAATTGAACTGCTAGAGGCCCCAGCATGAGAGAACGAGGGGGGGAATTGTTCGATCGTCTGATATGGCACTCAATCCGGACAATGATGGTAGAAGCTATCGGCGGCGAAAAAATAATTCGACCATTTCAACTTCCAAGTACTACTTCAACCTGAGATATATCTCCAAAAAAAAAAAAAAAAAAAAGTAAGTCATTGTAATTTATAAAGCTAAATTAACCAAATTAACAATAATCAAGTCATAAATAACCAAATTATGCCTTAATCTAGTTCAATTTACAAATATTTTAGCCATATTAAACCAAAATTTAACCATTCATATCCCTAATTCAGTCCCAATTTGCCAAATTATCTACAATAAATCCTAATTCAACTGTAATGATTGGATTCAGCTCTAATTTTGAAAAACTAACCTCGATTAAGTCCATTTTGTCTAATTTGTTAACCCTAATTTGGGAGTCCCAATCAATCTAATAAAAAACGATACATAAAATAATGATCACCCTCATGTTGGGTTCTGCGAGCGAGACTGCAAGATTATGAGAGAAATAAGGATTCCTAGGGTTAGGGCTACCTGGACATGGAGAAGGGCCTCGCCAGATTCTGCATCGACAAAGAGAGAGAGCGCGTAAGCTTCTGTTGTGGCCCTAGACTACCATCACCAGATAGGTAGGTGCCGTCTCCAATCGTCGTCTGCAATCCTTTCGCCATTTCGGCATTATTAGAGAGAGAGAGAGAGAGAGAGAGAGAGAGCGCCCTAGTAGAAGAAGGGTTCCATGGACCATGGGTAATGTTGCGTTCACGGGCCAGTGTGTGTGTTTTTTTATGATTAATCTCAGCCCTCGGTCGGTTGGATGATCAACGGTTCTAATTATAAAATCTAATATGGGAGTCCAATGTAAGGGATCCTCCCACCTATATATATTAAATAACGATGCTATATATTTATTCCATGCAACATTTATTAAATATCATAATGTTAATTATAATATATTTATTTAAATATTATAGAAAGATATGTTTTTTAAGAAACACCCGAATGAAATAATATTTCGATATCTGACGAGAAACTAATATATGCAACTTGTGTTCAACTTAAATGAATAGGTATCAGAAAATGACAAATACGTACACAAAAAATTAATTAGTTGATATTATATATATACAATTTTTTTGATTCATTTATGAGTATTTTAGTCATTTCATAAACTACAAATGCATTTTTCAAAAATCTAGTATTGTTTGAAGGTATGAAATAAAGATTTATTTGACAAAGAAAATTTGAATGATATATAATTTTAAAACTATAATTTTTCATTTTATTTCGTTTGAATTTATAAAATTAAATGTATTGCTAAAATATTAAAAAAATATTATATCCTCCCATATCCTTCAAATATTATCTATTACAAAATTTTGAATTTACAAAATTGAATGTGAAAAATATAATTTTTCACGTCCAACCAACCCACTTTATTTCTTTTTATTTCTTTCGGTGTTTTCCTACACCGACAGAATAGGCAAGAAAAGACATATGTTCATTATTTATTGAGCCAAAACTCTCAAGACATAAAAAACAGATAAATATAATTGCCCATGTACCATTTTCTTTCTATTCGGACTATGTTACGCGGATACTTCAAAAATCAAGCCGTATCATATGGGATATTGTATCGGATACTCATACTCGTTGGATACTCGTCAGTACGTATCGGATACTGCACGTGACGTATCCGAATATTTTATTTCAAAATAATAGCGGATCCTCAGATACTTCCGGATACTTGTCGGATACTTCTAACTTATATATAAATGTACTTGAAAAATAAAAATAAAATTTTGAAATCGAAATAAATGAGTAATACATACAAGTACATAATAAAATAAAATAAAATATGAAGTTATTCGGTAAAAACAAAATTTCAGTATATATTATGTCAAAATATAATATATAAATTGCAATAAATAAATTAATAAAATGTTGTATATAATAGTTGTATCATATCCTATATTTTTTTGAAAATTGTCGTATTGTCGTATTCGTATCGTGCCGGATACGATATATGTATCCGTGCAAGTATTTTGATTATTTCGGTGACCGGCTCAAAACAATTATCAAGAGTTTTTTTACCGACTGATTAACTTTGTCAGTTAAGATAATAAATATGTGCCACACGATTAGATCAAATGGACGGTGGGGAAAAAATTGGTGAATTGAAGAAACTCTCTGATAATTAATGCATGATATAAGTTGTGTATTATATATTTACAATAGTGTATTGAAACTTAAAATGATATAATATATAAATTGCAATAAATAAATTAATAAAATGTTGTATATAATAGTTGTATCATATCCTATATTTTTTTGAAAATTGTCGTATTGTCGTATTCGTATCGTGCCGGATACGATATATGTATCCGTGCAAGTATTTTGATTATTTCGGTGACCGGCTCAAAACAATTATCAAGAGTTTTTTTACCGACTGATTAACTTTGTCAGTTAAGATAATAAATATGTGCCACACGATTAGATCAAATGGACGGTGGGGAAAAAATTGGTGAATTGAAGAAACTCTCTGAGAATTAATGCATGATATAAGTTGTGTATTATATATTTACAATAGTGTATTGAAACTTAAAATGATATATTATATATTTAACCTTTCTTAGATAAATATTCATTTACATCCAAAATAGTGTATTGAAACTTAAAATGATATATTATATATTTACAATGAATATTGAACTTGAAAACAATGTATTAAATACTTGAAATAATACGTTAAGTATATTTACAATGAATATTTAACCTTTCTTAGACATAAATTGTTATTACATGAAATTAGCTTGTTGTCATTGTTAATTATATATTAAATATTAAATATTGTGTGTTTAAAAGATACACATGGTGCTTGTCGAATATGTGTGAAATACTCCATGTGACGTATCAAATTATTTTCTATAACAAAAATTTATTTATATATAATAATTATTCCGATTTTAAGTACTTATTACAAGAATATATAATATTTCGCACATTTTACATAATTGAATACAAATATATATTATAATTAATAAAATATTACATATAACAACAAAACATACCCTAAGATATGTATCGGTACAATATAAGATATCTTACATTAAAATTAATGTGTATTCAATTTATATCATTGAAAATAGTCAAAATATTGATACATTCTTGTAAAAAAGCAATAGTCAAAATATTGATTGACTGAGATTTTTTATCATTGAAAATATCTGTGAAGATATCTGTGAAGGGGGACTTGAGATTTTATCATTGAAAATATCTGTGAATATATAATATATATTTCGGGCCGGAACCCGGAACCCCCCCTTCGACACCCCGCCTGACCCCCCCCCCCCCGAGACCCGGCCCCCTTTCGGGCCTGACCCCCCCCCCGAGACCCGGCCCCCTTTCGGGCCTGACCCCCCCCCCCGAGGCCCGGCCCCCTTTCGGGCCTGACCCCCCGAGTCCCGGCCCCCTTTCGGGCCTGACCCCCCCCGAGGCCCGGCCCCCTTTCGGGCCTGACCCCCCCGAGGCCCGGCCCCCTTTCGGGCCTGACCCCCCCCCCCCCGAGGCCCGGCCCCCTTTCGGGCCTGACCCCCCCCGAGGCCCGACCCCTTTCGGGCCGGACCCCCCCGAGGGCCGGCCTCCTTTCGGGCCGGACCCCCCCCAGGCCCCTTTCGGGCCGGACCCCCCCCAGGCCCCTTTCGGGCCGGACCCCCCCCCCGAGGCCCGACCCCTTTCGGGCCGGACCCCCCCCCCCCCCCGAGGCCCGACCCCTTTCGGGCCGGACCCCCCCCCCCCCCCCCGAGGCCCGACCCCTTTCGGGCCGGACCCCCCCCCCCCCCCCCCCTCCCCGAGGCCCGACCCCTTTCGGGCCGGACCCCCCCCCCCCCCCCGAGGGCCGGCCCCCTTTCGGGCCGGACCCCCCCTCCCGAGCCCGACCCCCTTTCGGGCCGGACCCCCCCTCCCGAGGCCCGGCCCACATTTCGGGCCGGACCCCCCTCGCCTCCTTGCTTGTACCTGCAAAATACAAGTAAAACATACAATATATACAAAAATACATATGTACACCTACAACATACACACAAAGATCACATACACAGACACACTTTTACATATTTAACATACACAGACACACACTTATAAGAAAAATTGTCCTTTTGCAAGAGAGTTCGGTTTGTTATCATCATAAAACCCTGTAGTTTGACTCTGTTCATTTCGTTTCTTGTGGGATCTTTTCATTACTTTCTTCATTTCAATACTTGTGAGTTCATAGCCAAACCTGTACATACAAATGAGAATAAATTAGGAAGATATAATCCATAAATAAGCAATAACAGTAAGTTTTCTTTTTATCAAAACAGAAAATGAAGGTGTTTATATTTAGCATTTTACAAATCAAGAGGATTAAGAATATTCCAAATTCAAGGCTTATTTTTGCTATTTTTTGTAAATAATATTCCAAATTGAAAAGAAAATGTTTGGGTGTTAAGTATCTTCCCTATTAAAAAGGACTTTGGGCAAATCATTCATATAAATCAGAGGCTTTTGTGCTTATTACCCAAAATGGATAAGTAACCACGTAATTAACATGAGCCGTGGATTATCATCACATAATTGGAAAATTGCAAAAATCATAAAACAGTTTTTGTGTTTTTTGAGAAAATGGCCCATAGTCCGTAGACCTTTAATATAACAGATAAACTCAAAAGTAAAAGTAGAGATGAGAACAAAAACAAAATAGACAGCACTACTGACCCAAAAGGGGGACAACAAGAAAAGCAGCAGTAAAAAGAAAAAGATAAGGCCAATATTTAAGATGTAATCAACGAGAAAGGAGTACCTAATACCTATGACTATTTAGGATGGATGAGGAGAGGAGTTCCATTAGCGCTGGACCAGGCTAGGAGGCCAAGCATGGTCTGATAACCTTCTTTGAAAGGATCTCGACACCACTTCTCCCTTGTGAAGGCCTGATTCTTCGAAAGCACCTTTGAAAGGATCTTATCTCGACGCCACTTCTCCCTTGTAACAAGTGTTAGAGAGCCTTGGAAGAGGAGAGTAAGCCAAGCGAATGAGTGGAATAGGAATACCCCTCCATTAATGGAGGACAAAGAGAAGCAGAGAGCTGTGGAAAGAGAAAAGAAAAGAGATCTGGGAAGAAGCAGATGGGAGCGGGCGAATGGGGAAATATATAGAGAAGGGCGAGACCGATCCAAGGATCTCCAACGGTCCAATTTCCAACGTTCGAATTTCCAACGTTCGAATTTCCAAATGTTCGAGAAAAACCAGGATCGTCTCCAGTTGTACAGAACTGGATGAATTAAGACTAAGAGCCCTTCGCGATTTATATATTATGCTTTCAATTTTCGCTACCTGTACTCAATTCCTTCACGAAGCTTCTCTCTCCTCGCCTCTCCCTCCCGTCAGAAATCCGTTTCTATTAAAATATGCAAGATCCGCCTCAAGGCTTTCTTCATCGGCTTCTTCACTTGGGGATATTGTTAGATCAGGTTTGGTTGTTTCTCTACAATCAATTGGGTTTTTATCGACAAAAATACAGTATTCAATTCATTTCGTTTTTAGTTTCAGAATTTCGAGCTGAAAATTTCTGAAATTGACAGTTCTTTCTTTTGTTTAGGAGATTACTGACGTTAAATTAGTATATTTTGAGTCAGTGATCTGAATTGTTTGTGTATTGTGCAGTCAGTGATCCGAATTGATTTCTTAGTAACATAACTTGCTAATTAACTACTTATTTCGATCTTCTATTATTTCTTTTCTTATGATTACTCGATATTTTATTTTACAGGATTCGTTCTCAATCGATCAATCTTGTCGCACCTGCTTCTAGAAGTGCGCAATTTCACGATTTAAATTCATTTGTACGTAATTAGTGAATTTCTCGGTTTTTGAATTTGTAACTTGTTTTATAATCCAGTTGGAGAAAGATGGAGTTCCAGTGCTGGTGGAACTAATCGATCAAGATTCCGACTCGGATGCAACAATTGTTCAACTCAATTTTGGTGATCGTTTGGATCCAGTAGTTATTATCACTTACGGCTGTGATTGAGGTACTGGACGACGAGTCTGAGCCATCAGTGAGAGAGCTTGCTCTTTCCCTCCTAATCGAAATGGTTCGAAATCAGGTTAATTAAATATCTTTTTTATTTGAAAATCTTCTATCTGTGGAACGAGCTTAATTTGTTAATTCAATTCAGGCCCTTGAATTCTTTCATTTTCGCAACTTTTCATCTCTCTTTTTCCCATTTTTAGGGTACAAGTTTCTAATGAAGCACACCAATGTTTAACAAAGGTACTACAAAAAATAATAATATAAAACTGTTAAAAATAATAGAGAGAAATTTCGTAAACTGTTAATATTAACCAGGTTAATTAAATTTACAAAAAGACCCCTTCATTATCAGAAATTAGTGGAAAAGAAGCCCCTTCCTTCAATATCAAATCTCATAAATGGAGGGGCTTTTCGTCAATTTCCAATAACACAGGGGCTCATTTGCAAATATTGAGTTTGATTTATTTTGATTCATTATTCTCTTATTTGGTAATTAGCATGTTAACACTAAAAGTCTGGGAAAAACAATTTAGGGCTCCAAGGCCTTTAATCGAACAGGTTCGTTATTATTTCTCCCTTTCCCTCTCTATTCGCGGAATTTATTATTTTGATTGACTATTCGCTTTTTTAGATTTATGCAAAGAGATCCATGGAGTTTTGTAATTAAATTGTTTGTTTGTGTAGGTGTGATGCTTAAGAACTCGAGGGTCACTATGCAAATGAGTCTCGAGGAGATAAGTTCATCATAAAATTCTTTTTTAAATATATTTGATGTATACTCACGATTATTTTCTTTTTTTGTAAATTTCACAGGCTAGCAATTAGCATAGGGATATTATGATATTTAAAATTTTGATTAGGGTAAATTCAATACTTCTAAGAGGGTTAATTTAGCATTTCAGACTTTTTAGCTGGGACCCACATGGGTGCATCAGGATTATCCACTTGTTACTCAAGACGGTACATTCACTTGATTTTGGTTTTTTTAGCGATGCTTCTTTGATTTGTGCTGCGATTTTGGTTGCAATGTTTCAATTTTGGTTTGCTCTGTAATGGAATTGTTTTGTGAATTGCATTGTTCTGAATTTGCAAAATATAATTTACCAACCCCCTTATTTTGGACCCATCTTTATGCAATTTCCACATGCCACCTCATCACAACTCATGCCACATCATCACAATTATTTCAACCATTAGATTATGATATGTGGCAATATATGAACCATAGATTAATTTTAGATTTTGTGTGATTATGTTTTATTTGTAGATATTTATGTGTCCCTTATTTTATACATACTTTCAAGCAATTTTAGAAGGCCACATCACCTTACACTGATGACGTGTCAAAATATTATTTGTTAGGTTCATGTTGAACCAATTGTATTTGATTTTGAATTTTTTCACAATATGTTACATGATCAATTGTGAATACAAATAGAATGTGAAGAGTTTAAATATCTAACATTAATAAACTAATATATAATATCATAAATACATCAAATATTGTTAGTATTTTCATAATATAATTTAAAAAAATTAAGAAATATATTCGCTTGAATTTTATCTTTATTTTGAGATCCATATTATCATATATTTAATATTTTTCTGTAACTTAAAATTATGAAAACAATTATGTAAAAAAAGATATAAAAATAAATATCATTAGATTAATGACTTGTAAGCCTAATAATTATTATTTGTAAACTATAATTGATAAAAATTGCACATACTACTAAGTATGTTATTATCATATGTTCAATACTCTTCTCTAACATAAAATTATGAAATCAATTATGTAAAAAAAAATATAATTACATTAATGACTTATAATCCTTATTATTATTATTATTTTTAAACATATAATTGAAAAAAATTGCGCATCCTAATAATAATTATTATTTTTAATACAATTATGTTATATTTGTATTTTTACTTAAAACAGTTTCATGTTAATCTCTAAAAAAAATAATGAAATATATTTATTTACTAAACACAAATAATTTATTTAACTTATATAATATTTTTCAATAATAAACATGAAACATAAAAATTATCAGACACAAATAATTTTTTTAAGCTTTTACAATGTTATTATTCTTTATTTTAGATATGAAAATTTAGAATATCATATGGTTTTGATTTTTGTTTATGTCCACGCATGTTGTTTTATTATTTTATGGTGGCATTAATTCTTTTTTGTATATGTTGTATTAAAATACTAAATAAATATTTCGCATTGTGTCATATTCAAAAATAATATAATAATTTTGTCATAATCAAACTTCCATAATGAATATGATATTTATTTTTATAAAGTCTTATAGTTGATCCCGAAAAATCATAACTATATATTATGTGTATGGTAAATAAAATGAAACAAAACCGCCGCGAAGCGCGGGTAATCTCCTAGTTTGGAATAATGCTGATTACCTATATTCTTTTTTAATGTATAATTCAAAAAAGTGATGTTGATTCATTAGTTTGAGTGAAGTTGATTACTTACTTTATGATCCATAAAGCATAACCTTTGATTTTTTTATAATTTTGAAAAGGTTAACCTTGTAAATTGTTTTGAATCTAGCAAACTTAATCATTTACTATACCCAATTGGATGGCTTTATCTTTTCCCATTCTTTTAGAAGTTATATTTTATCTTTTTTCATTTTAAGACGTTTTGGTTTTCTATTAATGCAGATTTAATACATGTATTTCCAAGCCTCAGAGAAACGAGCCACTCCCGATTCCTTCAAATTCTTCCACGGGCTGAAGGGTTTAAGAAGTTGATGGAGAGGGTTTTGGAGGAGTGGAATGTGGGGGAGAGTTCGTGCCAGCAATAGCAGATTTTTTGTTTTGTTTTGTTTTGTTTCGAGGTTTTTTTTTGTTTGCGTAATTTTTTGGGTTTTGAGGGGTGATGATGTGTTTTTTTTTGGAATTTTAGAGGGGAAATAATGAGGGTGATCTACATATAAATAGTGTAATTAGTTGAGGTGTCAGATTGGAAAAAGTTGAAAGGAGAAGATTTGTAGGACATTAGTTTCTGAGTTTCTCTAATTTCTTTTTTGAGAAAATCGTTTCTATGATTCAATTGATTTTATGCCAATTGGACAATTTAAGTAGAACTAGCAATATCTTTATACTCTGGGTCCATGGTGAGCCAAGATTCCATATTTTCCGTTTTCTAAATAATGTGAGACGCGACCCATACTTTCAGTTAATAACTCCAATGTTTTTTTTTTGTTGAGAAAATTAGAGTAGGTTCTTATGCCCTACTTCTATTATATTTTATTTATATTGAGTTTTTTGATAATACAAGTAAGAGGTATTTGTTCTAAAAAATAGGAAAAAAACTATTCCTAATACCTCATATTTGGAACTTATATTACCTAAAATACATCAATACAAATCCTGTAATAAAAAAATCCTAGAAAGATGTATCAATAATATTACTTGCAGTTTTTCTCATCTGGAATTAACAAAAGGGGTTAGTATATATGATGTATCAATAACTTGCTTATTTTAGTTACGAAATCCTTAGATCCTTAGTATTGTAAGTGGTGAGTGAAAATTTCTAGGAGGGCAAGAGAGAGAGAAAGAGAAGAAACTGAAAGAGATGAGATGGCGATGGTGAATCTTAAGCTTCTTGTTTGCTCCATGTGCTTCAATCTCCTACACCCCCCTCTTTTCAAGGTTTCATTCGTTCTTCCACTTAATATAAATCATTTCATTTCATTTCATTTCTATCTATTTTAACCGAAATTTTTTCGTAACAACACGTAGTGTACTAAGGGTCACGTGGTATGCAAGTCATGCAATGACAGGCTGACGAACCGGTGCCACGTCTGCTTTCGCACAAACATCTTCTTTCGAAACATCCCTCTCGAAGAAATTCTACAAAGTGCTCGAGTTTTCTGCCCCAACCAAAATTTGGTTGCAATGCTCTCATCCCCTATGACGAGAAACACAAACACCAGAAATCTTGCTCCTTCCCGTGCTCTTGCCCCGAAGAGTCATGCGAGTTCTCCAGCTCGGCAAGAGAGATGAAGGACCACCTCATCACTACGCATGCTTGTTCGGTTCATCATTTTCGTTATGGCACGAAATTTGAAGTTTCGTTATCGGACACGCCCAAGTACAAAATTCTGGCTGCAGACCAGGATGGTTGTATATTCATCCTCAAACCGAGAATGAATGAGATCCTCGGTTTGACTTTGTCTTTGTTCTGTATTAGGCCAACTAGTACTGGTACTGGTACGGATGAATCAGAGTTCTGGTATGATCTGATGGTGTATGAGGAGTCTATGGGTAGAAGGGTAATTTTCTTCAGCGCGAGCATCTCGGGATCAACATTGGGACGATGTGTCGAGGACATCAAGACTTTTGCATTGCTCTCTGACTCTGAGGAACACTTGCTAAGCTCTGGAAATTTGATGCTCAGCATTTGCATTAAGACAGTCTATCAACCACTTCTTGATTGGAGCCCTCTCCCCCACAATTGATTAATTATGATGAGAATTTGTGTTTGTGTTCTTGTTAATGTGATCATTTGATTAAATGTTAGGAGTTAATTAACTAGTAATTTGTTATCTAATCCTGATTACATATTTATCTGATCCAATTGTGTTTTTTTTGCTTAATTTACCTTAGATAGTAAATGCGTTAATGCTAACGTATATTAATTGATAAATTCCGTTTTATAAGGAAATTTTAAACTAGACACGGACATGGTTTACATGTCGTGTTTATGATTTGCCACTAGTTTAGAGATATAAATATTTTATTTTATTAATTTACATAACACGAAAATATGAAAATATATAATGTGAGATACAAAATTATCTAATGGTAAAATGTATAGTGTGCCAACTAGAGTTAGCCTAGTTGGTCACACCTCTTGGCTAGGGAGCGAGAGGTGTGGGGTTCGATTCCCGGCGGGGACACTAAATTATATATTAAATGTTAAATGAATGAATAAAGTGTGTGGCCTACGGGTTTTTAATAAATTAAAAAAAAAAAAGGAGATTGTGTTTGGAAGGGGGACTTTGAGCCCTCTCCGAATTTACTCAAAAAAAAAAAAAAAAAATGTATAGTGTAAAAAAAAAATATGAAGTTCTGAATTTGGATAAATTTGAAAAATGGGAAGATATAAAATCTAAAATTGTACGGAATTAAAAGGAATACAATAATCACAATAAAATTAAAATGAATATAATAATCACAATTAAATCTAAAGAAAAAAATTGAGAAGCAATACCATAATTTCTTGATATCGCTCCAGAAAAATGTTCTTCTAATTTTATCAATCTCGCTTACTACACATTTTGGGACAAAAACACTGATATGTCTTAACACATGGAGAGAGGATGGTACTGTACTGATTAGGCAGTATTCTCCCCCTAATTGAACACATAGTTCCTTTCCAACTGCTAAGTTTTTTTTGAATTTTGTCAATGAACACTTTGAAATTATCTTTAAAAGGTTTTTTTAAATTGGAGAGGCAGCCACAAACATCTAAAAGGCAAGTTATTAATTTGGCACCCCGATTCCTCTGAATTTTTAATATCCACGTGGTTATTAGAAATGGCATTTATTTCAGATTTATCATAGTTGATTTATATTCTTGAATGTTTCCCAAACATATTAAGAATTAAGATTAAGAATATATTTTAATCTCCTGGTTTGTTTTTGTCCATGTTTGATAAGATGCAAGGAATCTACGTTTATTTCAGATTTGTATGTGTATTATTTTAGCACGAACTCTATTTAGGACTTAGGAGAACCTTTGTTTGTCCTTTGGCAAGACATTCCCTTTTTTTTTTATGGATTAATACTATGTGTGAATTCCCAAAAAAAACTCAATCCATCATGTATGCTTTCACTTGTGAGAATGTAGAACAATTCATTTTATTATATGTGGCCAAATGAATTTAAATAAATCACCATTTAGCCCATCCGAACCAGGATACTCCACGTAGCGTATCTGAATATTTCAACAATTCATTTTATTATATGTGGCCAAATGAATTTAAATAATTCACCATTTAGCCCATCCGAACCAGGATACTCCACGTAGCGTATCTGAATTTTTATTTTAAAATAATACCGAATATTTCTCGAATAATTCCGGATACTTGTCGGATACTTTTAACGTATATATAAATATTCTTGAAAAATAAAAATAAAAATTTGAAATCGAAATAAATAAGTAATACATATGAGTATATAATTAAATATAATAAACATTTACTTAATATGAAATTATTTCTGTAAAAACATAATTTTAGCATATATTATGTTAGATATATAATACATAAAAATATTAAATATACAAATTATAATTAATAAATTAATAAAATAATAAAATATTATATATAATAGACGTATCGTATCCTATGTTTTTTTTTTTTAAATTGCGTATCGTCGTATCCGTATCGTGTCGGATACAATACCCATATCCGTATCCGTGCAACCTAAATGCCAACACTAAGAACAATAGGTAGTGTATTCACGGCCACATGGTGTGCGAGTCATGCAAAGACCCGGAACAATATATAATTGTTAATAAAATTTATTAAATATTATTATATATTATATTATTATATTTTTTAAGGGTCCAAAAGAAAAAAGGGCTGGAAAAATTAAAAAAACGTTACCGGATTTTTAAAACCCGGAATAAAAAAGAGCAACAAAATCTGTAGCTATCATGACATTTTGTCTTTTAGTGGGCGAGATTTTAAATCGCGTTCTCTATTTTGTCTTTTTCCAGACCGGATTTTAAAATACCGGTTTTTTTAGTTAATTAACTTGACCTGCTGATTTTTTTGTTAATGAAGGCTTAATCCGGCGGATTTTTAAAATTCGGTGTTTAGTGTTAATTAATCCTACGAGATTTTAAAATCCGGCGTTTAGCGTTAATTAATCGTACGGGATTTTAAAACCCGGCGTTTACTGAAATTAATGCGGCAGAATTTTAAAATCCGGTAGTTTTACTTTAATACTGCAAAAACTGATAGAACACTGTTTTGATACTAATTAAACCGGCGGGATTTTAAAACCCGTTCCAGGTTATATCTGGGATATTTGCAAAAAAAAGAGTTATTTTTTTGAATTAATTTTTCATACAAGGTCACATGCAGAAATGCTCCAAATTTTTTCCCTATTCTTAAAGTAATTGCATTTGCATTATTCATTTTTTATTTACTCTTATTTTCTATTTTTGCAATTTTGACAACAAATCGTGTTTTGGTCTATGTTACATGATAGTTCAAAAATCTAGTCGTGCCATATCGAGTCGGGTACATGTCAGACAAATATCGGATACATATAGAATATTTCACGTGGAGTATCATATCGAATATTTTATTTCAAAATATTCTATTTCAAAATAATATCGAATATTTTATTTCAAAATAATGTCGGATAAGATCGGATTCGAATATTTTATTTCAAAATAATATCGAATATTTCGCGTGACGTATCATATCGAGTACTTGTCAAATAGTTATAGCACTTGTCAAATAGTTATAGCAAAGATATAAATTTTAAATTATAATAAATAAGTAATACATATAAATAAATAACTAAATATAATAAACATTTAAAAGTCATTTATGTAATAACAAAATTTTAATATATTTTTTCAAAAATATAATATATAAAAATATATATATATAAATTATAATTAATAAAATATTATATAGTGACATAATAACATAAGCAAGTACCAAAATGGACATATGTTTCAGACTCGTTTTATTTAGAGTTGGTCTAGAAATCGGCTACACAAATTATGTTTATAAACTGGACAAAAACGATAGAATAAAACCAAGTATTAATTGAAGGGTGTATTTTATGTTTTTTCTCTCACGTACAAAGAGATATAAAGAGTAAATAAACATTAAAATAATACTTCATCTTTCTTCCACGTACAAACCTGTGCATGAGTCAATTTGTTAATACAAGAAGAAAGACAAGCACAAAAACAATATTCACTTAATTATTTGCAATTTTTTTATGATGTATATTTTTTCATTGTTAGTTAATAATTAATATTTCTTTAATTAGGATGTTTTTCATCTAATTTTTTTCTCGAGTTTGAATTACGTAACGTTAACATTTTTTTTTTGACAACGGAAATTATATATATTCATGTTATATCAAATACATATATATTAACAACGGAAATTATTTTACAATATTTAAATTACGTAATTCCAACGGTAACATTTTTTTTTTTTTAAACGTTAACAAAATCAAATTTTAAACGTTAAATAAATCTAATGAATCTACTTAACGTTAACACAATATTCATGTTATATTAAATAAACATGGTCCATGCGCATGAATGGTGAGAAAGAATGTCATAGACACACAAATGGATATTATAATCTGAACACCAAGTCTTAAGAAAACAAAAAACACTCCAACATCACTAGTATACCGTATTAATTATGTATACAATTAAATAAATTAAATTATGTATATGCCCATGGTTGAAAAATAATACTTTAAATTCATATTGTGACGAAACACTATTTCAAATTGTTACGGATTTTACATCAATTACATTCTTACACTCTTGGCGTAATTAGCATAAAGTAAGTGTTATTGCAAATTATACAATATCTAAGTATGAAACTAACTATATTCGGCACAAAATAAATGTTAATTTATACTCATTTGTTTAATAATGAATTATAAATTAAATTATATATAGTTACTCTCCTTGAGATAGTAATATAAAATATATAGCACGTTTCCACGATGTTATTTCATAAATAAAAAACTAAACTTGGGATGTTCATTTGCTCGGTTCGGTTCAAATCTAATCGAATAAAACAAAATCGATTTACATCAAATCAAATTAAATCCAAACCGAACATAATCGAATAACCCGATTTATTATTCGGTTGAACGAAATAAGAAATATTATAATGTTAGGGTAAAATAAAAATTCATATTTTGTTTATCAGAATATATAAATAAATCTTACAAAATTTAATTATATTATTTTCTAAGATTATTATATCGTATTTTAATATTTTAATATTAACATATTAAAAGAAAATGAAAAATAAAATTTTATTTGGTCGATTCGAATTTAATCGGGTTTTAAATGAATAAAACACAACCAAAGCAAATAAACGGAACAATGTCATTTTTTTCAACCGAACTGATCCAATTAAATCGAAAAATCGAACCGATTAAATCGAATTCGACTAGCTAATTTGGTTCGGTCCCAAATTAAACCGAACCATTTCAACATTCTCAACAAGTTATTTTGATCACATAATTATAACTTAAATGCTGGGCTGATTATAAGAATATATATATTAATTGATATTTACCAAAAATCAAATAAGATTAACTATATTTAACTTATATATATATATCAGTGTTTTAAATAGCGGCGCTGTAGCGGCGCTATAGCGGGTTTTGGGAGGCAAACGCTGCATCGCTTCGGAATATAGCACTGTAGCGTTTTGTTCCGCTGCAACGCTATAGCGGACCGCTATAGCGTTGAAGCGTTCAATTATAGCGTCCGTAGCGGCGCTATAGCGTGATGATGATGATGATTATTATTATTGTTGTTGTTGTAGTTGTTGTTGTTAAATAATAATCACTATTATCATTACACAATAATAATAATTGTTATTAAATAATAGTAATAATATTAATAATAATTATTATTATAATTATTATTGTTATTATTATTATTGGTACCAAATAATAATAACAATAATAATAATAATTAATATTATTAGTATAAAATAATAATTATTGTTATTTAATAATAATAATAATAATAATAATAATGACAACGATACAAATAATAATAATAATAATAATAATAATAATAATAGTATGCTTATTATTATTATTATTATTATTATTATTATTATTATTATAGGAAAAATAAGATAATAACAACATCAACAACAACTATTAATAGCCTTATTATAATTACAATAATTACAATAATAAAAAGAAAAACAAAAGTAATAATAATAATAATAATATATTTTTCTTAGAGATGAATTTTAATTTATGTTAGTTTGCGAGGTTGATATAAATATGCATTCAACATAATTTTATTTATAATATTGGACCGCTAATTTATATTTATATTTGTATTGTAGTATTATAAAAATAATAATTTCGATCAAAAATCCGCTGTGATGGTGAAGCGGCGCTATATCGCCCGCTAACGCTAAACGCTAAATTAAACGTCAAAACGCTGCATGCCGCTGCACGCTATTTAAAACATTGATATATATATATATATATATATATATATATATATATATATATATATATATATATATATATATGCAAAATAATATTAACCATACAGTAACCATATATTATATATGTATGCAGAATAATATTAACCATATATTATATATGTATGCAAAATAATATTAACCATATATTATATATGTATGCAGAATAGGTATTTATATAACATAACCTCAATAATATTATTTCATAAATTTAAATAATGTAATTCCTAATTCCAGACGGTAAGTATTTTATTACAAAATTTAAATTATGTACTTCCGACGGTAACAAAAATATTTGTAACGTTAAACAAATCTAAGAAATCTACTTAACGGTAACATAATATTAATGTTATATCAAATAAACATGGTCCATGCGCAAGAAACAATGAACAGTCCTTCAACACTACACTAGTATATATCTAATTAAGGGAGTCTCCCTCTCATTTCTTCTCTCCCCCAAATTCATTGTCTCGTCTTCTTTTTCTCCTTCTCTTAGTTCTCTCCCAAATTCATTAGTACTACTACTCTGGTCCAGGCTGGCCGGTCCAAAGCGGACCACAGACAGAGCCCTACGATCTTGACCAAAAGTACAAACATTTGAATTTGACCACCATATTCAACGAGTACTTTAAAAGGAGTCATATACGAAATGGTAAGGCGAAACCCCAATGCCATAACGGAAAACACTAACATCCCCTTCGTGCTCACTTCTTCAATGTTCGAGTAACTTAATGGAAGATCCGGCGAATTTGCATGATCTTGTGTCTGGGCAGACGCAGCGGACGAACGGGCAGTTGCTCTTGTGATCGTCTTTTTGGTAGTAAGGGATTCTGGCAGGACAGCCGCGGTTAGGGCAGCAGATTCTAGAAGCTTCTAGAACCATCTCGACGGCCATGTTCCGAAAGTTCTCTACCGGACCAGTGCAGATATGGCAATTGTTTGAGAGTTTCATGAAGCAACTCGGACAGTATACGTGTCCAAGAGTGCACTGAAAAAGGAAAAATATGAGATCTTGAAACAATGGAAGCAATGGTAAGGATGAAAAATCAAAATGGATCTAGTACTACACGGGTAAATTAAATCCTCAATTAAAATAAAAATTAGATAAGAATAGCATAATTGAAACCTGGAAAACAGGGGGACGAAGAGGATGGAAGCAATTGGAGCAGTCAAGCACTTGATGATCGTCGATTTCGATTTCGAACTCATCATGCAATATCATCTCCCTCCTCTCTATCGCTCGTGCTTCGTCGATTCTGTCCAGTGGTTCTCTTCTAGCCCTAGGGTTAGCCAAAGCAATTCTTGGTACCGAAGCCGACTGTCTGGTACCAGCCCTGTGCCTAATCCTCGCCATTTTCGCCACTAACTCTACTCGCTTAATCCATTTGCTCTACTTAACCGCCAAGTTATAACCGCTTTATGGATAAACAATGGACTTCATATTAACTGTATCTCCGAAAATAAGATATGGGCCTGAAACATGGCGCCATTTTCTGCACAAAAATAAAAAAATTATATATAAACAATGAATATGTAATTTTGCTTCTTGTTTGTGTTATTATGTCATATTCTGCACCAAAATTTAGTTGTAACTTGTAATATTGGATAAAATATATTTATTATATATTATATTTTTATTAGTTGTAATTTATATATTTTATTTTTTATATATATTATTTTTTACATAAAATATATCAAAATTCTATTATTATGTAATAACTTCTAAATGCTTATTACATTTATTCCAATTTAAAATTTATATTTTTACAATACATTATGTTTATATATATGTGACTTTTTTAAACCAAAAATAAAATTTATATTTTTGTTTTTAAGTATAATTATTGATGTGTTATAACAATCTGACAAGTATCCTATATTTTTTGGAATAAAATATTCGGATATGCCATATAAAATATTCGATATGTATCCGACATGTATCGATAAGATATTATTAGACTTTTATTTGTTGTCACAACTTCAAAAAAAAAAAAAGATAAAAATGAAAGATGCAATTGCAATTACTTTAAAAATATGTAATTTTTGTTATCCAACTTCTATATCTTTAGATACGGGCAAAAATAACCCAGAACTTTTTGTAAAAAAAAGCCTCAATTTTTGAATACTCTAAAAATAATCCTCCAAATAAAATTTCATTTTTAATTATCCCTATAGAATAACGTTAACATTTTATGAAGTTGAAATTTTTTTGGATCAAAATATCTCTATATTTTCCATATTTAATTTTATTAAAAGTTTTTTAATTGTTTTATTAATTTAAAAATCTCCATAAATATTTTTTTAACATACTCTAATTTAAAAACTATAATGCATAATTTTAATCTTTCATTTATTATATATTTTGTCATACAAAACTATCATTAAATAAGAAAAAACAAACAACAATATGAAAAAGTTTATGAAAATATCTTAACAAGCATATTATTTTAGAATTTAGTTTTATTTCTCAACATGTAACTAAAAAAATTAGTTGCTATATTTTTGGCTAGGTATCGTCGCTAGTCTTAATTTTAACATTTATTTTAATTTCAGCAGCTAGTTCGAGTTCAGAAGCTAGTTTTATTAACAATTAATCAACATTAAAACTAAAGGCTAAAATAATATTATTCGGTGAAGATATTTTCATAAATATTTGTTTATATCGTTGTTTATTTTTTTTATTAGTTAATTCTAGTTTTGTATGACAAAATTATAACTGATCAAATATTAAAATTATGTATATTAAACTAAATAGATATGATTTCATTTCAAAATTAAATATGAAACTTTTCAAGGTAAAATAAACAAACGAGGGCATTTACTATGTTTCCACAACTTATGTTTCTCATTCTATATACATATCCCGATAAATGTTAATGGAGATAATTAACAACACAATTAACATAGAAAAAACGAATTAAATATTAATTTCAACATATCGATAAAAGTATCTGCTAATTAATTATTAATCAGTTTTTTAATATATATTAATTATTATTAGCAACCCAATTAACACTTTTGGATATTAATTATTAATCAGTTTTTTTATATCTATTTTTGTTTTTCATATTTATCCAAATTCAGAACTTCATATTTTTTTTTTACATTATACATTTTACCATTAGATACTTTTGTATTTTCTCACATTACATATTTCCATATTTTCGTGTTATGTAAATTAGTAACATTTAATAAAATAAATATTTATATCTCTAAACTAGTGGCAAATCAAAAACAAACAAAATTAGGTACCCCGCACCTTACTACCCGCACTCATCCCGCATGCTGACGTGGCACGTGCGCCCCTGCCATGTCATCAGTCATAACGGATGAAAAAAACATTTTCACCCGTTTAACTCAACCCGATAAAAATAAGCCCATCTAGCGTGTACATGGATGGCTGAAGAAAAGAAAAAGAAAGAATAGTTGCAGAAAAGAAATGAATCGCTCCATCTCCCCTCTCCGTCGCCGTATCCTGAAGGGCATGTCTCTTCGTTCTAACGTTGCTGCCTCTCTACTCTTGTCGTACCCTACTCGCTCATGTCGTCTCTGTCTACCTAGATTTCGAAACTCTGCTTTGACAAAACAGAGTATTGTTTGCTGCACGCCTGCATGGATGTAAATACTCGTTTTAGAGGTGAGGAGGATGATGGTGACGAAATTTATCTGACAAAACTCTTTATTGATGGAGGTAAGGTAGTAATGGTACTGAAGAAGAAAATAAGTGATATTGAAGAAGACGATGGTCCGGTTACGAATTCTAGACCACCATCCAGATTGTCTTGCAGGTTTCCCATACCAACGTGGCATGTTAATAAGAAAATTAGCAATAAAGATGAATGTGAGTCTGAGTTTGAATGCATTTTTTATGCCTTTGTCCATGGATGATGAATTTAGGAAAACATCGATTTGGGTGGTACCTAATTGAGTTTAGGGGAGAAGGGCGTGGATTTTGGTGGTACTGAATTGAATTAGGAGAATAGCATGGATGATCGATTTGGGTTCTTTCAAGGTTGTTGAATTGAGGATTATTGCGAATTCACAAGGCATCAAGGGTTATTAAAAGATGAAGAAATCTCTATTGATCGAGAAGTCAAGCTTGAGTTAAATTTTTGTTAGTTAGTGAGATAATTTGAATGTTTTTTAGCCAAGTGTATTTGCGAGACTTAATGTTTTTTACCCCTTATTTTTAATAATTACAACACTTAATTTAGCCTTTTAAAGGGGCAATGAATTAATCATTTTATCCTTTAAAAAAAACATTCAGTAATATAAAGTATACAAAAAAAAATCAGAAAGCTAAATTTTCCTATGCATTGCTGATATCTGCTTTGTTGATCCAAACAAAAAGTTTGCCAATAACATTTTGACAACTAAACAACAAAATGATGCATTGTCATGGTAGGAAAGACCAAAACGACGCTAAACAAAGCCGATGAAGCATTAAAATTGGGTCCCTTGTTAAATAACTTCAGAAATATGAAGATTATCACATTTATCCCCATGTTGGGGGGGAGGGGGGAGGGGGACGGCCCCCCTATGAAATCATGAACCGATGTATTAGCGAAAAATAAGGTGATTTTGTTCTTTTAGAAAGTGATAAATATGATAAATTTGTAAGTATTTCACAAAGATTAGTGTAGTCTAGTGGTAGAATTGTTGTTTGGGAGATGGGAGATCTTGAGTTCAAGACGCACAAGCCACATATTTTGATTTTTTATTTTATTTCGGCCCCCCTAAACAATCCGGCTCCCCTTATATATGGATCCTGGATCCGCCCCTGAATAGGTACCATCTTTCAGGCTAGTTCGAACAAAGAAACAAGACAATATACATGTCTTTTCCTGTATGTACTATGGGGAAATCGTTGCTGGAGAGTTTTCTCAGAAGAAGTGAAGGGGGTCGCTGAAATCCTTTAGAAAACCAAGAAGGAGATGGAGTTGATTAAGAGAGGAAGGAGGAGTTTCAAAGAGAGGAGCCTTGGTGAAGAAGATAGGATCCTCGTTGACGTGTAATCGAGCAAGAAATCACTACTTTAGGCTGAGAAAACCAAACCTAGGTGAAAAGTTGTAGTGGGAAGGCAGAGAGACAAAACATGACTTTGGTTTGTCGACCGAGTTTCATGTTTTTTCCATGATGTTTTTACTTGGGCTTGTATTCCTGCCTAAGAGCAGTGTTCTGGAAATCGGCCTTGGCGGCCGATTAATCATCGATTAATCGTTCCTCGATGGTCCGCCGTCGAGATACGTTTTGTGTTTGGCGGAATCCGCCAAGCGGCCGCCAAGGGTCCGCCAAGACCGCCAAGACCGCCAAGCCACCGCCGAGCCGATTTTTAGAAGTTTTTTTTTTTTTAATTGCCATCCATAGCCTAGTTGTTTGAATGTGAAACACAAAAAATTATATATTATGAGAGCCTGTGGGATACTATTCAAAATAACGATCGTTTTCGTTATGGATTGCCAATGGATCTCCATTGACATCAAAAAAAATTAGGCATCAATAATGAAAACGATCGTTTGTCGGATACTATTAAAAAAAAAATTTGGACTAAATTTTTTCATATTTTTAATATTATTTATATATATATATATAAATTATTATTATTATTTGAGTTTATGTTAGTTTAGTGACGTAGTGTATTTTGTTACTTAAATTATTCAAAACTTATTAAAAAAACCGTGATTTGTAATTTTGTTTAATTAATTTAAATATTAAATATAAAAAAATAAAAATCCGCCGAGGTCCGCCGAGATTCCCGATTAATCCCGATTAATCATCCTTGGCGCTTGATGGTCGTCTGCCGACCAGCGAGCGTCGAGCGATTTCTGGAACATTGCCTAAGAGTCATAATTATTTTCTTTTAATGAAAGGGAAGATATTATGTATATATTAGATAGGGATCTAGATATAGCTGTAAAAACACTTTTTAATATATACAAAAACATTAGATGGGGACCTTAAAGGAATTACAGTTTTAGATTAATGAGAAAATATACATATAAGGATAAACGAACGTATGCGTTTTTGGAAAGAGTTGAGTATATAATGAGATTGTACTCATAATACAGAAGTCTCCCCGTTCGAACGGAATATGCTATCCGTTCGAACGAAAGAGTCCCTATTTGCTGAATAATATGAATAGTGTACAATGAGATCGTACACAAGTTTCAGCGTCCATTCCATTCGAACGGAAGAGCCCATCCGTTCCAATGGAAAGGACTCCGGATCCTGCATATGGAATGCACCCGTTGGCCCATCAATATCATTTATGTCATATATATGATGTTTATCTCTCTCAATGTCCGTGACTCTATTCTAATATGAGGGAAATCACTCTAATAGGTGTGAACAAGAAAGAGCAAAAAAAGAGAAAAAATGTTTTTTTCTCCATTAGAGATGATCGTAGAAGATTAAGCAAGTTTATGCAAGGATCAACAAGGGAGATACGTGTATAAGCGATAGGCGACAACTCAAGGTGGATACGGATAGAGAAATCACGCTTCTGATTCTCGATTGTGATCCATGTGAGAATTAGGGTTTGACCGAAAGGATTTCAGTTTGACCAAAAGGAGGAGTACGTGTTTGACGGTATTGAGTCGTGTGGCATGGGACACACAAGAGATAGCCGGAGTGGAAAGCACGACGGAAGAAACGCTTTAGTCGAAGTGGAAAGCACGACGGAAGAAACGCTTCAATCCGTTGTTCGCCATCAATCTGGTGAGGTATGAATTTCATATTCTTCCTTATTCGTACGTCCGAATCGATGACAGAATCTCGTGGGCCGAGGACGTGCACTGTCCCTCATTCCGCTGCGTGGGGCGCGGCGCCTCGGTTATCTGCAGACCTCTCGAGTACCCACTAATTTTTTAAATATATATATATTTAAGATGATGACAATGTAGAATAGGCACTACTGACTTATCCGGTTCTAATGCCTCCAAATATCTTTTTGTATTTGTCTGACACTAGCAGGGGAGGATCAAAAGGAGCATTTATGACGAGTTTGGATCGTGATAATGTAAGATTACCATGGTAATAACATTCCAAAAAGTATGATTGATGAAAATCACCTTATCATGTCATGAAAATATTGTTGTTTGAATTGAAAATTTAGATTCCTAAAAATGTAAATATTCTTTTATTTATCATTTATTAAGTACCATTATACCCTTCGGCATCAAGAAATTGATTACATGTTTTAGTTACTTCCATGTTCTGATATTTTGTATATCTTTTTAATTTCCAATTCAAAAATTATTCCACAATCATTTATAATTATACATGAATTAATATTTAATAAAAAATAATTATAATTTAGTAGTATAATATATAATAAAATAAATTTGGAAAAATATTATCAAGCTTTTGTCAAATTTCTTCAGAACCTAAATAAGAAAATTGCAATTTAATTATAACTAGGATTAAATTATTATATGATACATTATTTTCTAATAATAAACTAATTATTTTTGTAATTATTACTACAATCTAATTATATTTTCTTTACAAATTAAGAAAGAAATATTTTGAATAATAAATAATATAATGAATAAGGATATTTTGTATCATTAAAATATTACATTCCCGTCACGTAAGATTTCCATGCAAATCCCAACATGAGGATGCAATTTCCACCTACCAACAATCCCATGAGAATCAATTTCACATCAACTTTTCCACCATCCAAACACACCTTTAGAAATGACATACGAGTTCGCAGAACGGTACATTTATTTATACGGCAGAAGAAAGTGGATGGACCTCGAGGGGTAGTAATTACATTCCGCCTTCTAAATTTTATAATTTTTCATTTTAGTCCTGGAGTTTTTATTATTTTTGATTCTACTACAATGGGGTTAGAATCATTTGATATTTAAGGTACCTAAAACGTTTTCTACAGGTGCTCGTGTTATGTTTCTTACTGATGGTCTTTCTAAGGTACTTTCATATGTTCTTAGGGATATTTATGATATTTCTCATTTTGACGGGTCTATGTGATATTTATAAGTTTTGTTGCGGCATGAATGAATTGGCACCCTCTTTTCTCTCTAATTTTTATCACATTCTTAAATTTGTATAATTCTAGCGGATTTTGTTTCATCTCGCGTGTCTACGTCATCCATGCAATATAAGTCGTTCAATTTTATGATCTCAACTGCATTTTATGCATTATTTTGTATTTTTTGTAAAAAAAATAGAAATTTGCATACAATAGTCTTAAGTTACGGAATTTTTTTAGAACATGAAACATGAAAATTGGGTATTGTGATTGTTTTAAACATGAATCTTGGCATTCTCTAGAAAATATGATAAATTATTTTTCGAAGGTGTTAGACTTTACATTTTGCACTTTTGCAATAATTAAAAAAAAAATAGAAATTCCTAGTGTTTTATTAAATTACAGATTTGTTTATGGAAAGTTAGTATTTTCCTCATTTTAGACATCATTTTTGTATTTTTTTAAATAAAGTATGATACATTAGCTCTTTGTATGCGTTAGACTACAACTTTTGCCTTTTTTGCAAAATTTTTAAAACAACTTTAAATTACAAATGTCGGTCTTCAATTACAGAGTTTTTAGGAAACTATGAAAATAGAGTATTTTGCTTGTTTTATACATCAATTTGGGCATTTTTCGTGAAAAAATCATAGATCGACTATTTGAAGGTTGTAGAGTTCACTATGTACATATATTAAAAAATTAAAATAAACACAGAAATTTGCTTTCATAAGTCTTCAATTACGGATTTCTTTGAGGAAAACAGTGTATTTTTTTCATTTTAGACAACAATTTTGTAAAAGTTTTAGAAATATATGATAATTAATTTTTTTGTAGGTGATAGGCTTTACTTTTTGCATATTTACTAATGTTTTGAAAAATTAGAAATTTATAAGTTCTTATCTTAATTAGAGATTTTTTTTGCGAAAACACATGAATATTGAGTATTTTTTTTGTTTTAGACATAAATTTGTGCATTGTTTTTTTAATAAAATATGATAATTGATTTTTTTTAGCAGGTGTTATGCTTCAGTTTTTGCATTTTATAGAAGTGTTTGAAAAAAATAGAAATTTGCAAGCTTTAATCTTCAACTAGCTTTATCCCCGCGCAATTGCGCGGGATGTTTTTTATATAATTATTTAAATAGAATTAATGCGTGTACGAATTAACGCACATGTGTTTGAACTAAATTAATTTAATCATGACATATTTGCAAATATCATGATGTTAATAGATACATAAGGTTCGTGAAATAAGTCTATCACGAATATTATTTCCTAATATAATTTATATAAATAGCATTTGTTCAGGTGCTTCCAAAATCGATTAATATAATCAGCGCATGTTCGCAAATTTTAATATGTATGTAAAATAGGAAAAAAGACCAAATGTAAAAAAGGACCAAAACGTAAAAAATGACCGAAATGTAAATAAAAAGGACCAAAATGTAAATTAAAAAGGACTAAAATGTAAATTAAAAATAAAAAGGACCAAAATGTAAATTAAAAAGGACTAAAATGTAAATTAAAAAGGACTAAAATGTAAATTAAAAATAAAAAGGACCAAAATGTAAATTAAAAAGGACTAAAATGTAAATTAAAAATAAAAAGGACCAAAATGTATATAAAAAGGACGAAAATATAAATTAATAAATGTAAAAAAAGGACCGAAATATAAATAAAGAAGGACCAAAATGTAAATAAAAAAGACTAAAATGTAAATTAAAACTAAAAGGACCAAAATATAAATTAAAAATATCAAAATGTAAATAAAAAATATTTCTTTACACAAAATTTTTTGATGACGTGGAGGCTTATAATTGCAAGAATTTTGTTTAACTTATATAAAAGGACTAAAATGTAAATTAAAAATATTTTTGTTACACAAAGGCCCCTGGTGGTGTGGAGGAATGTAAAAAAGGACCAAAATGTTAATAAAAAGTACCAAAGTGTGAACTAAAACTGAAAAGGACCAAGATATAAATAAAAAGGAGTATAATGTAAATTCAAAAATGTAAAAAAGACCGACATGTAAATAAAATAGGATCAAGATGTAAATATAAACGACCAAAATGTAAGTTTTTAAACTTAAAAGGACCAAAATGTAAATTAATTTTTTTTTACAAAGAGGCCCCTGGACCAAAATGTAAGTTTTTAAACTTGAAAGGACCAAAATGTAAATAAAAATGACCAAAATATAATTTTTTAAAGGACTAAAATGTAATTTTTTCAACTAAAAAGGACCAAAATGTAATTTTTTTTTTTTTTACAAAGAGGCCCCTGGTGGCGTGGAAGCACAGATTTCTTCCAATTCTTCTTACTTTATACATAAGAAGAATTAGGGAGTTTTCTGAGAAAAACATGAATATTGAGTGTTGTCCTTATTTTGTTAAACTTGACTTTTTGAATTTATGTAGAAAATTTGAAGAAAAATAAAAATTCGCTTGTGTTTAGTGTTCAGTTACGGAGTTTTTTCGGAAAAAGCATGAAAACTTAGTATTGTGCTTGTTTTAGACATGAATTTTGCCATTTTCTAGAAAAATATAATACATGATTTTTTCGAAGGTGTTAGACTTCACATTTTGAAATTTTGTAATAATTTCGAAAAATAGATATTTGCTCGTGTTTTTATTCAATTAAAGATTATTTTAGGAAAACATGAAAACTTAGCATTATGCTCATTTAAGACATCAATTTTTTGCATTTTTTAGAAAAATATAATAATTTAGCTTTTTGCATGTGTTAGACTTCACTTTTTACATTTTTTGCAACATTTTTAAACAATTAAAATTTGCAACTGTTAGGCTTCAGTCACAGGATTTTTATTAAGAATATATGAAAATTTAGTATTTTGCCAATCTTATTAATCAATTTTGGTATTTTTCAAAAATATCATAGATCTATTTTTTTTAATATTTTAGACTTCACTCTATGCATAGTTTGGAAATAAAAAATTTCTTGTGTTTGTCTTCAATTACGGAGTTTTTTAGGAAAACATGAAAACTGAATATTTTTCTTATTTTGGACATCAATTTTGCAAAAAAAAATCAAATAGTGAGAAAATTGATTTTTTTTTCTTGCAGGTGTTAGAATGCATTTTTGCATTATTTCGTATTTTTTTTGTAAATGAATAGAAATTTACATGTTAGTCTTCAATTACATAGTTTTTTAGAAAAAGGCATGAAATTATTTTTTTTTGCCATTTTCTAGAAAATTTGATGCATGATATTTTCGACGGTGATAGATTTCACATTTTAACAATGATTTTGAAAAAAATCGAAATTTACTAGTGTTTTTATTCAATTACCGATTTTTTCGGAAAAAATGAATAATTATTATTTCGATCATTTTAGACATCTTTTTATGCATTTATTTAGAAAAATATAATAATTCAGCTTTTTGCATGTTTTACACTTCACTTTTTGTATTATTTTTTGGAAAATTCATAAAAAACTGTAATTTGCAAGTGTTAGTCTTCAATTATGGCATTTTTTAGATTGAAAATTGAGTATTTCTCTCCTTCTATACATCAATTTTGGAAAAAAAAATTCAAAAATATAATAGATCTATATTTTTAAGGTTTTAGACTTCACATTATGCATTTTTCTAATTTTTTGGAAAAAATAGAAATTTTATTGTGTTAGTCTTCAGTTACGGACTTCTTTTAGAAAAACATGAAAACTGAGTATCTAGCTCATTTTAGACATTAATTTTAGAATTTTGTACAAAAATATGATAATTAATTATTTTGGAGGTGCTATGCTTCACTTTTTGTATTTTTGCGAAATTTTTGAAAAAAATAGAAATTTACATGTTTTGGTCTTAATTCTCTCAAGAAAAAACAAGAAAATTGAGTATTGTCCTTATTTTAGACATCAATTTTGACATTTCAAGAAAAATATGATAATTGATTTTTTCGAAGCTGTTAAGACCTAATTTTTTTGCATTTTTGCAATAATTTTGAAGAAAAACTGAAAATTTGCTTAAGACTTCATTTTTCGTAACAGGAAATGATTTTTGTTTGCAAGTGTTAAGACTTCATTTTTTTCAATTCTGCAAATTTTTTTGAAAAAAAGTCGAAATTTGAACGTGTTAGTCTTCAGCTACGAAAAATATGACAATACTGACTTCTGAAAACACAAAATAAAACAACTAATTTCACAAAAGGACCCATTCATTATCACAAAACAATTTACATATGATTCATAAAAAATCATGATATGCGATATATTCAGGCCTCAGTTATAATTTCACAAGAAAAAATTTGATCGAAAAAATTTGATAAAAAATCATAGATGGCCCTTGCGCCTCCACTAGGATCCAACTTCTGTTTCGACGTGGACAAGGGTCGGAGCATAAAAAATCCAATGAAATGGAAAACAGCGAGGACTCCAAGCTGCGTAGGATATCCAATTGGTGCTTTACCTTCGGGGAACCACGACGGCCGTGTAGCGCCACTCCTTGTGGTTGAAATGATTGTTGGTTTTTCTTGTCAGGCAACAAATTGGTGTTCCCTTTTTTTCATTAAATTGTGTAGGTTCTTCTGCAATGGTATGCGTAATATCATGATTGGTGTTCCCTTTTTTCATTAAATTGCATTTTGCAATATGGTTTCTTTTTGCCTTTTCTTGAGTTGATGCATTGTTTTTCATTTTTATGGTATCTACGAGACCCATGATTTCTAAATGTATTTCCGCATCAAGGACCTATGGTAAATAGTTTGTGTCTAATATGTCCAAAACAACAAATTAAAGCTTTGCTAGATTTGTCATAATACAAACTTCGTTTGTAACTTCGTTTGTAAGAGAAGAAAAGAAAAAAAAAAACTTTGTTTGTAAGAGAAGAAAAAAAAACAATAAATAGTCTTACCTTCACCAGAAATTTTAAGATTCAAGAAAATAGAGCTTCGTGCTGATAACGTATTATAAAATAATTAGATTAGCGATAAAATGAAACAATACTGAAGGAGGGAAGAAATGAGAGAATGAATGTTTTATTTCTCTTTCATTGAATTCATATTCTCATACCATTACAATGGGGAGTTTATATAGCCTTATCATATATCACACACAACACCATGGATGGTGTCCTAACCATACATAACACACAATACCTTGGATGGTGTCCTAAACATACATAAAACACAACACCATGAGTGATACCCTACTCATACATAACACACAACGTATATTTGTCATGATATACAAAATAAATCTAATAATACATTCACATTAATATATACAATATAGTTATAACACTCCTCCTTGAATGTATTTCTTTTGTATGCATGAAGAAACGGCCTCCTCAAAGACCTCGCAAAAAAAGTGAGGATGTAGTATCCAGTGAATTGAAATCATGGAGAAATATAAAGCATATGTGATTGTAGAATTGATGCCATGAAGTTTTTCTTTGACATCTTTATCAGAAAAATATGCCTTGTGAAAATCTTACTAGGTAAAATCCAATGAGACAAAACTCCTAGCGAAGGAAAAATAGTGCAATATTATTATGTTCCATATGCATCATAGGTGGCCTCATTAAAAAAACTTGTCAGGAAAACCCGTTGGGACAAAACCATGATCAAGGACAAAAAGAGTGCATTGTGTATTATTTCTCCCTCTCGTGGATACAACTATTTCGAAGAATAGAGTTCAATATTTTGCACAAGCTATTATACATAATTCCTCCAGGAAATTATGTATTGTAATCTATAACAAAATATTTTGTATCAAATATCTTTCGTTTCAAAATCTTTAATTAAGTAATTTATTCTTTTGGAACTCTTCAGGAGCATTAATTGTCATAAGTCAAATACACATAATCTACGAATTTGATCATTGATACAATATAGAATTCCTTCAATATTAAAATGATTATTTCATATATGCACGGATTACTTCAATTCATGTAAAGATATTTGCTATTTGATGTATTATGGTTCGTGCATATCTCTCAAAAGTTTAAATAATATGCTCAGCATTCTAAATCCTTTATGGATTTTCATGAATATTATAATCAATGAGCATATGAATAATCTGGTATAATGTATACAAGATACATTTTGAGTGCTTCAAGGACTTTGAAATGAATATACCTTTTCACTACCATTATAAGATAAATATTTTCGGACTGCGTGTCCATAAATTTCATATTGTCATGTGAATTTAGTTTTGGCCAATAGTTTGATTTGTTGACACTTTTCAATTGATTTAAAACTAGATTCTCGTTTTCATTGATTATCAATTGTAAGTGCATATGCAAATTTCTCAATAACTATAGTTTCATTTCGGTTCCATCTTTTTTTAGTAGAGACATAATTTTGAGTGAAGGGAATTATCCCGACCCTGGACCCGCGCAGCGGATAAGTAGGCCCGGTCCGGTTCCCAAATCCCGAGATCACGCTTCGATATCGAGGGTACGATGCAAAGTAGGATAGACGATTACCAACGTGAAATTGATCACGCATGGCGGGTTGATCGCTCGCATCCTTCTCTCCTTCGGTGTCACGTTGGTGACTAGCCCGTGCGTCCCATACCACACGTCTCCCACCCTCTTGACACGTCTCCGGTTGTCTTCGTGCGTCTCATTCCCACACGCTTCCACAGCCTTTTGCTCATTTTCTTCTCCGGTTTGATCTCAAACGAAGAGTCACAAAGTGCGAACTCCTCTATCCGTATCCACCGTGAGTCGTAGCACCTCGGTCGCGGATGCACTTGCCTAGATGATGCGCCGGCGAAGTTGCATGATTTCTTTCGATTCTCTAGACGGGGAAAACTCTTTTCTCCTCTTTTCTCTTTCTCTTCGCACTCTTTCAACACCTTGATAAGAGTCTCTCTAATTTCTGGACAAAACTTCTCTTGTCTCGATTAGACTGAATGAACTGATTTGTCTGACTAGAGGAGCAAGAGAAACATCATATTTATACTAAAATAGGATAATGATTGGGTGAAAGGTTGTGTATATCCAATATACACTTCCAGCAGCATGTTCGTTCGAACGAACAGCTTCTGTCATGAGAATGTATAAAAGCCCTTTTATATCCGAAGAGATCCGTTCGAACGAACACCATGGTTCGTTCAAACGTATACTCTCTGTCTCATTTCTGTGTTAATTCCATAATTACATTCGTAGCCATCCGTTCGAACGAACTACAAGATTCGTTCGAACGGACACTCTCTGGAATGATTATGTATAAAATCATTTTATACACGTAGCAGTCCGTTCGAACGCACCCTACGGTTCGTTCGAAGGAACCACTCTCTGGAACTTAACTTTGCACAATCCTATTATGCATTTAATCAAACCCATGAACATCCATGTTCATATATCCTTATATGTACACTTTTACCGTTGATCCAAAGCTGTATTTCCTTCATTGAGATCTCATTGTTTTCAACATATTCAATGTTGTCCGGTACCTGGATTCATTTATTCATGCCATCTACCGATTAATCTTTCAATATCCTTCTCAGAAGGATATATTTTATTAGTAGTATTAACAACTTCTATTATACCAACTTTTGATTATGCTCTTTCTAATTTCTTGGATTTAGATTGATGGAACCGATTGGTCAACTATGCTTCGGGCGCATATCAAACTTCAGTCATCCAAGAAAATTATTTTACAAATATGTGCATTTTATACCGGAAAATGCTTGCATCAAATCATGTACTTGCAAGTTATTGCAAACAATTAATTCATGAACTCCTAGTTCATATTTACTCTTTCCAGGATCTAATTTGATGATGTTTACAATTTCTTATTTTCCAGTTTTATTTCTCCCCCCCCCCCCCCCCCCCCCCCCCTTTATGTAAGAATGAGTAATTGATAATATCTAGTGGAGTTCTTCGAGACTTCCACTGTATATATTACATATTGAGCTGTTTTACTCATGTTTGATCATCTTAGTCATTTATTTCTTTTCTCCTTCAAATATTTGTATATCTATAATCAAATGTCTATCAAAACAATAGGGGATGAAAAATAAAACGCATCAAATTAATTAAAAACGGTATAAAAATGGTTGGTTTTAATCTAACTATTATTATGGCATGCGTGTTATATGCTTAAACAATTAATTAAAAATGCATCAAATTATTCTTATCCATAGTGAACTTCTGGTTTAACATGAATTTCAATGCTAGTTACACATGCCACAAATTACTCTTCTAGAGTAATCAAGACATGACTCTTCGAGAGCCAACAATCATATTCATTATTTCAAATATGTTCATTGTTACTCTCCTAGAGCAATATAGATCATTAATGTTCCTAAGTAAACGTCTCTTCCGATGTCATATAGATAATTAATTTCTAGAGTAAACAAAACAATGACTCTTCCAAAGTCATCAGTCATATTCACAATTTCAACTATTGAAATATATACATGTCTATTGTTTATTAAACAAAATAAATACAAAACTAGTTTTGTATTAATGATTGTATTGCTTCAATTGACAAACTTATTGTCTTAATTCTTTTTCATTCTCCTCTTAAAGAGGTTTGATAAATTAATTAAAATTCAATGGTGTACTACTGGTACAACCATTTCAAGCCACATCTTGAAGCATATATTTTGAGATACGTTTATATTATATTTTTCCGGATCTTGTTTGTCATGTGATTTTGTTATTATAATCACCTTGCTATAAATTATATATTAGGTCCTTCGTGGCAACATTCACTTCTGGGAATGAGTGGAATCAATCAAAATTATATCTCAATTTAAATGACTCGTCTAAGAAGACAAAATAGTATGAATTCAAACATTTTTGAATTTTCCTTTGGGCGTTGCTTCTACGGGAGCAAATTGTTGGTTAATTCTAACCTAGAGGAGGGTGAATAGTTAATCCTAGTGTACAATTTTCACACTATGGTATATAAATTCTTACTTTATGCGGAAGCTAAATGATATGGATTAAGTGATGCAAATACCGTAGTGAGTTGACACAAGAAGTTGATTATGGAGTTCGGTAGGTGGTTGTTATGTAGCTTTAACTCACCGTTTACTTGCTTAATCGACCGATCCGATTAGTTGCAAGTACCTACGTCTCCGGGAATGCCTTGCGCCTTTTTCGACTTTCGATTGAATTTCCAACTCACTCGCACAAGGTTTTGCTTAGATCGAGTTATACGTTTTCTCTCGATCTATAGCGGGCTTTACAATCTTAGTACTAGCCTATTACACGTTTCTAATACGAACTACAACGTGATCGGTCACGTGAGTTGGGAATCGTATAGAAGAAGGATTTCGAAAGTAGATCTTGGATCTAGAGGTTGGTCTCAAACTATCAAGAGATTTGAGGATCAAGGCTAGGAGTTTCTCTCTTTTGGATGTAGAATGATTTTTCTAAAAACTTAGAGAGAGAAAAGTGTGAGTGGTTCTATTTATATCATCTATAGAAACCACTCATCCTGAGCCAAAATTACATAGTTCGTTCGAACGCACAATGAAGTGGGTTCGAACTAACTGCATTTTGAACTAGCCGTTTCAAATGATTTCTTCATACACATGATGGGTTCGTTCGAACTGACAAAGGGGTTCGTTCGAACGAACATGGTTTATTTGAAAGTTTGTTCGAACAAACACTATAGTGTGTTCGAACGAACCAACATTTCTTTATGGTTCGTTCTATGAATCTTGGAACGAACTATGGAGGTTTGTTCGAACGTACAAAAGGTTCGTTCGAACGAACTATTGATTTGTGTTTGTTTTCTCACATTGCCAGGATTGGGTTCGTTCGAACGTGTGATTTATTGGTTCGAACGAAAGTGTACGTTCGAACGCACTTTGTGGATCGTTCGAACGAACCATATACTGGTGTGGTGATTTACCATTTTCCATTTTCATCATGTTTTGAATTTATCTTTTGATCTTGATAATTGTGAGATATTATTTGGTATACCTAGGGTTTATTTGTGGTGATCCCAACTCACGGAAGGCTTCGACATCTTGGTTCTTCAATCGTTTTCTCGCCTTCATTTTCTTCTTTTAGTCTTGAATGATCTTCGCGGTCCTCTACTTGTGTTTCCTTTTATCATCCTTGATCGTTGTACCTATTTGTCCTAGGAGTTGTTCTTGACGCAAACGTTAGTATTGACAGTGTTTTGATATAATCAAACCGTAGGATATTTGGATCAACACAAATGTCAAAGATAACAATTAGGGAATGATTGATCTACAATATCTGCAGATATTCTTCCTCCACGAAATAGTCAAGGAGATTCAATCTTTAATATTTTGGAGTTAGATACTAACTCACAATATTACAATTTCAAGTGCATTTAATAACAGATCAGTAGAATAAAACAAAACAATACAAAAATATGGCATATAGATAAATCATGAATAAATTATTTACCTAAATAAACAACTTATACTTTTAAAAATATTCATAAGATTTATCAGGAATTTCTGATGAAATTGAAGACTTACACTGGTATTAAAGATTCGTTATTTAATAATTTTTCTCCTTTGGGGATTTTCATCATTAAATGCAAATGGTATTAAACACTTCAAGCGTGCTTTAAGAATCATTTGCTGATAATATTGAATGGTCCTTCTGGAATATCAATTCAATTTGCAACATGAATATGTGATTCGTTCAGTTTTTTTTTAGAATAACAATAGTCGATTCACAATAATTTCCAAATGAATGATCCTTTTGAACTTCTAGTTCATATAATGTTGACTGGATTTGAATATGAGACTATGATATCTTTCTATGTAAGATTATTTGCTTAATTTCTTTTTCGTTTTATCCATAATAAAAGAAACTTTGTCTCATCGAATTGACAGTCAAGAAATTATTCCGTGAATAAATTTCATGATAAAAGTTCAACTCAAAAATTAAGGGTGATTCAAACCCAACATATATGTTGAATCTTCTTTGTGAATTCATCTTATCACATTGTGATGATACTATCAGTACACAACTGTACAACCAAAAATCTAAGATGAAAATATTGATTCATGACCAAAAGATCACATAACCCCAAACATTAGTAATATGTAAAATGACAATGACCTCAAACATTGTTGATAATCTTTATTTCATTAGTATAGGTTGTGTTTTCAAATGAAATCTTTTAATAAATAATTCTTCTGAATTATTATGTGTATCAACATGAGGTATAAAATCTTCTGATAAATAATTCTTCGGGATCATTTTGTATATGAACATGAGGTACAAGATGTTCAACTTCTATTGCAATTGAAAACACAAATCATTAAAAATATACCATGACAACTTTGTAATGTTATCAAGACGGATGGTCCTTATTCCACTGTGTAGAATATTTTGTCGTAGTTCTTTGTGCAGATAATTTTCAAAATTTCGTGTTGCGACTTGATAATAAACAAACACGAGACTATTTTATGAAGCATCAATTAATATCAAAATTGTTTGTATGGTGGGTCTACAGGTCAACAACATCCCCATGTATACATTCTTGAAATGTTGGAGGATCTAATTGCCACTTTGTTGTTCATAGCCAAGTAAATAATTTTCTTTGATAACATCTACAAATAAATTCTTTTTTTGTTAGGATCTTATGATTAATAAATTCTTTATTTGATGACAAATTCATATTTTTTTCTCAAGATAGCACAATCTATCATGTCAAATGATTAATAAATTCGAGTAAGTGAACTTCTGATTTATTACCAAATATGTCTCAAACGTACTAATATGTGAACAATACAAATTAGTTAAACAAACCGATATTTTTGTAATATATATTCCTTCTCTGAAATATTACTCAAAATGCTTAAATATTCAAGATTCATCTTGATATGATATCGATTTCTGCGGATATCTTTATAAATAATCAAAGACTTGGAGAACATAAATATATTATTTGTAACTATTTTTTATCCCTTTGGTGTGTGTGTGTGTGTGTATATATATATATATATATATATATAGACACACACACACACACACACACACACACATATATATATATATATATATATACATTATATATACATATATCACTACAACATATCTGTGTTATTGGGACAGGGAAAAACCATCCCAATAAGGCCCCAAACCGT
Source organism: Luzula sylvatica (assembly GCA_946800325.1). Classification (NCBI taxonomy): domain Eukaryota; kingdom Viridiplantae; phylum Streptophyta; class Magnoliopsida; order Poales; family Juncaceae; genus Luzula; species Luzula sylvatica. The sequence continues at coordinate 10,821,543 of OX326961.1, read as the reverse complement.
CCCAATAAGCTTTTTGGGACGGCTGGCCATCCCAAATACACCGTCCCAATAAATGGCGTACGTAACTGGGACGGGCCGTCCCAAAAAGCTTATTGGGACGGTTTCTTTTTGGGACGGACAGTCATAATAAGGATGCATGATGTGACAGAGTGCAGGACAGTACGTGACAGGTGTTTTGGGACGGCCCGTCGCAAAAGTCTTCACCGACGGCGGCTTTACCGTCGGGCCTTCGCAATATGGATGCATGATGTGACAGAATGCAGGATAGTACGTGACAGTTGTTTTGGCATGGCCCATCGCAAAAGTCTTCACCGACGGCAGCTTTACTGTCGGGCCATCGCAAAAAACTATTTAATAATTTAATTTAATAATATTGTTAATTAAATATACTCAAATATATTATTAAATATATTTAATTATATTATTAATTTAAAATAATACATGTAATGCTTATTAAATAATACTTTCGTAAAAAAATTTAAAATACATTCAAACATCTACAAATTCACATAATCTCACAAATAAGACATCAAACAATACATAATAAAAAAAAATAGAAATAAATAAACGTAACACATAATCTCAGAAATATACAAATTCAACGTCTCTCGCTCGTTCTCCAACACCACTAAAATCCAGCAACCTAATTCAGGAAAAAAAATAGAAAATCTTTAATAAACCTAAAACAAAAAAAATCATAATATAAAACTTGGTGAAAAACAGTAACCGGATTAAGAAAAATCAGACGCCAAAAATACGAGCACCACACGAAATCTCTTTTCTCCAAGAACAAAGCAATCTGCCAAAAAACAAATAATTATTTAAAATAATTATTAATAACAAGATATAAATATAAATAATACACAAAATTGACCGAAAAAACAGACTTAAATTGCAGCGAAAAAAGAATTTTTTTTGCAGCAAATAGACAGCAGAAAAAACCAGTAAAATACCAAGTTATAAAAACAGATCAAGTTTCAAAAAATACAATTAAACGAGGAAATAAAAAAGTAAGTGAAAAAAGAAAGAAATAACAGTTCAAAAAGAAATTCAAATAACAGTTTAAATTACATTTTAAAAAATTACACAAGATATAATAGACAACATAAGTCAAAATTCCGAAAAAACTATTCAAAAATACTAACCTCATTAAACTAGTTCAAAAACATTTTAATAATATTTCAGGATTTTTTTAACCTAGTCCAAAAACAGTAAGATAGTTCAAAAACATTTTAATAACAATTGAAGATTTATTAAACTGGTTCAAAACAGTAACTTAATTAAGGAAAAAAATGTGCAGACAGTCCTAATTCTCAAAAAAACAGTCCAAAAATTTAAAAATTAGCTCAACAACGTCTAGTATAAAAACATTAAAGCAATCTAAAGTACAAATCAAGTCCAACAACAGTCCTACAAATAAGTTACCTAAACCCTATTTAAAAAAACTATGTAATTAGAGATAAAATTGTATACCTAATTCGACGGCCACCCTTCAGATCTCCACGGCCGCCGGTGAGATCTTCCAAGACCAAGCTCCAAGCTCCCAGCTCAAGATCTACTCCACGGCACAACCACCAAGCTCCAACTCGACCACTCTACTCCACGGCCCAACCACCAAGCTCCAACTCGACCACTCTACTCCTAAGGCAAATTTTCAGTTCCAAGCTCGAGATCTAATTCTGAGAGGGAGAGAAAGAAAGAGCGAACGAGAGAGAGAGAGAGAGAGAGAGAGAGAGAGAGAGAGAGAGAGAGAGAGAGAGAGAGAGAAGGGGCGGGGTAATACATAAAACATTACCGACGGGCCGTCGGTGATTATGCCTCGCAAAATTTTCAAAATTTTGTTGCTACTGTCTATCGGTGAATTAGCCGTTGCTAATATTATTTTTGGGACGGTATATTATTTTTGGACGGCCCGTACTAAACTTTTGGGACGGTATATTATTTTTGGGACGGCCCGTACTAAACTTTTGGGACGGTATATTGTTTTTGGGACGGCCCGTACTAAAATTTTGGTACGGTAGTTCATTTTAGGGACGACCGGTACCAAAAAAGGACGCACATTGGGACGGCCCGTCCCTGTTCTGACAACAATTTTGGAACGGCCCGTCCCTAATTAACAGATGTGTTGTGGTGTGTGTGTGTGTGTGTATATATATATATATATATGTGTGTGTGAAGGGGATTATCCCGACCCCCGCGCCCGCGCAGCGGATATCTAGGCCCGGTCCTGTTCCCAAAACCCGAGATCACGCTTCGATATCTTGGGCACGATGCGGTCCGACCCGATCCCGGGGACCACGTTGACGACTCGAAAGTACGAATCATGAAATGCAACTAAAACCTATGAAATTAACTATTAATTCATAGAGAATCATACCACGTGAAATTGATCACGGAAACGGGTTGATTCTTGAGTAGTTGCTGCTGTCCTTGCTTCGACTCCGGCGACACGCACGTCCCACGCCCGCGCGATTCGACACCTAATTCGAAACTCCGATTTGTCGTATACAACCGGAATTTCTCCGATTCGTCTCCGACCTTGCTCGACCTTGCTCTCGATTGATCACACCAGAGAATCTTAGTTGAGATGTCTCTACTCGTATCCACCTCGAGCTAGCATCTTTCGGTTGTGGCAAATTCCTCTAAAATTTCCACAAACTTGCTCAAAATTTCAATCTCTCTAATGGAGTTCTTCTCTCAACTTGTCCAATGAGTTTCTCTCTTTTTAGATCCGGAATGAACCAGGAAGAAGAAGAAGAAGAAGAAGAGATTGCTCAGATCTTATAATCAAAGCCTCCATTATGGGGCATTAATGAGTATCAAAACTGCTAATCCAGAATTAGGATCACAGTGCGTTGTCACGCACGATATGGTGTGTCATGACGCACGTGTCACGAGTACTAGATCTTGCCGTTATAATTGTGCTCCGTCATGATGGACAGGACTGTGCGTCATGACGCACCACCGTTATGACGCACTGGATGGTGCGTCATGACGGTATACTCACAGATTGGCCTATATATAAATACATTACTGTGCGTCATGACGGACCATATGGTGCGTCATGACGGACTATGTAATTTTTGTTATATTTGCATAATCTTATTATGCATCCAATCGTTCCGACAAACGCGTACGTTCATCTACCCTCATGTATACAATCTACTAGTTGATATGTAACTGTATTTCCTTCAGCCATGCACATCCTATGTGCCAATTCTTGTAATCAACCTGACATAGTACGACTCGTTGTGTGACCGTGTAGGTCCGTTTAACGATGGCAGTAGGTTGTCTCCAAAGAACTGCAAGTCCGTCAGCGGGATCTAGTCACCCCATCATGGCTACCCATGTTAAAACGAAAAATGATTGTGATCATTGGGCCTATCACGAATAGCGGTTACTAGTTCTCTTGTTAGCGATATCCGTTAATCAAAAGGCATGGTGATAGTCATCATTATATCTTGATTAACTATACTTATTCCTCGATTCCGAATTGAGTTAAGAAATTATAATCGATATTAACCTTTAATATCATTCACTATGGCCGTAGTTTTCGTTAATCAATTCCTCGAGGGGCCTAAGAGATATCTCTTCCTTTCGGAATAAACAATTCCTATCTTGGAGACTCATATTGAATTTCGTGTTTCGTACAATACCCAATGATGACCATTTTGGCCCCTTGTTACAGCAGGCGTAAAGTCATATCAAAGCATTGTGTTAAGCACGTAACGCAATCAATGGTTCCCTCAACACTACAACAGAAGGGCTTATCAGCGACGGGGGTCTTCCATCAACGACTGCCCGTCGCTAATAAGTAGCATCTTTTGCGTTGGCCCGTCACAGAAAACTATCACCGACGGTATAGTTAGGCACGGCCCGTCGCTGATGCACAATTTTTTCCGTCGGCCCGTCGAAGAACAACTAAACCGTCGGTAAAGGTCGCCGTCGGCCCGTCGGTAATCAAAAGCCCGTCGCCAATATATTACGTCGGCCCGTCGGTGTTCTCAGGCCCGTCGGTGAAGCCCGCCGTCGGCCCGTCGGTGTCATCGGGCCCGTCGGTGAAGTCCGCCGTCGGCCCGTCGGTAATTCTTGGCCCGTCGCAAATGTATTTAAAAAATCCGCCAGAATTCAAAATAATCTCCGATGGCCCGTCGGCCCGTCTCTACCCGTCGCAAATACTTCTCGCGGCCCGTCGCAGATTACCACACCGTCGCAAATACTTCTCTACCCGTCGCTAATATGTACCGACGGCCCGTCGGTGATAGGATTTAGTACCCATATATTACCCCGGCCAGCTTTTTTTTCTCTCTCTCTCTCTCTCTCTTTCGCTCATCCATTCTCATACCACCCCGGGCCTCTCCTTCTCCCCTTCCCCCTTTGCCCTCACAGCCCGCTCCCTCTCCGTCTCACAGCCCCCCTCCCTCTCAGTCGCCCTCACAGCCCCCCTCCCTCCCCTCCCCCCCCCCCTCTCAATCGCCCTCACAGCCCTCCTTCTCGGCTAGTTGGTCGTTTCTGGTGGTCCGGCTTGCTCGTCTCTTTGGTTGGAGGTATTTCTATCACTTTAGATTTAGGTTTAATTAGGTTTATTTTTGAATTTTTAGGCTTAATTAGGTTTAGAATCCGTTGAATTTTTTTTTTTTGAATCTGTCGTTTTTTTTTTATGCTTAATTAGCTCGGTTTTTTTAAACTATCTTGTTTTTGAACAAATTTGGTCCTCATTTATTTTTGAAATGATTTGTTTAAATCTGTTTTTGTAGGTCTATTTTTTGGATGTTTTATTTAAATATGTTTTTGTAAATCCGTATTAAATCTGATTAATTTGTCTGATTTTTTTTTTTAAATCTGTTTTTAAATTATTTTTGTATCTGCATTGATTTAGGTCTGATTTTGTTTATTTAAATCAGTTTTTAATTTGTTTTTGAAATATTTTTAGGTTTAAATCTGTTTTAAAGGCATAAATCTGGTTTAGATGTTTTTTTGAACTTGTTTTTTAAATTTAGGATTAAATTTACTTCTTTAGGTGGAAGGCCTAAATCTTGGCTGCTGTCTCGTCTGTTTGGTCTGGTGTGGTGGAAAGCCGACGAACCCTCCTGCTCTATTTTCGTTGAAGGTATGCTTATTTCTCTCGGTTTAATTAGGTTTAAAAAAATTTTAGGCTTAAATAACTATTTTTTTTAGGAATTTTGAATCTGTGTTGAATTTGTTTTGGGTATATTTAATATGGATTTTTAGGGTTTGTAGGCTTAAATCTGTTTTAAATAATGGTTTAATTGGGTTTAAAAAATTATGAATCTGGATTTTACATATATATGGATTTTAAATCTGGATTTTTAGGCTTAAATAACTATTTTTTTTTAGGAATTTTGAATTTGTTCTAAATTTGTTTTTTTAACTTGTTTTTTTAATTTTTGTTTAAATTTGTTTTTTTAGGGGAAAGTCATAAATCTCGGCTGCTCTCTCGACACTCGGGTCTGGTGTAGTGGAAAGTCTCCTGCTCTCTATTTGTTTGAAGGTATGTTTATCTTTCTCGGTTTGGTTAGGTTAGATTTAAATTTAGGTTTAATTAGGTGTAAAAAATTTTGAATCTGGATTCATAAGCATTTTAAATCTGGTTTTGTAGGATTAAATAATTATTTTATTTAGGATTTTTGAATCTGTTCTGATTTTGTTTTAGGTATTTAAATCATGAATATTTAGAGTTTGTAGGCTTATTAAATATGGAATTTTAATTTGTTTTAAGTATATTTTATATCTGTTTTTTTTTTTAATCTGATTTTATTAAAATCTGTTTTAAATCAATTTTTACATCTATTATTTTTAAATTTGTTAGTTATGTTTTTTGAAATTAGTTTAATTAATGAGTTCTTATTATTTTAGGAAATTTGGATTTCGGACTTTTTGGCGAATTAATTAATCAACTCCGGACCAAGGTTAATAATAGTTCAATTTTTATAATTTATTGTATGATATTGTATGTGTGAAAAATGCGTAGTTTATTTGGATTTAGGATTTTAGAGTTTGGATTTTGGATTTTAGAGTTATTTGGATGTAGTAGAAAAATATTAGGTTTAGATTAGGTTTTAATTGTTGTTTGGATGTAGTACTTTATTTGTTGCGAGTATAATTTATGGTTATATATTGTTGAGTTATGAAATTTTTAATATATTTTTGATTACCAAAAAATATAAAAATAATAAAAATAATAGGTATTAAATTATATTTAATATATCTCTAATATGTTTATGAATTTTCTAACATATGTTTAAAAATATTTCTAATATGGTTATTTCAAAATTTAATTAATTTTATGTAACAAAAAAATATACTTAATTTAAAATTATGAATTAAAAAATAATATAATTAGATCTTATATCTTAGTAAATTAACAAATTTGGTCACGTATGATATTAAAACAAAAATATGTATTATTGGATGTTATAGAAACAGAATTAAGACACTTTTTTGAAATATATTATGATATTATTTTGTATTACAAATTTGTATTACATCCAAACAAATCTTTAGTTAATAGTATTTCAAATAATTAATCTTCGGAGACCTCATTATTTCAACTTCTCAATAGTGTTCTAAAGAAATTCTCGGTAGTGTTGTTCCGATTTTGTTCCCCAATTATTTCACTTAATACCAATCTTTCCGTTACGGTTGAGTTTTGGAATGAAATAGTTTTATGTCGGATTAACTAATTTCTAACGAATTCTTCGAGACATTGTTATTTCGACATTTCTATAGTATTTCAAACTTTCTAAAGAAATCTTTGGCAGTGTTGTTATTCTAAATTCTTTTCCCCAATTCATTTTCTTAATACCAATTATTTTCATTGTTAGAATATCTCTCAATGGAGACTGATCGTTCCTGGATGTATAATCATTCTCTCACGATTGAGTTTTGGAATGGAATGGTTGATTTTCTTAATTTCGCATTCGCACATCCCGAGAAATTGCCAATAAATAGCCAAGGAAAAAAATGTACTTGGTGTCCATGTAAGAATTGCCAAAATTCTTTTCTTCGTATCCATGATGAGATAGCAACCCATTTAAGTAGTGTCGGTTTTATGCCGGACTATCTAATTTGGTCAAAACACGGAGAGGGAGATTCAAATTTCGAAATTGGTGGGTCGTCGTCGTTCAGTCCCAATCGGATGGAACAAATGGTTCGTGATGTTGCCGGACCTTCGTTTGATTGGCAAGAAGAAGTAGAGGAGGATGAGGAACCAAATTCTGAAGCTGCTCGTTTCTTTGAGATGCTTCGAGCATCTGATGAGAGTTTATGGGAAGGACCAGGATTTTCAGAACATTCTTTAATGTCTGTTGTAACAATGTTGTTGAATGTCAAATCCGATTGTGAAGTTACGAAAATAGCTTTCGATAGGTTCTTGTATGTAATCAAAAACTTCATTATCCCTCGAAAAAATAAAAATAATTTTCCTGAAAATTTTAATGAATCTAAGAAATTCATCAAAGGATTAGGTATGCAGTATGAGAAAATTGATGTATGTCCGGATAACTGCATGCTTTTTTATGGGAATGATAATCTCAAAAATAAATGTGATAAATGTAATAAATCTCGTTTCTTACCTATGGAAGAAGGTAAGAAAGGAAAACCTATTCCTTGTAAAGTGTTACGATATCTTCCAATAACTCCTCGGTTACAGAGATTATTCATGGCCAAACAAACTTCTCAACACATGACCTGGCATCAAGGCCGTCGAGAAAATCCCAATGTTATGATTCATCCATCGGATGGACAAATGTGGAAAGATTTTGATTCCACTTATCCCCAGTTTGCAATCGAACCTCGAAACGTTCGTCTAGGGTTGTCCACTGACGGTTTTTGTCCTTATACTCTCTCGAGCGGGAAACCTTATTCGTGTTGGCCTGTTTTCATTGTTCCGTATAATCTACCGCCCGGAATGAGTCTTAGAGATCAAAATATTTTCTTATCTCTCGTCATTCCTGGACCCGATCATCCGGGCGATAAAATTGATGTTTTATTGAAGCCCCTAGTTGATGAGTTAAAAATGATGTGGGATAATGGTGTTGTTACGTACGATGCATATCGTCGTAATAATTTTACAATGAAAGCGTCTCTTTTATGGACGATTAATGATTTTCCAGCATACGGTATGGTGTCAGGCTGGTCAACGCACGGTAGATTATCGTGCCCAATTTGTATGGAGAATACCAAATCATTCTCTTTGACAAACGGTAGAAAACAAACCTGGTTTGATTGCCATCGTCAATTTTTACCGCAGAACCATCCGTTTCGTAGTCAGAGAAACACATTTCTTAAAAATAAAACGGATCGTAATCCACCTCCTCCTCGTCGATCAGGTGATCAGATTCGAAATATCGTGGATCGGTTGAACAAATTACCAAGAGTTAGAGTTCGTAGGAATGGTGTTGATAAGTTACAAATTCCTGGATTTGGAGTCACCCATAAGTTACAAATTGTTGTTCTAAATTTTGAAGGAGGAGCGCAATCCAGACGTTCCCGTCCGATTCTTGGATTTGTTGAAGGTGTCGAAGGTTCGTAAGGGTGGCACTGCTTATATCGATCAGAAGTCCGTCGCAGTAAAGGTATATTTAAATTTTCAATTTGCAATCATATTTGTTATAATCGAACGTGTTGTATTTATGTCACGAAGGAGAATTACGAAGCCGCGATGAAGGAGAAGTACGGTGAAGATTGGGCGTCTCACGGCGATGATGCTGCTACGTATGTTCAGGTGTCAGGAGGGAGATCGCACGGACGTTTCTATACGATAGATTCTGTGATTGATCCGGCTTTGGCGTCTACTCCGGTCTCATCGACATGGTCTTCTCCCTCGTGTCAGAACGCGACTTCAGCATGTCGCGATTCGGAAGAAAATGATAGATTCGATATGTTTAGGCGGCAAATGGAGGAGGAAAGTCGCAGGCGAGAAGAGGAAATGAAAAAAAGGATGGAGGAGGAGCTCAAACGCAATACAGAAGAGACTAGACGTGCGATGATGGAGACCATGTACTCCACGTTTTCGCAGTTCGCACAGCAGCAGAACATGTTTTGTCCGCGTCCTTTTCTCCAGCAGGTAAGTAGGTATTTCAATTAATAATGTTTTTTAAATTTCGGAAGAAAATGATATATATTTATTTCATTCACAAGGGACAGGGTTCGGGATCCGGATCGACGGGATCGGGAGGATTAGGAGGTTTGGACGGATCTCAGCAGAATATGTTCTTTCCTCGTCAATTTTGGCCACAGGTAAAAAATTATGTGTACAATAAGAAAAAATATAATTTATTTTCATGTATCTTACTTTTTATGTACAAATGTTTGGAAAAGGGCTCGGGGTTCGGCATGGGATCAGGAGGTCAAGGAGGTTACGATGGTTTTCAGAATCCCGGCGTGTTCTCGTCTCCTCCCCTCCAGAATTCAGGTTCGGATTTTCAGAATGTACTGCGGTCTCCTTTCCCACAGATGTTCATGGCGAATATGTCGCAGCAGAATCAGGACACATCGACCCGACCATCGAATGTATGTACATGTTAAATAAAAAATATATAATTATTATAGTAGTATAGTTTGATATAACAATTCATTAAATTCAGGAGACATCGACCCGACCGGCGAATTTTGGTCCGGCAAATGATTTTCTTGGAGGTTTCGATGGTGATAATTTGAATCAGAATTAGAGAGTTTATTTGACTGTTGTATTTGGATTGTTGTATTTGTGGATTGTCGTATCGGATTGTTGTATTTGTGGATTGTGGTTGGATTGTCGTATTCGGATTGTTGTATTTGAATTGTCGTGGTTTTATTTTCTGGATTGTTGTATTTGTGGTTTGTCGTTGCTTATTTGGATTGTTTGTATTTGTTTAATTGTCGTGGCTTTATTATTTATTATTTATTTAATATTATTTAATTATTTATTAATATTATAATTATTTCATTATAATTATTTATATTATTATTTATTATTTATAAATAAATTTAATATAATAATTATTTCATTCTTTATTTATTTATTTATATTATTATTTAATTTTAATATAAATTTAATATTATTTAATTATTTATTTATATTATTAATATAAATTTAATATTTATTTATTAATATTATAAATATTAAAATATAAATAATACAAATTTAATATTATTTAATTATTTATTAAATTAAAATAAATTTAATATTATTTAATTATTAATTTATATATTATTAATATAAATTTTACTATTATTTAATTATTTATTAATATTATAAATATTAAAATATTAATAATACAAATTTAATATTATTTAATTATTTATTAATATAAATTTAATATTATTTAATTATTTATTAATATTAATAATACAAATTTAATATTATTTAATTATTTATTAAAATAAATTTATTATTATTTAATTATTTATTTATATTATTAATATAAATTTAATATTATTTAATTATTTATTAATATTATAAATAATAAAATATTAATAATACAAATTTAATATTATTTAATTATTTATTAATTATTCATTTATATTATTAATATAAATTTAATATTATTTAATTATTTATTAATATTAATAGTACAAATTTAATATTATTTAATTATTTATTAAAATAAATTTATTATTATTTAATTATATTATTAATATAAATTTAATATTGTTTAATTATTTATTAATATTATAAATAATAAAATATTAATAATACAAATTTAATATTATTTAATTATTTATTAAAATAAATTTATTATTTTTTAATTATTTATTTATATTATTAATATAAATTTAATATTATTTAATTATTTATTAATATTAATAGTACAAATTTAATATTATTTAATTATTTATTAAAATAAATTTATTATTATTTAATTATTTATTTATATTATTAATATAAATTTAATATTATTTAATTATTTATTATTATTATAAATATTAAAATATTAATAATACAAATTTAATATTATTTAATTATTTATTAAAATAAATTTATTATTTTTTAATTATTTATTTATATTATTAATATAAATTTAATATTATTTAATTATTTATTAATATTAATAATACAAATTTATTATTATTTAATTATATATTATGTAATTATTTATTTATATTATTAATATAAATTTAATAGAAATAGTGACATCAGAGTTCTGCGACGGCCCGCCGGAGAAGAGTTCTGCGACGGCCCGCCGGAGAAGACTTCTGCGACGGCCCGCCGGAGAAGTCATCTGCGACGGCCCGCCGGAGAAAACTTCTGCGACGGCCCGCCGGAGAATACTTCTGCGACAGCCCGCCGGAGAAGGCAAACCGTCGGAAAAAGTGACATCAGCGACGGCCCGTCGGAAATAGTGACATTAGCGACGCCCCTTTCAGCGACGGGAGATCAGCGACGGGTTGCCGTCGGTAAAACTTTCAGCGACGGTTTTTGGGAGTATCAGCGACGGTTTTTACCGTCGCTGATACGCAGATCTGTTGTAGTGCAAGTGTAAAGAACCTAAAACCCTACTCGTCGCAAGTCCATCTATAATGACTAAACCATGTCATGGTCTCGCGGATTTGGTCATATCCAATACATGTAACCTAACATATATTTACGGGGCTAGGTTCAATGGCCAACACTCTTGTTTGGCCAACTCGGCCAACAACGTTTATTTCTCGAATTATACAAATGAAAATTAAATTTCAACCTTATAGATGTAATCTATATAATTTAGATATGTTGTAGAACAAATTTTGTTTCGTTTGCATTTTTCTATTCAACAAAATCGATAATCTATTTTTGCAACCGTCTATTTCGGTATTTTTTCAGATTTCGATGAAAGAAAAGTCGAAACATTGTAAAAATTAATCTAAAGTCTATCTATATAATTTAAATTAAATACAATGAAAAAAAATCGAATTTTAAAATTGATTTCATGATGAATCATGTCGTAAATATTGTCATCCGTCAATATCTTTACGTATCATGATGGAGATGATAAAAATATTTATTTTTCATGAAATTAAATCTATAACATTCTCAAGTGATGTATACACATCTATGCGGTTGGATTTTTATTTTCATGTATATATTATGCGCAATAAACGTTGTTGGCCGAGTTGGCCAAACAAGGGTGTTGGCCGAGTTGGCCAAACAAGGGTGTTGGCCGAGTTGGCCAAACAAGGGTGTTGGCCATTGAACCTAGCCCGCCCATATTTACGTTCCCGATTCGACAAATACCTTGTCCCATGATTAGCAAAACATAATCATCTCCTCGGCAAAGGTACTAGTGTACGCGTCCAGTCTATTATCTGATAATCGAAATGCTTCTCTCTTAAGCAAACTGACCCGCGACTAGGGATGTTTAGAAACGAAACTTTAGGTGTGACGATTTCGCTGCACATAATCATCAATTATGCCGACGTCCCCACAAGCTCAAATCAGAGTTCATGTAACAATCATATTACACAACCCGTACACAGTTTTCATATAAGATAGATGCAAATGAAAAAAAAAATTTAATCTCGAAATTGCATTACTATAAGATAAGTTTGGGTGATACAACGTTTACTACTATCAATACGACTAATCTCGTCCCACGAAACTATCATTTTAGATAACTAACTAACTCTCATCCTCCTCTAGGAATCTCAAACCTATAGTTTTCGCATGATAATTATGATTCGCTTGCGATAGTGGTTTAGTAAACGGGTCCGTAACATTCCTGTCAGTATCAATCTTTTCAATGATCACATCCTTTCTTTGCAAAATCTCACGGATCAAGTGAAATTTTCTGAGCATGTGTTTGGAGCAATGATGTGCCCTCGATTCCTTGGATTGTGCTATTGCACTCGTATTGTCGCAATACACATCCACAGGTTCCGAGATACTCGGGACTACACCAAGTTCGGACACAAACTTCTTGATCCATACCGCCTCCTTTGCCGCTTCGGAAACCGCAATATACTCCGATTCAGTTGTAGAGTCTCCTATCGTGGGTTGTTTGGAACTCTTCCATACGACCGCTCCACCATTTAGACAAAACACGTATCCACTTTGTGATCGAAAGTTGATAAGGGGATTTTTCATCACTTTTTACGTACACAAAATATAGAATTTAAACACATAAATATGATTAAAGTATACCAAATACTCATAATTCCAATTTATTGAGATAAAATACTTTAAATTGTGTTTTTGTATTAATGTCAGGTAAAAAGTACAAAATCTTGCAAAACCAGAACTGTAGAAGGACCCTCCTCGTCTTCCCGGTCGATTTGATATATAATATGATGATATTTGATGGAAGCATGAGAGAGAAATCGAGCTTTTATTCCAAATGGTCAAAGAGCGTGACCCGTTACACGAATGGACGCAAATGGATCAGAACTGACTCGTTTCAGCAAAGGCAGCAAATATCCAGGTGTGATTTAATCTCTCAGATCCTCTGCAACACATTAAACTCCCTACAACCCATACAGCGGGTCCATTCTCTCTCTTTTACTTGACTTGTTACACACGTGACAACATAATCCCTTCTTCACCAAATCCAAGACAGTTGACTGGTCAAAGCTGTAACAAACCAGGATCCTGTGTGGCGTGCACAACCTGTAAACTGCGTTGTTACCCCTCTGCCCCTCACTTTCTCCTTGTGATGCACAGTCGGCTACACCGTCTGCGCCACATAATACTGTAGAAGGCAGTTCAAACTTGCTCTTTTGGAGCCATGCAGCCCCCATTTTTCTCCATTTCCAAATTAATCGGACTCTCCATTACCAGCAGTCTAAGAAGAATTTGAACAGGACGTGGACCACTCTTCCTCTCTGGTCACGCACGAAATGGAGACAAGGGGAGAAATTTATGCTGAATTTCGGATGAATTAAAATGAATTATTCTGGATCTTGGAGAAATATCTTGAGGGGTATTTTTGGGTTTTCTTCCTCATTATTTGGCCAAATCTGATGAATTTTGGACCGTTGGATTCGTTGCAACTTGCTCTACCTGACCATGCAAGTTGCAACTCGATCCTTGTCCTGTATCAATCCTCATTTCTTATAAAAGAGAATCAAACCTCATTCTTTCAAATTACCCTTGGTCCTCATTGGTCAACCACTCCATTTTAGGGGGAAGGTAAGGTCTTAGCCTCTTCCCCCTCCATTGTTAGAGCATCTCGAGCTCCCTTGCTCATCTTTGAGCCCTTTTTGCCAAGAAACCGTGTCTTGCACGGTTTTCGAAGCCGTCCCGAGGAGTTTTTCCTCTCTCTCTTGAAGCTCGAAGAAGTTGTTCTCCTCCTCCTCTCCCTCCTCTCAAGGCGTGAAGGCTCGAGGACCTCGCCAAGATCCAATCTTGGACTTCATTCTCTCCTTTTTCGGTACTGTCTTTTACAATTGTTTTGTTTTAATTAGGAATTGTTAGATCTGATTGAAATATCTTTGTGAACTTGTTATATACTGTGAAATATAGTTTGTGGAATTTTTGTGGAATTTTTGTGGAATTTTTCCTATTTTTCCTTTGTGAAATACTCAATTTTTTGTGTTGTGTTGTTAATTCGAATTAAAATAGAAAAAAAGTCAAAAATAATTCTTTCTCCATCTCACTGTTTAGATCTAGATCTTTAGTTTAAAAAATATTTTGAATCAATCAATTATCTGTAATTTCCTATTTGATATGGATTTTAAAATATCATTGTGTTAGGGACTAAACTGTAATTTGGTAAAAAACTTTAGATCTGGACCTTTTTTCCCTGCTTGTTGAATCCATTGTAAAACTGTTTGCATCCCAAAAATTACTTGAGATTTTACATCTGATCTCACTCTTGAATTAGGATTTTGATTGAGTTTGTTTGATATAATTTTTGATTTGATATGAATTTCTGAAAACTGCCTATCAATAAAAATTCTTCTGGACCTTTTTGTGATCTTCCAGGGGCCTGTTTGTAATTTGCTAATAACGTTTTACTCATAGTTCAAAATAGTGAAATTCTTCTGTCGTCTCTCTCAGAATCAAATTGTGAATCCTTGTGCCAAATTTGAGATCTTGATTTGTGATTTATAATTTTGTGAAAAACATTTAATGCCTAAAATACCCTTGTGATCAATCATCTTTATAAATTCGAAACTTGTGTGTGTGAAAGTGAGATTTTGACCAGAGATTTGTGAAGCCTAAACATTGATTGTGACAAAATATTATAGTCTCTGGACCAATAGAAATAGTTCTTGAATTGCAATTTCGATTATACGCAAAATTTCCTTGGATCGAACCTATACTTATCACTTTGATTAGTATTTGTTATAAATTGTTTTGATTAACTCGTAAGATTGAAATTACACATTTTAACGAACTATTTTACGTGCTATCAAAAGTCATCGACACATGTTTGGAAACTGGCGTCGGTATAACCTTTAATAACCAACCAAGATGTCTTTCCATCATAAATTAGAAATTGATCCTTAGTCCTTCGTAAGTACTTAAGGATGTTCTTAACGGCGATCCAATGCATATCCTCTGGATTTGATTGGTAACGCGAAACGACGCTCAATGCATACGACACATCGGGGCGCGTACAAATCATGGCATACATAATTGATCCAACTGCTAAAGCATATGGAACAATACTCATCGCATTCTTATCCTTGCTCGATGTCGGATATTGAGCTTTAGAATACGAAATGCCACTCGACATCGGAAGAAATCCTTTCTTCGAATCTTGTATTGAAAACCCTTTCAATACTTTGTCGATGTACGTGCTTTGACTCAAGCCGAGTAACTTCTTGGATCTATCTCTATAAATCCTCATGCCTAAAATATAGGCGGCCTCTCCCAAATCTTTTATAGCGAAACAAGTATTTAAATACTTCTTAACATCCGTAAGCATCGGAATGTCGTTTCCTATGATCAAGATGTCGTCTACATATAGAACAAGAAATACTACGCGGCTCCCCCTAACCTTCTTGTATACACAAGGTTCCTCTACGTTTTTCACGAAGTTATACTCGCTTATAACTTCATCGAAACGTATGTTCCAACTCCGAAAAGCTTGCTTCAATCCATAAATGGATCGTTGCAACTTGCACACTTTATTCGGATTCTTTGAATCGACAAAACCCTCGGGTTGTGTCATGTACACATCCTCTTGTAAATTCCCGTTAAGGAATGTGGTTTTGACATACATTTGCCAAATCTCGTAATCATAATACGCAGCGATGGCAAATAAGATCCGTATGGATTTAAGCATTGCTACGGGTGAAAACGTTTCTTCATAGTCAACACCATGAATTTGTTTGAAACATTTCGCCACAAGCCGTGCCTTATAAGTGTTTACATTGTCATCCATGTCGGTTTTCTTCCTGAAAACCCACCTGCATCCTACTGGTTTAACCCCGGGAGGTGGATCAATCAAGTTCCAATCTTGATTATCGTACATGGATTGAATCTCGGATTTCATGGCCGTATGCCACTTTTTGGAATCGTCGCTTTTCATAGCCTCACGATAAGATGTCGGCCCACCATCTATGAGTTCGACTTCATCGTCATTTGCCACGATAAAACCATACCGTACAGGCTCTTGACGAATCCTACCCGATCTATGAATTGTGCCTTGTGCACTTGACTCCGGATCCTCAACAATTGACGGAATCGGATCAATGTTCATCGGTTCAATATTCATTTGTTGGTCTCGAATCTCTTCGAGTTCTATTTTATTTCCATCCATTCTTTTTTATATGAACTCCTCATCTAGGAAAGTACCTCCACGAGCAACAAACACTTTGTTCTCGTATGGATGATAGAAATAGTATCCCTTAGTTTCCTTGAGATAACCGACAAATAAACATTTTTCAGATTTGGGATCGATTTTATCCGCCATTAATTTGCGGACATAAGCTTCACATCCCCAAATCTTCACATAAGATAACTTTGGAACTTTTCCGGTCCACATCTCATATGGCATCTTAGGTACCGATTTTGAAGGTATACGGCTTAATAAATAAGCCGCTGTCTCTAGGGTATATCCCCAAAACGATTTTGGGAGGGAAGTTTGACTCATCATGGATCGAACCATGTCCAACAAGGTCCGATTCCTCCTCTCGGACACGCCATTCCATTGTGGCGTTCCTACCGGAGTCCATTGTGAAACTATTCCACATTCCTTTAGAGGATCTTCAAACTCGTAACTCAAATATTCGCGTCCTCGATCCGATCGAATGGCTTTAATTTTCTTGCCAAGCTGATTTTCAACTTCGTTTTGAAACTCGTTCAACTTTTCAAAAGTTTATGCTTTGGCACGCATCAAATAGATATATCCATATCTACTATGATCGTCCGAAAACGTAACGAAGTATCGATAGCCTCCTCTTGCCTCGATGCTCATCTGTCCACACACATCCTAATGTATGAGTTCCAACAAGTCGTTGGACTGCTCCCCGACCTTGGAGAACGACGCCTTTGTCATCTTGCCACATAAACAAGATTCACAATTCTCAAATGAATCAAATTCAAAAGAGTCTAGCATTCCATCCTTATGGAGTTTAGCAATGTGTTTCTCATTCACATGACCGAGACGACAATGCCAAAAGAAAGTTCGATTATCAACTTTAGGTTTAATCCTTTTCGCATTAACATTAAAGATAGACTCATTATTTCCGTGATCGAGATCCAATACGTAAAGACCATTCTCTAATAGAACATTTCCATAGATAATAGAATCCTTACATATCGTAAATTCATTATTCCCAATAACGAATTCATAGCCGTCCTTGGCTAGTTTCGACACACTTATTATGTTCTTACATTGGAAGCGCGATTGCAAGTCTTACCTCGAGGAGGTGAAGAAGGGCAAGGCGGTTTCAGCGACCGGCTTCTCAGATATTAACGTTATTGAAGTTAATATTTCAACTATGACTAATTGGGTATTGGATACCGGTTGTGGGACTCATATTTGTCGAAATATGCAGGTTCTACAAAATAGTCGAAGGTTGGAAAAAGGCGAAGTCGATCTACGCGTCGGGAATGGAGCAAAAGTTGCTGCGTTTGCCGTAGGAGTAGTTAATTTGACTTTGCCTAGTGGACTTATTTTAGTACTAAATAATTGTTATTATGTACCGACATTATGTAAGAACATAATAAGTGTGTCGAAACTGGCCAATGATGGCTATGAATTCGTTATTTGGAATAATGAGTTTTCGATATGTAAGGATTCTATTGTCTATGGAAATGTTCTGTTAGAAAATGGTCTTTATGTGTTGGATTTCGATCACGGAAATAATAAGTCCATATATAACGTTAATGCAAAAAGGATTAAACCTAAAGTTGATAATCGGACTTTCTTTTGGCATTGTCGTCTCGGTCATGTGAATGAGAAACGCATTGCTAGACTCCATAAAGATGGAATGCTAGACTCATTTGAATTGGATTCATTTGGGAATTGCGAATCTTGTTTACTTGGCAAGATGACTAAGGCGCCGTTCTCCAAGGTCGGAGAGCGGTCCAACGATCTATTGGAACTCATACATTCCGATGTATGTGGACCGATGAGCATCGAGGCAAGAGGAGGTTATCGATACTTTGTTACGTTTACGGACGATCATAGTAGATATGGATATATCTATTTGATGCGTACTAAAGCGGAGACCTTTGAAAAGTTCAAAGAGTTTCAAAACGAAGTTGAAAATCAGCTTGGCAAGAAAATTAAAGCCATTCGATCGGATCGAGGTGGCGAATATTTGAGCTATGAGTTTGAAGATCATCTAAAAGATTGTGGAATAGTTTCCACAATGGACTCCGGCATGAACGCCACAATGGAATGGCGTGTCCGAGAGGAGGAATCGGACCTTGTTGGACATGGTTCGATATATGATGAGTCAAACTTCCTTTCCAAAATCGTTTTGGGGATATGCCCTAGAGACAGCGGCTTTCTTATTGAACCGCATACCTTCTAAATCGGTACCTAAGACGCCATATGAGATATGGACTGGAAAAGTTCCGAAGTTGTCTTATGTTAAGATTTGGGGATGTGAAGTTTATGTCCGCAGATTAATTGCGGATAAACTTGATCCCAAATCTGAAAAATGTTTATTTGTTGGTTATCCCAAGGAAACAAAGGGATATTATTTCTATCATCCATACGAGAACAAAGTGTTTGTTGCTCGTGGAGGTACCTTCTTAGAGGAGGAATTTATATCTAAAAGAATGGATGGATATGAAATAGATCTCGAAGAAATTCG
Organism: Luzula sylvatica; assembly: GCA_946800325.1. Lineage (NCBI taxonomy): Eukaryota > Viridiplantae > Streptophyta > Magnoliopsida > Poales > Juncaceae > Luzula > Luzula sylvatica. The sequence continues at coordinate 10,802,346 of OX326961.1, read as the reverse complement.
AGAACCGCAAACGAATGTTGAACCGATGAACGTTGATCCGGTTTCGTCAAATGTTGATGATCCGGAGTCAAGTGCACAAGGCGCAATTCGTAGATCGGGTAGGATTCGTCAAGAGCCTGCACGATATGGTTTTATCGTGGCAAATGACGATGAAGTCGAATTCATAAATGATGAACCGACATCTTATCGCGAGGCTATGAAAAGCGAGGATTCCGATAAGTGGCAAACTGCCATGAAATCCGAGATTCAATCCATGTACGATAATCAAGTTTGGAACTTGATTGATCCACCTCCCGGGGTTAAACCAGTGAGATGTAAATGGGTCTTCAAGAAGAAGACCGACATGGATGGGAATGTGAACACTTATAAGGCACGGCTTGTGGCGAAAGGTTTCAAACAAATTCCTGGTGTAGACTATGAAGAAACGTTTTCTCCCGTAGCAATGCTTAAATCCATACGGATCTTACTTGCTATCTCTGCGTATTATGACTACGAGATTTGGCAAATGGATGTCAAAATCGCATTCCTTAACGGGAACTTAGAAGAGGATGTGTACATGACACAGCCCGAGGGTTTTGTCGATTCAAAGAGTCCGGATAAAGTATGCAAGTTGCAACGATCCATTTATGGATTGAAGCAAGCTTCTCGGAGTTGGAACATACGTTTCGATGAAGTTATACGAGAATATAATTTCGTGAAAAACGTAGAAGAACCTTGTATATACAAGAAGGTTAGTGGGAGCCGCATAGTATTTCTTGTACTATATGTAGACGACATTTTGATCATAGGAAACGACATTCCGATGCTTACGGATGTTAAGAAGTATTTAAATACTCGTTTCGCTATGAAATATTTGGGCGAGGCAGCTTATATATTAGGCGTGAGGATTTATAGAGATAGATCCAAGAAGTTACTCGGCTTGAGTCAAAGCACGTACATCGACAAAGTGTTGAAACGGTTTTCAATGCAAAATTGGAAGAAAGGACTTCTTCCAATGTCAAGTGGCATATCGTATTCTAAAGCTCAATGTCCGACATCGAGTGAAGATAAGAATGCGATGAGTATTGTTCCATACGCTTCGGCGGTTGGATCAATTATGTATGCCATGATTTGTACGCGCCCCGATGTGTCGTATGCATTGAGCGTCGTTTCGCGTTACCAATCTAATCCAGGGGATATGCATTGGATCGCGGTTAAGAACATCCTTAAGTACTTACGAAGAACTAAGGATCAATTTCTAATTTATGGTGGAAAGACATCCGGGTTGGTCATCAATGGATATACCGACGCCAGTTTCCAAACATGTGTCGATGACTTTCGATCACAAAGCGGATACGTGTTTTGTCTAAATGGTGGAGCGGTAGTTTGGAAAAGCTCCAAACAACCCACGATAGCAGACTCTACAACTAAATCGGAGTATATTGCGGCTTCCGAAGCGGCAAAGGAGGCGGTATGGATCAAGAAGTTTGTGACCGAACTTGGTGTAGTCCCGAGTATCTCGGAACCTATTATTGTGTATTGCGACAATACGGGCGCAATAGCACAGTCCAAGGAACCGAGGGCACATCACCGCTCCAAGCACATGCTCAGAAAATTTCACTTGATCCGTGAGATTTTGCAAAGAAAGGATGTGATCATTGAAAAGATTGATACTGACAGGAATGTTGCGGACCCGTTTACTAAGCCACTCTCGCAAGCTAAGCACGATTATCATGCGAAAGCTATAGGTTTGAGATACCTAGAGGAGGAAGAGAGTAGTTAGTTATCTAAAACGATAGTTTCGTTGGACGAGATTAGTCTAATAGATTAGTAAACGTTGTATCACCCCAAACTTATCTTATATTAATGCAATTTCAGAATTTTAAAATTTTTCATTTTTGCATTTATCTTATATGAAAACTGTGTGCTGGGTTGTGTAATATGATTACATGAACCTTGATTTGAACTTGTGTGGACGTCGACATGGTTGAGGACCATGTGCAGCAAAACCGTCACACTTAAAGTGTCATTTCTAAACATCCCTAGTCGCGGATCAGCTTGCTTAAGAGAGAAGCATTTCTATTATCAGATAATAGACTGAACGCGTACACTAGTACGTTAGCCGAGGAGATGATTATGTTTTGCTAATCATGGGACAAGGTGCTTGTCGAATCGGGAACGTAGATATATGTTAGGTTACATGTATTGGATATGACCAAAGCCGCGAGACCATGACATGGTTTAGTCATTATAGATGGACTTGCGACGGATGGGGTTTTAGGTTCTTCAAACTTGAGGGGATCATTGATTGCGTTACGTGCGTAACACAATGATTTGATATGATCTTACGCTCACCGTAACAGGGAGTTAAAAGGTTCATCATTGGGTATTGTCCGAAACACGGAATTCAATGTGAGTCTCCAAGATAGGAATTGTTTATTCCGAAAGGAAGAGATATCTCTTAGGCGCCGCTCGATGAGTCGATTAACGAAAACTGTGGCCACAGTCAATGATATTAATGGTTAATATCGATTGAAATTTTTTAACTCAACTCGGAATCGGGGAATAAGTGTAGTTAATCAAATTATAAGGATGATTATTACCATGCCTTTTGATTAACGGGTATCGCAAACAAGAGACCTAGTAACCGCTATTCGAGATAGGCACAATGATCACAATCATTATTCGTTTAACATGGGTAGCTATGATGGAGTGACTAGATCCCGCTCATGAGCTTGTAGGCATTGGAAACAACCTACTGCCATCGTTAAATCGAACCTACATGGTCACACAACGAGTCGTACTAAGTCGGGCTTGATCATAAAATCGGCACATTGGATGTGCATAGCTTGGTATTTGATACGTGAGCTATATTCTCTAAAATCGTGCATATTGAATATGCATGAGTACCTTTTAGGTAGATCTGAAATTGAGTGGGAGACTGAAAGAAATACAGTTTCGGATCAACCGTAAAAGTGTACACGTGGATGAACGAATGTAAGCGTACATTTGTAGCCATTACTTTCAGTAGGAAAATCCGATTTGAATGGTTCAAATTGGGTTAGATAGATAATTAGATTATATATAACCTTCATGTAGAAATATATTTCATATGAACGAAGTATCAGTGTCGTTTATGTGAAATACCGAAAGGGTGCAACAGTATGACATACAGTTAGTAAAACAGTCATAACTTTTGCATACGAACTCCAATTGGGATGGGCCAAATTGGGTTTTGAATATAATTATATTATCTACAACTTTCATGTTAGGTGATTTTCTGTCAGAGAAATTTATCAATTTCGTCTAGATAGAATACTGACCAGGTTCATGCAGTTTTCTGTGTGAAAGGGTGTATATTGGATATACATGCCTTTTGGCTAATCCTGATCCTATTAGATATAAATAGGACACTTTCTCTCTCCTTACTATGCAATTCTAAGCAATTATTCTGCCTAATACACAAGAGAAAATTCAGACTTGATCTTTAGTGAGTGAAAAGGTGCTTAGAGAGAGAAATCGAGAAAAAAGTTTCTCGAGTGATAGAGAATCGATTAGATCGAGCAAGTTCGCCGGTGCATCGTCTAGGCAGGTGCATCCGCGACCAACGTCTTACGAATCAACGTGGATACAAGTAGAGGAACGACGTTTGTGGTTCTTCGATTGTGATCGACTCGAGTGAGAAAGACGGTGGTGACGCTTGGACGCACGAACACGATTCGAGTGAACCGGCGTAGTCAACAAACGGTGAAAGACGCGTGGTGTGGGACGCACGGATTGTCACCAACGTGACAGGAGATAGAAGGCAGCGATCAACCCTTCGAGTGCAATCAATTTTGCACCGGTATGAATCTGTCCTTCTAATTGCATTGTACCCTCGAAGTCGCGGCGTGATCTCGGGAATCGGGGAATCGGACCGGGCCTTCATTCCGCTGCGCGGGCCCGGGGTCGAGGATATTTCCTAACAGGTTACGGGTATACCTGCCTAGACGATATACCGGTAAACTTGCTTGATTAAATTGATTCTCTAAACCGAGAAAAATACTTTTTCTCATTTCTCTCTTTCTTCGCACTCTTTCACTCTATGAAAAAGTGTCTCTCATCGAATATAATGATCTGGATTAACTGTACTTTTTAGGAGAGAGAGAGTTATCATATTTATACCAAAAACAGGATAAGGACACCCAAAAGACACGTTTTACATACACCAAACCGTGTGTACCAAACACTCCAAGAAAACATCTTTTTAACACAGTGTGTCATGACGCACCATATGGTCCGTCATGACGCACGATGCCAAAAAGTTTGTGGACAAAATACGCATCCTAGCTTCATGACGCACCATATGGTCCGTCATGACGCACGACTGTATTTTCATGAATTTGGCTAAGTCCACAACCATTGCAGACTAAACACATTAGGTGCGTCATGACGCACAGTGTTATTTTGGCCAATTCTGCACAATTGCATTGCGCATCCATCCGTCTTCTCGAACGCGTACGTTCGTGTGTCTTTGTGTGTATACTTTTACGGTATCCGAAACTGCATTTCTTTCAATATATATATATATATATATATATATAACTCTTCAGGAGTTTCTCATTAAATATAAACTACCATGATTGGTGTTTCTTTTTGTCTTATTCATAATCTAATGAGAGAAATCAATTGCATTTTGCAATATGGTATTTGTAATACCACTATCAAGTATGGTATGTGCAATATCATGATTGGTGTTCCCTTTTTTCATTAAATTACATTTTGCAATATGGTTTCTTTTTGCCTTTTCTTGAGTTGATGCTTTTTTCTATTTTTATGGTATCTCCGAGACCTATGGCCTCTAAATGGATTTCCGCATCAAGGACCCATGGTAAATAGTTTGTGTATGATATGTCCATGGCAACAAATTAAAGATTTGCTAGATTTGTCATAATACAAACTTCATTTGTAAGAGAAGAAAAGAAAAGACAATACAAACTTCGTTTGTAAGATAAGAAAAGAAAACAAACTTTGTTTGTAAGAGGAGAAAAGAAAACAATAAATACTCTTGCCTTCACCAGAAATTCCGAGATTCAAGAAAATAGAGCTTCGTGCAGATAACGTATTATAAAATAACTAGATTAGCGATAAAATGAAATAATACTCAAGGAGGGAAGAAATGAGAGAATGAATGTATTATTTCTCTTTCATTGAATTCATGTTCTCATACCATTACAATAGAGAGTTTATATAGGCTTATCATACATAATACACAACACAATGGATGGTGCCCTAAACATACATAACACACAACACCATGATTGGTACTCTACTCATACATAACACACAACATATATGTGTCATGATATACAAAATAAATCTAATAATACATTCACATTAATATATAAAATATATTTATTACAAAATACATGTATTTCGCTATCCATGTATTTGATAATCCATGTGAGTTGTTGGATTAGTTGTATTTTGAAATCATGTATATAAAATCCCATGTTTGATTCTTTGTGCAAAATCCATGATTTTAATATTTTAATATTTAATCTCTTATTACATTATATTATATTATATTATGTTATATTATATTATACTATTTTATATTATATTATATTTATGCATATTATATTAAATTGTTTTATATTATATTATAATATATTATATTATTTGATATTATATGATATTGTATTATATTACATTACAATACATTATATTATATTATTTTGTATTATATTATGTTGTTTTGTATTATATTATATTATATTACATTATATTATATTATATTATATTATATTGAATTAAATTAAATTAAATTAATTACATCGTATGAGAGTATATAATATAATATAATGTAATATAATCATTATTTATGCATATGATAATTTGGAGAAATAATTTTATAAGGAAATACATGGATATAGCATCTCCATGTATTTTGGAATACCATTTTTTGTGGATTCCAAATCCACCCTCAAATCCTGGATTTTATTAAAAATACATCATATCAAACAAAGGATTTTGAGCTTCCCGTATTTTAAAATACATCTTCATAAAACAAAGGATTTTCAGTTTTCCGCATTTTAAAATACATCTCCATAAAAATCACTCAAATCAAACATGCCCGATATAACATTGATTGCCTGATTGGGATTGCAAGTTAGGCCACACACATCTCAAAACCAAGTATTTATGAGCTGGTTGGCCATATTGGTATATCTTGGTGTCTGTCATAACGATGGTTATTGATTGAACAACTATATTTGTAAATGTATATATTCATATATTACTCGAGACACATCTCAATAATTTATAATTCGTTAATATTAGTAAATGTTAATTGACGTATCAATTCACTTAAATGGTCGATTCAATCGTTAATCGAGTCAATTAGTTGTACTAATCATCCCACTTAATTTTCTTTTGTCATATCATCAAGAATTTTTTTTTAGTTTGAGGGCTCCATATATGTCTTTTATATAATCATGGAGATCACATTTGGCCACTTAAATCTTTTTTCTAAAAATACAAAATGAAATATACTAGTTTGAATGTTTGAGGGAACCTTTACTTTATTGCGCCGTAATAATCCTACTAAAATATTTTACAAACACTTTTCTTTAATCTAATGATGCCACGTCATTTGCATGCAAATCCGGATTTGAGAAAGACCGCTTCATTTAAGTTAATCAAGATTAATTCCCTTACTTCACACTCGAAGCCAATCAAGATTCGATTTTCCTAAAATTTCGTCTTACTCATGGCATATATATTCTTGAAGGTCCGACCAGTCGACCACGACATTTTAGATGCCGCAATCCGACATTGTACGCGTTACTAATATAATAAAAAAAATCTTCTCATAAAAGTAAACAAAATATTTAAAAAAAAATTATTTTCACAAAAAATTGAAAAAGAAAATTATTCATCGAAACTGTTTTTCATGCATCACATTACTATAACTTTTTTATTTGAAAACTATGAAACACGTTATGGACCGTAAAAAAAAGATTTTTATGAGAGATAAAGATATCTTTTAAAGATTGGCCTATTTTTTATTTTATTATATGAAAATATTCGATATTCAAGATTTACAAAATATTTTAATAGTTTTGTTCTAATTATAATTATTATTGTTATTTTATTAAGTAATATTGAAAGTACAAATAATTTATATAAAATCTTTAAAATTACAAAAAATCAAAAAGATTAACTAGTTGAGTATTGAACTCGATATTTGGAGTCATATTTAAGGTCTCTACCTATTACGTAACCAATTTTTCATAAATATCAAAAAACATAATATACATAATACATAATAAATATTAAACATGGATTTTATATTGGAATCGGTGATGACTTGACACGACTGACTACGATTTGATCATTTCATTTATTATTTAACTATCATAATTGACTTAACATCTCAATTTTTTTTTGTTTGTCTACTATTTATCATTTTAATATATGATTTGATTTTGACACCATGTCGTATAAGATCTAAACGTAGAGTTTTATGGGTAAGCTTGTATTTTTCCTATTTTGTTGGTTGCGCCACTTTTTCTTGTTCACCGCATATGCATGTTTCTACTTTTGTCTTCGTCCCTCGATAGGAATAATCTAAACTAGCTATAACCCCGCGCAATTGCGCGGGGCACGTTGATTTATTTTTTTTATGATTTGTGTTTTTTCTGTATTTATTTTTCGGCAGCGTTGTATTGGCCAGTGATTCGATTTGTGTGGTGTTGTGGAATTTTCAAACTGAGAAGGACCGAAATGTAATTTTTCAAACTGAAAAGGACCAAAATGTAAATTAAAAAGGACCAAAATGTGAATTAATTTTTTTTTTCGAATTAAAATGTGTAAATAAAAGAGGATCAAGATGTAAATATGAAGTACCAAAATGTAATATTTTAAACTTGAAAGGACCAAAACAAAAATAAAAAGGACCAAAATATAGTTTTTTCAACTAAAAAGGACCAAAATGTAATAAAAAAAAGGACCAATATGTAAATTAAAATTTTTCTTACAAAGAGGCCCCTGGACCAAAATGTATTTTTTTTAACTTGGAGGACCAAAATGTAAATAAAAAAGGACCAAAGTGTAATTTTTCGAAATAAAAAGGACCAAAATGTAAATTTTTTTTTTTTTTTACAAAAAGGCCCCTGGTGACGTGGCTCAACCAGGAGCCAGGGAAAAGTATAGAATTATACTAATTAAAATGACGAGATTACAAAGACATGTATAACAACTGTATTCCCATGTAGAAATTAAAATGCTGTCAGCCCCAATCATCCACCTACATGTATTATTTCTCAACAACTGAATTTATATTTCCATCTATTTGCATCGTGAGGCCATATATTATGTCCCCACAATACATACTTGTTATCCTTGATGTTGTTACATGACATTATGGTGTTCATGATATTGATAATTACTGATTAATTAGCAACTCAATTAATATCAAATTAACATCAAATTTATATGTAAAAATAAATTAATGATTAATTATCATGTATATTTATTGATACGTTGAAATTAACGATTAATTCGTTTTTTATGTTAATTGGGTTGTTAATTATCCCCATTAACCTTCTCGATAATTGGGTTGACATCATGTCATCAGGACCTCTCTCTCTCTCTCTCTAATAATTATGTGTCTCTCTCTCTCTCTCTCTCTCTCTCTATATATATATATATATATATATATATACATACACTACTTTTCGTACACTTCACATTCGAAGTCATCAAAATTTCCACAATTTTGAGTTTCTGGTTTACCATACCATGGCAAACATTCCGTTCATTGTTGCAATTTTTCTTGCTTTCGCCCTACATATTTCTCATGCTGCTATTGTAGAGCATACATTTAATGTGATTTTCATATCTATTTTGACGGAAAAACAATTTTTTTTTAAAGGAAATCACAATTTTTTTCTTTACTGACTTTCGTATCCATTTTGTTAGGTACAAAACATGACAATAACAAGGCTGTGTGAATCAAGAATCATTACTGCAATTAATGGCCGTATGCCTGGTCCGACTATAGAGGCGCGCGCAGGCGATACTGTAATTATTCATGTCACCAACAATTCACCCTATAATATAACAATACACTGGTAAAGACATAGATTTGTTAAAGATATGGAATAATTTCATGTGTACCCTACAAAATATTGAAAGATATTATAAAAAATTAAGAAATTATGGTAGTCTTGAAAGAGAACGAGACAACTTGGTAGGTTCTTTTTATTTTAGCTAGCATCCATTGATAAATACACTTAATCTTACTGTTAAATATTCATAATACATTTTTAAAAGACCTGTCATAAAAAAAAAATGGTATGTCATAAAAACTATCTTAATTAGTTCTTTTACATTTCATAAGGGCAATCGTTATATTTCATTTTAAGTACCAAAAGTGTGTTTTAGACGAAGGACCCCATTGCAATAATTTAGATATTATTGCATTTGCTTAATTACTTGATCTTTCTCCCATTGTTATGTAGGCATGGTATATTTCAGAAGCTCACACCATGGGCAGATGGACCGAACATGATAACACAATGTCCTATCCGACCCGGTAAGAAGCAAACATACAGATTTAATATAACGGGTCAAGAAGGTACACTATGGTGGCATGCACATGTGTCCTACCTTCGTGCAACTGTTTACGGTGCCCTAATCATCCATCCTCGAAATCTCGAAGAAGAATATCCTTTTCCTAAGCCTGATAAAGAAGAGATCATATTACTTGGTATATATATATATATGCTAACTATAATTCACAAAAAAAAATCACAAAAAAAATTCAAAGACCAAAAATAAATACAATTAGAGACGGAGGGTTTTTTCTAATTTTTCCAAACTTAGAGAACATTCCTGTATATAGAGAACATCCCTGAAAATTAAAAAAAAACCCTTTGTTTATATGTTTATGTTTATTAATTTGAATTCAGTTCGCTGTTGAAATTATCGGTATATTTTGGTTATATAAAAAATATATTTTGCTCATTTCATCGATATATTTTGGTCTGAATTCTTTTAATGGATTCTCCTTAGCATATATATATATATATATATATATATATATATATGGGATAGGATCAATGGCCAACACTCTTGTTTGGCCAACGTTGGCCAACAACACTTATTACACTAAATATAAATATTATAATCGAATCTTAACCGTATAGATATGTTTTATATCATTTAGATATGATGTAGAATAAATTTTATACAATTTCGATTTTTGTATCTAACAAAACCGATAACATATTTTCACAACCGTCCATTTCGGTAAATTTATAGATTTCCATGAAGGAAAACTCGAAACTTAGTAAAAATTCATCTTGAGCCTATATATATGATTTAAAATACATCCAAACCAAAAAAATCGAATTTCAAAATTTATTTAATGATGATTCATGTTGTAACTATTTCCTACCATTCAATTTTTTAAAGTATTATGATAAGTATGATAGAAATTTTTATTTTTCATGAAATTGAATCTACAACATTCTCAAATGATATAAATCATATCTATACGGTTAAAATTCGATTTTAATATTTAGATTTAGTGAAATAAGTGTTGTTGGCCGACGTTGGCCAAACAAGAGTGTTGGACATTGATCATATATATATATATATATATATGAGGAATTTTATTATGTCTCCTCATTTTCTCCATGGTTTCATGATGTCATCATCATGACAGCATGAAATCATTTTGGGCAAAATGAATCTTCAATTTACACCCGAACATTTCTTCCAATTAATAATTATTCTAATTAATTTCTAATTAATTAGTTTCTAATTAAACTAATCAATGGTGTAATAAATTAAATTTCAATTAAAATTATCAAAATTTGGATACAAAATTAATTGAAGAGAATTTGGGATGAAAAATGAGGACACTTTTCACTTAATTATAATTGATGATAACATCAAGAAAAATTGGGTGAAATTGAGGAGCATACCATAATCTATCTATCTCTCTCTCTCTCTCTCTCTCTCTATATATATATATATATATATATATATATATATATATAATGACTAAGATACTTAATTAAGTATCATCTATTAGGTACTTAGGATTTTTTGAACATTGAATTTGTTTTGAGATTTGTGTTTTTTAATGTTATATATACTCATCATTAATTATTGCAATATATATTTATGCTAATTATTAAATGCACAAATTTCAAAGCAAATCCAATGGTCAAAAAATTCAAAGTATCAAACTCATGATACTTAATCAAGTATATTAGCCATCATATATATATATATTCAAGTATATATTTCGTAATTTTGAAGAGTTGTATATGTAGGTGAGTGGTGGAACGCAAATGTGGTGGATGTGGGTAAGGAGGTTACCCTCACAGGATTAGGTGCAGTTAACAAGACCGATGCCTATACCATTAATGGAAAACCTGGTGACACCTACAACTGTTCCACTAATGGTAAGTATTTTAAAACACAAATATCAATGAATTTTTTGAGAGGAATGTGAATTTCAAATGACTCGATAAATATATTTTGAAAGTACTAGATAAACAACAATTAATTCGTTTTTTTCATACTTTATTATTAACATTAACATAATCTACTGAAATGGACATGTTCGGGAGCATGAAATTTGGTATAGAATGAAATATATATTTTCATTTCATCCTCATTTTTTGTTTGGTTATAAAAAATAATGGAATTATAATTTTCTTGTAATATTCTCATTCCACAAAACTAACAAAGTTTGATTCTTCAAATTTGAAGAGTGTCAAGGTGAGACAAAAAGTTATAATCAAGGAACAATTATATATATATATATATATATATATATATATATATATATATATGAGGAAATCTAACATACTTAATTAAGTATCAAAGATTTGGTGCTTAATTCTTTTTAATCATTGGATTTGCATTGAGGTTTGTGTTTTTTCATGATGATCCTGAAATTTTGTGCACATCATTAAATGCACAAATCTCAATGCAAATACAATGGTTAAAAAGCATTAAGTACCAAAACTTTGGTACTTAATTAAGTAGGTTAGCCTCCATATATATATATATATATATACACACACACACGGATGAAATGTAACAATAATATTATTATATAATTGTAATAATATATTTTATGTTATAATATAATATTAATATTATAATATAATTATTATATATTATTGCAATAATATATAATATTATATTAATTATTAAAATATAATTATTTTTGATAATATAATTACTTTATAATTGCTAATGTTATATTAATTATAATATATAATAATAAGAGATTAAATATGATATTATAATAATATAAAAGTACATTTAATATTATAATTATATCTTTAAATTTATATAATATAATATTATATCTATATAATTGATATTTTGTTATATTTTACTATAATCATATTATTACATGAATAGAATAAAATATTATTATTATTTATCAATTTTAATGAAACACTATTTCTACATTTTCAATAACAAAATTTCATAATTTTGTAAACAATCAAAAAAGAATTATATTTTCCCGGATTTAATAATTTGATCATCCAAACAAATTGTGAAATTATTAATTTCAGAATTTTTTACTCCATTCACCCTATAATCCGATTTCACTGGACTAATTCCACATTCCAAACGGCCCCTAAGATATTGAGATCTATGTAATAATCTTCTCATATCTTTTTTGGAATTACAATTCATCGTATTTTTTATAATGTATTACGTTGAGATTCAATTTAACATGATTTCAATAATGTAATTGACTTGTTACAAAAAAAATTTATTAAATCTCTTATTATTTTTTCCGTATATTAAATTTCTGTCATAATCTGCAAATTCTTTCTCACACACATACATAACTAAATTGCTCATAATCTATTCATATTTTCTTAATTTTTCTCAACTGTGATCATTTTGAAAATACTCAAAACGAAACGAACGAATTGTACGAATGTATTAGAATCATTTCTATTAAGTTAACCGAAGTAGAAATAACCTTTAATATATATTCTTTCCCGGCGAAAATTACATCCTTTCTTGTAATAATCATCTTAATCACGATTATGCTTTCACGCAGACATGTACAAGATAAGTGTCGAATCGGGAAAGACGTATCTTCTCAGAATTATAAATGCCGCAGTCAATGAACAATTTTTCTTCAAAATTGCCGGCCACATCTTTACTGTGGTTGCTGCAGATGCAAGTTACACCAACCCTTACAAAACAGACACGATCGTATTAGCCCCGGGCCAGACAATCGACGCCCTAATTACTACTAATGTCCCTCCTGGCCTCTATTACATAGTCGCATCTCCTTTCGTCAGTTTTACCTCAATTAATGGCCGCTTTCCTTTTAATAACATTGTAGCGCATGGCATCGTCCAATACGGTTCTGACATGTCGACATCACATATCCATTTAAAACCACTAATGCCAGACATGCCCATTGCAAATGACACTGAAACCGCATATAAGTTTTATACAAACTTAACTGGTCTCGTCATGTCCAATAAGCCGACGGTGCCTAAACATGTGGACGAACGGATGTTTGTTTCGTACGGTATGGGTCTAACCCCGTGTCGGCCTGACCAAACAAAATGTAACAAGACATTTGGTACAATTGCTGGTAGCATGAACAATGTGTCCTTGGAATTCCCAACAAAGATTTCGCTTCTCGAAGCATCTTTCAGAAACGCATCCGGTATTTACACGAAGGATTTTCCAAATGAACCGCCGAAGCATTTCGACTTCACAAATGAAACAGCAGTTCCGAGCAATTATACTGTTAAGAGTATGAAGGTGAAAAGGGTGAAATATAATTCAACGTTGGAGATCGTGTTCCAAAATATAGCTATCTTTGGGTTGGAGAACCACCCGTTACACTTACATGGGTTTAATTTTTACGTGTTAGCGCAAGGTCTTGGTAATTATAACAAATCGAGTGCTGTGAAAAAATATAACTTGGTCGATCCGCAAGTTCGAAACACTATCGCCGTACCGGGTGGTGGATGGGCTGTAATCAGATTTGTGGCAGACAATCCAGGTATGCTGGTACCTGGTATTTAAATTAGAAATTGATTTTCTCAAAACAAAAATAGAAATAAATGTACTCCTAATAAAAAATGATAAACACATTTCAACTAATAATATTCCATCTTTCTTTTGATTAATTTGTTAAGCTCATAATAAAATAGATGATATATATAATAACAAAATGAACTCGCTTATTTATAGGAATATGGATCATGCATTGTCATCTTGAGAAACATATGGTATTGGGTTTAGGAATGGCATTCGAGGTCGAGAATGGAGCCACAAGCGATGCAATTCTTCCTCCACCACCTCAAGACTACCAGAAATGTTGAGCTTTATTTTTTTTAAATGAAGTAAATGTTTAATAAAATTAATATTAATACTATATTTCTTTAAAATTATTGGAAGGTTAGCAAAAATATGGACATGTGTCACATGCTTCTAAATTAGTTTTGTCCACGCGCTATTGCGCGGGATTGTTCAGGTTTGTAGGATAATGTACTCGAAGAAAATTGCTATTTTTTTTGGTTGGTTTTTTTTATTTGTGATTCATTTTGTCATTTGTGATTATTGACACGTTTGTAATTTGTTGTGTTGTGTGTGATTGATATGGAACATGCATCGATTTATGAATGAAGACACGATTCATCTTGGATCTAAACAAATCTATTTATTAATGAAAACACAATCCTTTGAAACAATGAAAATATCAAAACCAAAGATTGCAAAACCTCCGTAGTAGTGTATTTATTTAATCAAGAAACGTTCAAACCGGGGAGCACAAATAGAAGCGAGCCTATTTTGACATCTCAATCTGACAAATTCAAACCTCTTTCGAGACATTATTTCCTTCTTGGTTCATTTCATTTTTGTCCCATTTTTTTTAATTAAGCCAGGAGCAAATATAGCATAAAATAGTAGCGAACAAATCGTGCGTTAAATTTTACAAATCATTTGGACCAACGGCAAAACAAAATAAAAAATTGCAAAGTCTCAGTAGTTTCGTATTTTCTTTAGAAAAAAGCTCACTTTTGTCCTCTCAACTCTTCAAAAAAAGTACAGTTACCCCCCAAACTTTAATTTGCTCCTTTTTACCCATGAATTTTTGATTTTGCTCATTTTTGTCGCTTCCATCATTTAACTGCCAGTTAACTGATGATGTGACACTATGACGTAGCATTATTTAGTTAATTTGAGCGATGATGTGGCAAAATTTAAAAATATTAAATTATACAAATAAATTGAATCCATTAACAACTAATTAAACCCTAATCTATTATTTTAACCCAAACTCATTATTATAACCCAAATCCAAATTCACTCAACATCTCTCTCACTCAACCCCCCTCTCTCCCTCTCTCCATTGGAAACTTCTCTCTCCTCTTCGTTAAGGGAGTCGATAATGGAGGGTTGGAACCTGGTACCTGGAGGGTTTGAAACTTCTCTCTCCTCTCTCTCCGGTGCCTGGCGACGCCTGCTCTCCTCTCTGGCGAACTGATGGTACCTGGAGAAACCCCCCTTCCCTCGCGACGGCTGGTGCCTGGCGAATTCTCTGGCAACGTAGCCTCGGCGCTTCGATATGGAATCTGCTGACTCTAACCTCGACATAAGACTTGAACTCTCTAGGTAATTGAGACCGAATTGTGCTAAATTTTGGCGGAGTTTGTGTTATTACGTAAGAACCGAATTTAGGTCGAATTGGTGGAATTTAGGCCGAATTTGAACATGGTTACTAACTGGTGTTATTTTTTCGCAGAATCGCATAATTGCAGAATCGAGCAACTAATCTCAGAATTGCAGATTCGCAGCAACAAGTCTCTTCCACTGTCATTTTTTCAATTGAGGTACAATTGAGGTTTAATTGGTATAATTGTAAAGTATTTTTGAGGTATAATTTAGGTATATTGAGGTATAATTAAGGTCTTGCTCGAATTGGTTTTCAAAAAAAAATTCAGGTCTTGCTCGAAGTCACTACTTTCGGCTGTTGCTCAAAACAATGACGAGGTTGTGGTAGAAGGCTATGTACTCGAAATTTTGCTCGAATTGGCGCACAAAATGATTTATTTTTCTGGTTTTGCTTAAAGTTGGAATCGAAGTTGGAATACTGAAAGTTGGAATGCTCGAAGTTTTGAAGTTTGGGTTATGCTCATACTTGAAATGCTCGAATGTGTGAAATTTGTATTTTGTTTAGGTGTTCATTGTACATGTTTATTTATGGTATTAGAAAAGTTCTAAGAATCTTTGTAATTATAAAATTTGTAATCATCATACATGTTTGAGATGCAAGAAATGGACCTTATTACAACCTCCTTATAACAACATATACATTCATCTCAATTGAAAGCAATATAAATTTACAACAGCGCTTAAATACTCAACACATTCATATACATACACATACACACACATTCGAGCTCAAATTAAATTGAAGGATCTCCAATTTAATGAGCAAAAATCCCAATTCCGTGTCATTCTTTCTTGAACATAAACTGAAGGATCTCCATCTCTCGAATTGCTTCTCCAGATCTTCGTATGTTGATCTTTCGCTTGATCCATGGCCAAATTCCGTGTCGTTCTTTCTACTTGCTTTTCTCGATCTGTGTCGTGCAACGAGCTGCTACCACCGGAAGGATCTGTGTCGTTCTTTCATTGCGGCATTACGACAAACACCTCATGTGCACAGACCAAAAAGCTTCACAGGTATGGACTGAGATCAAATCGGCTCCACCAAAAAACTAAGATTTGTCCATTTGCATCTCGAGATTAATCGTCTATTACTACAAAAAATTATATAAACTGATTTTTCATATTAAACACAAATTTTAAATTTCAAAATACAAACTAAAATTCCAAAAAGCTTCACATGTATGATCGAAAACCCTAAAGTTACCCTAATTTCGACACTAAACCCTAAATTTGACCGAAAACCCTCAATTAACCTTAAATTAACATTCAATTGATCCTAAATTAATGCTATTAAACCCTATTTTACCCTATTAACCTGAACTAAAAATGTAAAAAAGATCGTACCAGTGGTATTTGATCGATATCTGGATGTGATGAGACAGCAGGGTCTTGATCGCCCTCCATGGCCATGCGTAGAGCTTCTCCTTGTACAACTTCTCCATTGATGGAATCGGAAGTGGAAGAGAGAGAAGGGCGCGGAGAGAGAGAGAGAGAAGAGAATTGGGCACGGAGAATGGCATAGATCGAGAGATATGTGAGGGCGAGAGAGAGCCGAGGGCGCGGAGAGAGAGCTGAGAGAGAGAGAGAAGAGAGCTGCGTGAGAGACTGAGAGAGGTGTGCTTCGGTTGGGTATGGGGATTTTAATGGGTTTTAATGGGTTTAGATATAATGGGTTTTGGATTTAGATTTAATGAATAGGGAATTTTACTGTAGTAACCCTGTTTTAAAATAATATTCCCGAAATAACCAAATTTTGAACATAATTCCCAAAATGTCTTTTGCGGGGTTTGGAATGTCGCCAGGCGAGGTTTGGAACCTCGCTTTTTTTCATCCGTCATTAATTGGGGTTAAACAGCATTAAACATCTATTAAGATAAGGCGAGGTTCCAAACCTCGCCAGGCGATGTTTCAAACTTCGCTTTGTATCCAACGGTCGGTATTTGGAACTAATTAATGAAAGGCGAAGTTTGAAAATTCGCTTTTTTCATTAGGCGATGTTGGTAACCTCGCCAGGCGACCTTTGCAATTTCGCTTTATTTTTTTATCAATTTCCCGCCTCCCTTCTTTCTTTCTTCCTCGGTCTCTCTCCCATTCCTCCCCTTTCTTCCTATTTTTTCTCCTTTTCTCTCCGATTTGAGCTTCAAATTTCTTCTTGTAATAGGTGTGTTTTGTTGTTTTTTCTTCTTGTTTTGTTCAAGATTGACTAAATATTGATTATATTTTGAGTTAAATGTGTCAATTTGTTGTTTTAAGTGGCAGATCTGAAGTTATAACGTCGTGATTTTTGACGAATTGGACTAGAAATTGAAGATTTTCATCTTGCATTAGAAGGTAAATTTCTTATTTAATTGTTTTATTGTACATATAAATTAGGATTCTAGGATTGTAGAATAGTAGAAGTATAGAATTGTTATAATTGTACAATTGTAGTTATTGTAGAATTTTAGAAATGTAGAATTCTAGAATTGTAGAATATCTTAAATAGTATAATTGTTGGATTGTAGAATTAATTGTAGAATAGTAGAATATCTTAAATAGTATAATTGTTGGATTGTAGAATTAATTGTAGAATTGTAGAATATCTAAAATAGTATAATTGTAGGATTGTAGAATTGTAGAATTGTAGAATTATGATTGTAGAATTCTAGAATTTTAGAATATCTACAATAGTATAATTGTAGGATTGTAGAATTGTAAATTTTAGGATTATAGAATTGTAAATTGTAGGATTGTAGAGTGTGTACAATTAGGATTGTAGAATTGTAAATTGTAGAATTTTAGAATGTGTAGAATTGTAAATTGTATAATTGTTATGATTGTAGAATTTTAACTAATTTTTTTTTTTCTATCTTGGACAGATGGATAATCCCGGACCCGTTGATGCTTCCGTTTTAAGGGATCAAATGAACCACGTGTCCAACGAGATTGAAAAGCCTGAGATTACGATATTTCAGGGTGGTCGCGACTGGACCCATTGGACGCTGACGACTCCGGAAATGGAGGCCAGACTTATGCGAGCAGGATTTTTTGTCCCGACGCGGGCCGCGTACGTAAAGTTGAATCAGCCATTTCTGACGGCATTGATTCATAGGTGGCGTCCGGAGACGAACACCTTTCATATGCCACATGGAGAGATGACTATTACCCTACGTGATGTTTCTTTGTTGACTGGTTTCGTAGCGGACGGTGCTCCGTTGTTTAGGGCTATCAGCGGGGAGGACGATGTAGGAGCTGATCTGACCCGTCTGCTTGGGGTTTGCCCGCCTGGTAACCGTCCTACATTGCCGTGGTTGCGTAGGACGTTTCACATAGTACCCACTGATCCCACGGAGGAAACGTGGGACCGACTCACGAGGGCTTACATCTTGTACTTCCTGGGTTCGATGGCTTTGGCCAATCCCACAAAAGGCCGAATCAGTCCAAGTTACATATATTTCTTGGAGGATTTTGATACATGCGGGAGGTATGCTTGGGGTCCCGCCATCCTCGCGCATTTGTACAAGTCTTGGGAGATGCATGCCAGATTGGCCAAACTACAGCGGCGGGATGGTTCTCACTTGTCCAACCCTCCTTCACGGACTATGTTTCTACGTCGCGACCGAATTATGGCGATCCTGCACAACCCCCCTTCACGGACTATGGTGGAGTCGGTACTTCATATGGTCGTGTTCCATATAGTGGTCATCATGACTTTTTCGACCCGACACAGAATGCACCTAGAGATGATTGTTAGATTATGTTGGGGTGTTTTTATTATATGTTTAGTTTATTATTATTAGATTATATTGTTATGGTTTATTATTATTATTAGTTTATTATATGTTTAGTTTATCAAAATGTATATTAAAACAAAAAAGGACCAAAATTTAAATTAAAAATGTAAAAAAGGACCAAAATGTAAATAAAAAAGGACTAAAATATTAAAAAAAGGACCAAAATGAAAATTAAAACTAAAAAGGACCCAAATGTAAATAAAAAGGACCAAATTGTAAATAAAAAAGGACTAAAATGTTAATAAAAAGGACCAAAATGTAAATTAAAACTAAAAAGGACCCAAATGTAAATAAAAAGGACCAAATTGTAAATAAAAAAGGACCAAATTGTAAATAAAAAGGACCAAAATGTTAATTAACACTAAAAAAGATCAAAATGTAAATTAAAACTAAAAAAGTGAATAAGGCGAAGTTTGAAACATCGCCTGGCGAGGTTTGGAACCTCGCCTTATCTTAATAGATGTTTAATGCTGTTTAACCCCAATTAATGACGGATGAAAAAAAGCGAGGTTCCAAACCTCGCCTGGCGACATTCCAAACCCCGCAAAA
The DNA here is from genome assembly GCA_946800325.1 of Luzula sylvatica. NCBI lineage: Eukaryota > Viridiplantae > Streptophyta > Magnoliopsida > Poales > Juncaceae > Luzula > Luzula sylvatica. The sequence continues at coordinate 10,782,310 of OX326961.1, read as the reverse complement.
GACATTTTGGGAATTATGTTCAAAACTTGGTTATTTCGGGAATATTATTTTAAAACAGGGTTACTACAGTAAAATTGCCTTAATGAATATTGCCACGTCATTTATTAAAATCATCAAAAAAATATCACGTCCCAATGCCACATCATCATTTAACTGATGACTAGACAGTTAACAGATAGAAATGACATAAGTGAGTAAAATCAAGAGTTCAGGGGATAAAAATGAGCAAATTAAAGTTTTGGAGGTACTTGCATTTTTTTTTGAAGAATTGAAGGGGCAAAAGTGAGCTTTTTTTTCTTTTCTTTATCAAACATAGTTTTCTCCTTCAATTTGGCTGATTGTTCTAAAGTGAGTTTTTCTTATCGTGACATGACAAACCAGCATAATAATTTCCGACTGTAAGAGCATAATAATCATAATTTGTACAAAATATGTTAACTTGGGCCTCGTGATCAGAGAGGGTTTACTGTTCGAAAACTTTGTTGATGAATTTCAGGGTTTATTTTTTTTACCGGACATAAAATACGTGAGCACATTGTGTTTGCCCTGGTAAATCGTGATTTTAATAAATTTTAGAGCATGACACATTTGAATTTTTCAGGAAACGGATTTTTTTGAAAAATTCAAACGGTTCTTAGTGAGAACCAAAACGGATTTTTCAGGAAACAGATATATAATTAAATATTCATTAAAATTTATTCTAATTTATGAATTCGAATAATTATTAATTATGTATTAAGTTAACAGCTAACATGTACTGGTTATCATTTTAATTAAATATACGAACCGAAATTATCCAAATTTTACCATAACATCTCTATGTTCTAATTAGTATATTTAATTAAAATAATAACTATTACGTGTTAGCTGTTAACTTAATACATAATTAATATTCATTCGAATTCATAAATTTGAATAAATTTTAATGAATATTTAATTATATGTTTTAATTATCAATATAATTAAACGTAATAACTAAATAATGGAAAATTCGGCGGGTACATTTCGGAGGAGATTAATTTATTCTTTCTTCAATATCTGACACATTTTTTTGGCGCTGTTTCATTCAGCGCATGGCGCTGTTTCATTCGGCGCCTTTATTTATCTGCCTTAATTACTCCTCATTTACACTAACTAACAAAGTAAAAAAAAAGCGCTGAATGATACCTCGCCTGGCGAGGTATGGAACTCCGCAAAAGACAAATTTGGAATATTTTTCAAAACTTGGTTATTTCTTTAATTAACTATTTTAACATGGTCATATATGAAAATTTTCCAGAGAAAAACCAACCTTAACCAAAATCTCTAGTAACTTGACAAACAGTTCCAATTCGATCAAATAAAGCAATAAAAAATGAACAATAGCGATAAAAATACAAATTAACTCACCTTTGCAAGGGTTTCGTCGCTAGGGTTCCTTTTCTTCCTGGCAGCGAAAATGAGAACAGGGAGATTCGACCGCCGTACAGGTGGGTCTCGTCGCGGGAGCTTCGTGGGTATGGTCGCCATGTTTCGCGAGGTGATTTTTTTTTGTCTTTCTGGACAACGGAAATGAGAGGAAAGAGAGATAGGAGTGTTCGGTCTAAGATAGTGTTTGGTGATATCACCCAAAACCCTAGGTTTCGTCGGACGAAAATCTAGGGTTTCGTCTCGTTTCTCTAAGACCGCCAGAGAACAAGCGAGAGAAATGAATGAGGAGAGAGAAACCGAGTCATTCAATTTTTATTTGTATGAGTTGTAGAAAACATGGTTCATCATGAACCATGAACCATGTAAGATTAGCATGATGGTGTACGAACATCGTGTCCAGGCGAGCAATGGACGGCTCAGATTCATGCACTAAAATTATCTTAAGATATGACGATCCAGAATGCTCGGGGTGACGTGGCTCACTCTGGTAAATGTAAATTATTTAACTTTATACATAAGTAAAAATTAGTAAAAATTTAGTTGGCTCATTTGGATATTATTAATTTAAATTTATTTACATAAATAAATATTTTAACTTTTTAATATTGATATTTTAAATTTAAACAAAAAAAACTAGTCATCTATATTTATTATTTATTGAGAATAATTGATGTTTGTTTCAATAAATAAATTATTATTGTTATTATTATTACATGAATAAAAATAATATTATAATAACAATAATTTATTTAAATTATTATTTTCATTAAATAATAATAATTATTTTTATTTAATTATTATATTGTTTTCATATGTACATAATTAATATACTATTATATATTAGTATACTAATATAATAATTATTATAGAGATTACATGAATATAATATAATTATATCACAATACATTTAATATTATTTCAATAATATATATAATATAATATTAATATATGATTATAACAATTACAATATTATTATTTTATTGCTATAACATAATAGTTTTACAATTGTTATTATTATAATAATTATATTATTATAATAAAATGTCAATTCCAAAATTCCAAAGTTTTATAAACAATCAAACAAAAAATTATATTTTTCAGCATCTTATAATTCAAACATCCAAACAAAATGTAAAATTACAAATTTCAAAACTTTTTACTCCTCCATTTTATAATCCAATTCCACTCTACTCATAACGCTTTCTAAACAATCCCTTAGGAAATTTAAAAAATTAGGGATGGTCATGATTTCCAGAAAAGTATTTTCTCTTGCTCCCAAATTTTAAAATAATTAATGAAAGAGAAAGGAAGGGAAAAAATAACAATTTTATTTTTTAAATCATTGTTAGTTATACAAATAAATGGGGAGCCGGTCTGGTCCAATGGTCATTGGACCATATCTTGTCCATTCAATTTGTGGACCATCCGATCTTATCATCAAAATAAAATCACAAAATCGTGATTAAACAACATTTACTTCTGTTTATTCTTTCTCTCTCTCCGTTAGTCAGTCACTAGTCGAGAATGGAAACCAGATCTCTCCTCTCTGGTGAAACAAGACCTTCACTCTCTCTCTCTCTCTGGGGCACATGAAGCGAAATCTGTTGCAACCGCCGACCTCGCCTTAGGCGGTGCCAGTCTGATGAGCGAAGCCCTAGCGTGCGGCTGGAGTCTGGACGAGCATGCAGACCGTCGTCGCCGTATCCTCCTCGCCACGGGATCTGCTCCTATGCCATCGTACTTACCTCTTCGTACAACCCTCTTGCCCCTTCTCCGGGCCGACAAATTTGGGTCGTCTTGTATCAAATCGTAAGAACAAAAGCTCGCGGCATCCTTCAGTGGTTGTTGCTTCTTTTGCGGCTTCTTTTGATGGTCTCGATGCTAAGGGATGCTCCTTTAGTAGCTCTAGTAAGCTAAATCTTGCCTTTTTCTTTTTGATTTTCATTCTTCTTTTTACTGTGTTTGGAATAGTGATTTTGAATCTTTGATTGAAATTCGGTGATTTCAAGCTGAATTATACTTCATACAATATTTTGGATTGAAATTCAGTGAGGCTCTGGAGCACGCCGAATTCAATTGACTCAGCTCTGGGGCACACCGAATCCAATTCGATTAACACTTAATTCGATGCGATAATCAACTATAATGAATGAATTTCACCGGTGATATTTTGCAGGAAAAAGACATGGGAACGTACAACCCATCAGAGCCGAGTACGAGTCGTCATTTACCATGCAGTCACGGACTCGGACTAGGAGAAATATCGGTACCCAGTTTTCTATCGAGGGGCGGTTTGGTCAAAAAATAATTTTCGATATGTTTCAAATACGACGATTCTGGCTGAATTTGTTTGGGTGATGAAGGGACCTCTTTGCAAAAATCCACTCCTTTTCTTCCTAATAATAACAATTAGTAAGCAAATTCAATTAATTAATTTAATTTGTGGGAATTTTTATATAATCAATTAATTTGTTCTTCTTCTTTTTTTTGGTTTTTTTAGTTTGACATATATAATTGAAGTAGAGAAATTTTGCGTTGGGAAGAAATGTATAGAGAAAAGTGGATTACAAACAATATTTGATTCTATATGTTTTTGTTTTTGTTTATTGTTTATTGTTTATATGGTTTTGTTGATTCTATTTAATTTTTATGTACCAATGATGCATTGTTTATATGATTTTTGTTTTGGTAATTTATATACATTGTTTATATGATTTTGTTTGTACAGTTTTTTTATTTGTATAGATTTGTCGTGTCCCATGATGCATTTGCGTGTAATGTTTATAAGTTTATAAGTTAGTTTTTTAGACCAAATATATAAAGCATGTATGCATATTCTAAAACAATACCATAGAACTATCTTTATATTACTTCATAATGTTAATGTTCTGCCCCATGGTATGCATATTCTATTCTAATATAATATAATATCATTGAAACAATCAACATTAATAGCAACTTATTCTACATTCATGACATAATTTATTACCTGGAGAATATATTGAGATAACACATTTGTATTTACTTCTGAAGTAGGGGTCTCGACAATTTGTGATACTGAAATATTATCCTTGCTTACATTATCTACACAAGGAAGAAACAATAAATTTTATAAAAAAAATATAAAAATAAGATTAATACATTCGACATTGGACATGATCTTGTTTGTAGCTTTGAATGCATATTGGTAGGCTCTGCATTAATTTCTAATTGTTCTGCAAATGAAAGAAAACAAAGCAAAATAAATTTAACTCAATACTATTAAAAAATTAAAATAGTATTATGTAATTACAAATCCTATATCATTGCTTTGCCAAATATACAGTTACAGTACCTAGTTCATATCATTGCTTTGCCGAATATACAGTTACAGTACCTAGTTCATATTAAAAAATTGAAATAATTTTATGTAATTACAATACCACTCATTCAGTACCACTCAACAGGGTAAGTAATTTCTGCGGACATAAATTTGATTGATCTGATCCAATATTTGATTGCTAATTATGTTCTGACCCTTTGAATATTTCCAACACTAGATTGTTTGCAATTCTTCAAAACAATAGCCATGAAAATACAAGTTTATTCAAGAAATATTTGTAAAAGTCAAGAATTTAATAAATGCATTTCCTCAAACAGTTTACATACAAAATTCCACAAGATCATCAGAAGAGGGTGAAAGAGAGACACGATCATCATGTATGAAGATTGGGTCAGGTGATAAAGCCGAGGAAGAAGAATAGAAGGTAGTGTCATTTCTCGACATCGTCGCCGATAAGAAGTGTTATGACTCTGATAGTTGAGGAGAAAGAGGGGCAAGAGCATGAGCTGTAGAAACCACGAAGAAGAGGGTGGAGCGAGAGAGAGAGAGAGAGAGAGAGAGAGAGAGAGAGAGAGAGAGAGAGAGAGAGAGAGAGAGAGAGGCCAGGAGAAGCACAAAGTAGAATCTCCATGGCAGACATGCTTTCCTTGCTTGATTTGTGTATTTGGAAAACAAAAGAGTTTATGTTTACTCACTCAGAGAAGAAGATGCTCACGAGAGAGGAGATCTACTTTCTATTTTGCTACTAACTGAGATAAACGCGGTTGTGAGATCGGACGATTCACAATGTCCATGGTTGTGAGATGGTCCCATGGCCATCGGACCAGACATGCACCCAAATAAATGAGGGGTATTTCGGATATTAAATTGTCACAATTATTTTTACCTTCCGTTATCCTCCAAATTTGAAGGGAACAAAAATTAAATTTTTTTGTGTACGTGGGAGAAATTTTTTACCATTCATTTCCTTTTTCCTCATCTTAAAAAAATGGAGCAAATTATATCTTATGTATAAAGTTAAGAAATTTCTTGCAATTCTAGGCCTCCAAGTCATCAAGGCTCTTTGTGTAAAAAAAATATTTTTTTATTTAAATTTTGATCCTTTCTATTTACATTTTGGTTATTTTTAGTTTTGAAATTTACATTTTGGTCTTTTTTATTTATATTTTGGTCCTTTTTAAATTACATTACGGTCCTTTTTTATATTTTGATCTTTTTTATTTTACATTTTGATCCTTTTTATTTACATTTTGGTCCTTTTATATTATATTTCGGTCCTTTTTTACATTTTGATCCTTTTTCTTATTTTACATTTTGGTCATTTTTTATATTTTGGTCCTTTTTGTTTTAATTTATATTTTGGTCCTTTTTTATTTACATTTCGGTCCATTTTTACATTTTTATCTTTTTTTCTTATTTTATATTTTTTACATTTGGTCTTTTTTTTCCTATTTTACGTACATATTAAAATTTGCGAATATGTCATGATTATATTAATCGATTTTAGAAGCACCTGAACAAATGTTATTTATACAAATTATACTAAAAAATAATACCCGTGATAGACTAATTTCATGAACCTTATGCATCTATTGACATCATGATATTTACAAATATGTCATGATTAGATTAATTTAGTTCAAACGCATGCGCGTTAATTCGCACAAGCGTTAATTCTATTTAAATAATTATATAAAAAACATCCCGCGCAATTGCGCGGGGATAAAGCTAGTAAAAATTAATCTTCCCTTTCCGTTCTCGTTCCTTCCTCTGGTTGGAGCACACCTGTCACCCAGAGTAGCATTTACTTTGTACATCTATGGCTCATGCGATGCAAGCAAATCAACAAACACTTGACATGCACCCATCACAACGTTCCTCAAAACCTCCCACTCTTCACCATTGCATTGCTCTTCTTCGAACATGCACCAAATCGCTCCCCGTCCTCAAGCAAATCCACGCGCACGCTCTTCGCACGTGGATCCCCATCTCGCACCCTCTTCTCGCCAAGCACCTCATCTTTTCTCTGGTTTCTCTCTCACCAGCCCCTTTACACTACGCACATAATGTTTTCTCCCAAGTAATTTACCCCTCTGTTTTCACATTTAACACCATGATTCGTGCCTATGCTGAAAGTATACATCCAAGACCAGCTCTTAAAGTATATTCACAAATGCTGTGTGTATCGATTTCTCCTGATACACACACATATCCATTTATATTAAAGGCCTGTGCTAAAGTCATGTCCTTAAGATACGGTGAGTCCGTACATGCACAAGCAATACATAATGGGCTTGAAAATTTAGGGTTCGTGAAGAATGGTTTAGTGCATTTTTATAGTGTATGTGGATTTTACATGAATGCTTACAAGGTGTTCGAGGAAATGACTGAGAAGAGCATTGTTGCTTGGAATTCTATACTCAATGGGTTTGCTTGTAATGCACGACCTAATGAGGTTTTGAGTCTTTTCAAGGAAATGAGTGCAGAAAACGAGAAAACGGGTCGGGTTAAAGTAGACGGGTTTACAATGGTAAGTTTGTTAACCGCTACTGCCGAACTTGGCACTCTTGAATTAGGGCGAAGAATCCATGTATATTTGTTTAAACTGGGTTTAAACAACAATTCACACGTATGCAACGCGCTTATAGATTTATATGCAAAATGTGGCTGTTTTGATTCCGCCTACAAGGTGTTTGACGAAATGGGTCTGTACAGAAACGTTGTTTCATGGACCACTTTAATCGTCGGTTTAGCTTTAAACGGGTTTGGGCAAGAGTCATTAAACTTATTCTTCCAAATGGAGCAAGATAAATTGGTACCGAGCGACATAACAATGATTGGCGTTTTATACGCATGTAGCCATTGTGGTTTAGTAGATGAAGGTTTCGAATATTTCAACAAAATGAAACACAAATACAACATAAAACCAAGGATCGAACACTTTGGATGCATGGTCGATTTATTGGGCCGTTCGGGCCAAGTCGAAGAATCATACGATTATATATTAAAAATGCCCGTTAATCCCAATGCAGTCATTTGGCGAACCTTACTCGGTTCGTGTACAATGTATAAGAAACTCGAATTAGGTCTGACGGCTTGGGCCCGCTTGGTCGAGTTGGATCCGGGCCATGACGGAGATTACGTACTGTTATCAAATTTATATGCCTCTGTAGGCATGTGGAAAGAGGTGTTTAAATTAAGGCGAAATATGGTTAAGAGAGGAGTGAGAAAGAAGCCAGGACTTACATGTTAAAATGATTTAGAATTTTACTGTTAAATTTGTAATTTGAGATAGCACGTAACGTGTTCGATGAAATGACAAAGAGCCCATGATGTGATAAAGATTGTTTGGTGTGTGGGAAATCGAATGAAGGTTCAAGGTCGGTTTCGTCTTTTAAAAAGAATCATTCAATGATTGTAGAGAAACATTGATTTGTTGTTAAACGTCTATTTAGTTGTTGGTTTTGCAAATATATACATTTATTGGCTTCAAATATGCATGAATTTATACGAGTTTTTTTTTCTTTGTACTATTGTTTGATTGGTGAAAACAATAATTTTGCCAAAATTTTGTACTAAAATTTGGGATTAAGTACATGCATTTAATATAAAGAACTGTTTGGGAATTATGGGCCAGTAAATTTTAAGCAAACAGGCTTTGATTCTTGTAATTTGTTTTTTGGACCAAACTAATTTCTTTTACTTTTGTTGGTAGCTCATGATTTATGATGTGATTTAAATTGCTTTCGAATTCGAAAGTGGATTATATCCTCTTTTTGTTGTTTGTATGGGGGTAATTGGTAATCAAATACTGCAGAATTGGACAAACAAAAAAAAATCTGAACAGTAAATTCAGTTGAAACATCCAAATCTGCACAGCAAACTAAAGTTGGATTAAAAAGTGGGAGCATTTTAGCAAGTGATAAAGCAATAATTGTACAAGCTAATGCAAATTTATGCCATTAGACCTCAATTAAATAAGGGGAATTCACATATTCACATATTTATCTTTTTAAAAATTAAATGCCATGTTTACTTGCTCAAAAATTTAAAATATCATATTTATCCTTTTAAAACATACAAAATATTAAAAATACCCAAACAGTTAGTTTGGTGTTAGATTTGTCAAATTAATTAGGTTTAATTTTACAAACCCTAATTATTATTATTTTAGGATAATAATATACAATAATGATAGGCACTTAGATTTCATTTCTAGATTTTGCCTAGAAGCATAAGTGGCAAATCACAGCGCAACCACGTCAAATTTTTAAATAGAAATAAAACTCTAAAAATTCTAAATTTGACTGACACGTGTATTTCTAGGTGCAAATCTAGATAAAAATTCTAGGTGCCTATCATTATTGAATAATATATCTTTCTATGTTCTTTTAATTTTTATTGTAAAAACTCCTTTATTTGTTTTCTTATCTCATCTTTCTCGTTTCTTCCTTATTTGTAAAAACTACTTTAATTGTTGAATATTGAAGACAAAAATGACAAATGATATATGATGCTTTGTAAGTTATATATTCATAGCAAAATATTCATTTGGTGGCTCAATCCATTTAATGAAGAAGCTCGTGAATTGTCGATGTTCTAAACATTGAATAGGTTAACAATTTGAATATTTTTTAAATTTAGTAATTTTTGAAAGCGTAAATATGAGATTTTGGATTTTTAGAAGGTAAATATCATAATTTATTTCAAAAGGATAACTCTGATATTTCAGATTATTCAGAGGGTAAATATGATATTTCGAATTTTTCAGGGTAAAATAATAATTATATATATATTAATAATTAGTTTTAACGAAAAAATTGGATGATTCTAATTTTTTGATAAATATGATATCTTTGATCTATAAGAGAGCAAATATGATATTTTAAGGAAATTTTTCAAAAATAACCAACTTTACAAACAAAATTTCAAAAATAACCAACTTTTGAAACTAATTCTGAAAATGTATTTTGCGCTGAACCATTCAGCGTAGGGATGTCAATGGGTTGGGTAATACCCGTGCCCGACGGGTATCCGACCCGGGCGGGTCGGGTAATACCCGATTAAGTCTACCCGCGGGTCGGGTATTACCCGATTAAAAAATACCCGGCACGGGTACGGGTAGGGTATGGGTAAGGTCGTACCCGACCCGTGGGTATATCCGACCCGAACCCGGTCCTTAATAATAATAATTATATTAATATTTTAATATATATTTTATTATTTTTGTTGTTTTTTAAATGGGTTTAATCTATTTTTTCTACTGTTCTTTATTATACAATTTATTTTTCTTTTTCTATTTGTTTAGTAAATAAAACTAAAATAAATAAATTCCTAGATTCATGTTTATTTATTTATTTTTTACAGCTATTTCACGTTTCTGTCAATTTTGGTTTCATAAAATAATTTCAACTTAAAATTATTTGTTGTATATTTAATGAAATTATTATGTTATGTGATAATATTTTAATTTGAAAAAATATATATTTTTCGTTATTATATTTTAATGTTTTGTATATATTTAAGTATGGGTAAAAATCCCCGTGGGTAATCCGAAAACCCGCGGGTAATAAACGGGGCGGGTAAAATTACCCGTTTAGTTGACGGGTCGGGTATGGGTATTACCCGATTAAGATGGGTAAGGATATGGGTGAGCCTATACCCGACCCGAACCCGACCCATTGACATCCCTAATTCAGCGCCTTTTGTAAAAGGCGAGGTATGGTTCCCCGCTTTTATTTATCTCCCATTAATTACACCCTGTGTTTAATTAATTGTTAATTAGAGAAAGGCGCGGTATGGTTCAGCGCCTAGCGCTCTATGGTACAACGCCTGGCGGCATATGGTTCAGCGCCTTTTGTATTGCTTCTTCGCCCCTCATTTTTTCCTTTCTATTTTTTTTTTGAGAAATTTACATGTAAAACCCTAACTTTTCTTGAATTTACAAAAAAACTCCTTACTTTTGAAAAACTCCAAAAAATACCCTTTTGAATTACAAAAAGACCCCTTACAAAAAATCCCCTACAAAAAGTTTTCTTTTCAATTACCCCCTATAGGTTTAATTAATGGTATTGAAATTTTTACATTCACAATCATCATCAAAACATCTAAATATCACATTCACAATCATCATACGGAGTCGGATCGAAATAGTCTAAATATCACAATGACAACCACAATCACGATCACAATCACAATATCACAAACACAACACAATAACAATAATCTAAATGTCATCTCTCGGTGCATTTTGTGTCGGATCGAAATAGTCTGGATGAACACCATACGAAGTACTGCCACCACCATACGAAGTACTGGCACCACCATACGGAGTCGCACCATACTCATTTTGAAAGGTGGTGGTCATAAAGTCCATGAAACCGACAGGAGTGTCATAATTCGGTCGCGAAGTGGAAACGTAATCTGTGAATGGTGGTTGGACGAAGTCACTCGGTGTTTGGCGTGGAGGATCCATCGTGGGTGGAGCCGGTACATCCTGAATGTGCGAATAGTTCAACGATAATCCATCAAGCAAAACCATCATTCTACCACCCATTTGATCTAAGATCATGCGACATGGGCAAGTAGGGCAACAAGGTGCGCCTTCTCTCGAACGACGAATATCTAACTGTATCTCGTTGACCTATAATTACAATAAAATTAATTTTATTACTTCAATTTTATTTAATATAATTACAATTATATTAATAAATGATGACATACCATAGATCGCAAAAGTGGACCACTAGGTCGGAAGCTCAAATCAGGACGACTAATATCGTTGATGATCCACCGCCTCGTTATTCGCCAATACCACCTCATGTAATCCTAAAAACATACATACATGTCATTAGAGAATTAATGCTTAATTAAATATGATCGAACTAATTAAATTCTGTACCGCTCTAGTCCTCTCTAACAACATGTGTATCTCGCTGCCCCCAAAAATCCAAGTAACGTGCGATTTGTGTGTTCTTTAATTTTCCACGACGCGTCATAATCGGGTTTGCAGGGATGTGTTGGCGATAACCAAACTGGAGCATAACCCTGTCTGGTAGGTGCATCTCCGCGGTATTAGAGCATATCAACGGGACTTTTGCCATCCAAATCTCCGAACCAACAAAACATGCTGCCGGTAGATTAATCGTAAACTCATCCGTATAAGGACTCCAAGTAATCTGAAAAATACAATTGTAATTTAAAAAATTATAAATGAATATAACATAAACAAGGGATCACCGCCACCTCTGAATCAATGCAGCGATGAAAGTCTGATTCAACTGCACGCAAGCACCCCTGGTCGGAAAATAAAATTCCACTCGCCTCAGTCGGACCTCCATCTCAGGAGTCACCATCGTCCAGTGACTCCAATCACGACCACCCTGATGGATCGTCATCGCAGGCTTCTCCGCCTCGTTCGACACATGATTTATTTGATCTGTCAGAACGGAAGGATCGATAGGTCTTGGATTTTGCATCTGTCAAAAAATACATTGGTTAATATCTAAAAAAACAAAATAAAGTATAAAAAGAAAACATACAAAACATACATTAATTCACAAAAACACAATGGATGACATGATTCATTATTTACAAAACATACAAAACATACATTAATTCACAAAATGGATGACATGATTCATTATTTACAAAAAACACAAAGTACGCGATGTTCAATACAAAATTAAGTACATAATATCTAAAAGAACTAGCAATTTGCATTAATTAATCACGAAGTTCTTGAGAAAGACGTAATGGGACCTTGCAAAAACCACATCGATTGGCATTTCGACCCTCAGCATCCATCTCGGTCCGTTCCCGTTTTTTTACCGGTCTCCCAGCTTTTCTTTTCACGTGACTTGGGGGAAGTAGTTTTGGTCCTCGAATATTCGGCCCTCATTACTTCTTTGAGTGGCCGCTTTCCAAAATAATTCACCCAACGCTTTATTACCAAATTGTTTAGCAATATTTTGTTGAACATGTCGAATGCAATATCGCATTGCGTGTCCTTGCTCACTCGGGAAAAATTGGGTTGATTACTTCTCGATGACCTGACCATCTATCCGTAACTATACAAATTGGTAATCTTTTAGTAATGTAATCTTTTACCCGAACCAAAAACCATTGCCAAGAAGAACTATTCTCATTCTCGACAATTGCAAATGCTACGGGAAATATCCCTCGATTTGCATCCATTCCAGTGGCTATTAAAAGAGTACATAAATACGTCTCATGCAAATGTGTACCATCGACACTCAAAACCGGACGACAGTGTTGAAAACCTTTAATTGAGGCCCCCAATGCCCAAAACACGCGTTTGAAATGTAAGTTACCCCGACGGCCGTTACCGTAATCAAAATCGACAACGGTACTTGGATCTCTCATTTGTAACATCTTCATATACGATTGTAAATCGGCATAAGAATCATCCCATTTTCCATAAATTAAGGCAATTGCATCCGACCGTGCTTGCCATGCAACCTTATAACTAATTTCGATATGATATTCCTTAAAAACGAATTCTTTAATGTTATGAACATCAATAGTTATATCTTGACGTAAATTGGGAAGGATCATCAAACAAACGTGTTCGACATTTTATTGACGATTCTAAGATCCAACACCAGAATTAACACACGTATGTCCTCCTTTGAATTTAGTAATTTTCCAGGAGATTCCAGATTTGGGCACAATTGCACGCAATCTCCACTCACATTCTTGTTGAACACATCGAATTTGATATTCACTCGTATTACTTTTCTCTACTCGAAACTCGACAAAATTCTTAATCGACCAATCTCTCAATTGGTTTTGCATTTCTTTCTTCGTTGTAAACAATAGCCCGTGCCAAGATTTCTCGGATGACAAATCATTTTTTTCATCATTGTCGTCATCTCCTTCTTCACATATCATTAAATCGACCCATTCGTCATCTTCAAAAAATTCGGGGATATCCTCCGTCATATTCATTCCATTTATCCAGGCCCCGTCTTGACTAGATTCATGAATCACGTAATCTATATCAATTTCGGGAACACTATTTTCACTACTACCGTCGTCTTCCTCCATTTCTTCTTCTTCTTCTTCTTCTTCTTCTTCTTCTTCTTCTTCTTCCTCCTCCTCCTCCATATCCTCCTCTAATTCTGCGCGACTCTCTGAAGGTACTGAGGGTCCAGCAAATTGTTCTGATGAACCGGGACGACCCGAATAATATGCAGAATGGTGTCCGGAATCAGACGAATGACCGGGATAATTATAACCAAAAACAGCATCATTCTGATAAGGATTATATTTTGCTCTTTGTTCAACAAACAATTGGTTGCAACCTCCGGTAATATTTGCCATCATCATGCTTAAACTTGAATCACTATTAATTTCAACAATATCCCAAATCCCTGATTGAAATGGCCAATTCGTTTTCAATATTATATCATACATTTCTGTATTTATTCCAGTGCAATTACGAACCAAATGTATCAAATCCGTAAAATTACTTCCATTTCGTAAAATTACTAACGTACTTCTACCTCCTTCATAACGGGGTATATTTCCGTCCCTAACAATATTACCGTCCCAAAAAATGCAAAACGACGCTCCTTCCATGCTAGCACTACAAGTTGTTTTTTTGTACCATTTATTTTCAATTCTTAATTTTTCAAATTATTTATTTGCAATTAAAACCCTAACTTCATTCCTATTCTAACCCTAATTTGAATGTCATTTTTGCAATTTAAACCCTAATTTAATTCCTAACTTTATTACACTAAATTTTTTTTTGAATTTCAATGGCATTTTCGTAATTTCACAAAAAAACTTTGTAATTTCACAAAAAACTTAATTCCTATTTTTATCACACTAAAATATTTTTTCAATAATTTTTTGTGTAATTCAAACCCTAACTTAAATTATTTATTTGCAATTAAAACCCTAACTTAAATTATTTATTTGCAATTAAAACCCTAACTTCATTCTTATTCTAACCCTAATTTGAATGCCCTTTTTGCAATTTAAACCCTTACTTAATTCTTAATTTTATTACACTAATTTTTTTTGGAATTTCAATGACATTTTCGTAATTTCACAAAAAACCTTTTGCAATTTTAATAAAACTCTAAACTTATGATTTAAACCCTAACTTCATCAAAACTTCAAATATGAAATATAAATAAGAAAAAATAACAATACATACCTTAAAATCTGCTTTCTTCACCAAAATTTCACCAAAACTTCACCAAAACTTCAGATCCGAAGAGAAGAAAGCAAGAAGAAGAAAGGGAAGAAGAAAGGGAAGAAAGAAGAAAAAGAGGAAGAGAAGAGAGAAAAGAAGGAAGCGCGGCGGGTTTAGGGTTTCAGAAAAAATAGGCGGGGTTCCATACCGCGCAAGGCGATGTACCATTCAGTGCCCTATGACGTGGCGAGCGCTGGAGAAAAGGCGGTGTTCCATACCGCGCCTTCCTCTAATTACCAATTAATTTAACACAGGGTGTAATTAATGGGAGATAACTAGAAGCGGGGAACCATACCTCGCTTTTTACAAAAGGTGCTGAATGGTTCAGCGCACAATACATTTTCAGAATTAGTTTCTAAAGTTGGTTATTTTTGAAATTTTGTTTGTAAAGTTGGTTATTTATGAAAAATTTCCATATTTTAATTATAATATTCTGAGTTTTAAACAGGGTAAATATGTAAACCCCCCATTAAATAAAGACTAATCTATGGGCCTCAATTACCCTTTCGGAATGGTAGTGATAGGAAATTAGCACTTAAAATAGAAAAAAAGTTTATCATCAATTGATTTCAAATTTGAAAATTCATTGCTTGCACATTGTAACTTTTTTACCCGTCCTTATCAATACTCAATAATTTTCCATAAAATAGGCTTCGTGGTACCACTCAATTGAAGTGGTACCAAAGGGAAAGGGGTACCAATATTTGATGACTAAACACACCTGAATCAATATGTGGACCTGAGGAAAAGGATAACCTTGCTTTATTAAAACGATATCTCAACTAAGAAGAATCTAATGATCACATTTTAGATTATGAAACAAAGAACACTTTGTATTTGTTTCCTTCTCAAAATCTCACATCAAATCATGAATAATATATAGGTTGGTCATCCATTCATTTCTCTTATTATCTACTTTTCTTTTATCTTATTATGAGTTATTTATCTATTTTTTTGTCAATACAAATGAACCACCAAGTATATCCTATGAATATACTTATTTTCTAATATTAGTTAACTTAGTATACCAAACGAAAGACTTTTTATATCAAATTGCCCCTACAAATAGGACTGGCAACGAGCCGAGTTCGAACGAATAGAGCCCAAATATGAGTTCGAGCTGTGTTTTCAGCTCGAGTTCGGCTCGATTCGAACTTAAGCTAGCTCGACTCGGCTAGAAAGAAAATATGTTTTTTTTAGTTTATATGCAAAAATGTTTGAATTTGAACTAGTTCGAGTCGAGCATGATCCAGCTCGAGTTCGGCTCAAGTTTGTTCGCCAACGAGTTTTTTTCGAGTTGTCTTCGAACCAAGTTCCATCGAATGTCGAGATACGAGATTTTTACCCGTCCTACCTACAAAGTACCAAATACATATTATTCTTCAGTTTATCGTACCTATTTTCATCGATATATCATTGCTTGTGTATATATTTGTATCATTTTAAATACACACATTGATCATAAACCAGTGAATTAAATAATATTCTTTATAAATTGATAGCATATAATGGTTACCAAACTAATGACCTAATAAAATCCACCAAGGTTTCATTTTAAGGGTGCAAAAGATTGCCTAAGCATGATTAGTATCACCAAAAGGACCCATGATTTTGGAGAAAGACAAAACCTTCAAGTCCATATTGATGCAAAAGATTGCCAAAACATAATTAGTAACCCAATAAATAATAAGGACCCATAATTTTGGAGAAAGACAAAACATGATCAAGTATATATGGGAGCAAAAGTAGTTGACAATCACATACTTATTCCTTCAGAAATAACATAATTATTATAATGCATATTTTCGTTCAGAAAATAGAGAAACAAAGTAAAGGAATATGTATGCAGAGATAATTGCTTACTTTTTATCCAAGGAATATTTTCATATTCTATCCAGAATATCCTTATCTTTTTCATATGATCATAGAAAGTATATTCCTTGTCAACATTTATCATGATTTTGCAAATGTATAGTTTTTTTTTTCTTTTTCGAAAAACAATGAAGAGGACTGACAATATTCGATCGCACCCTCAAAATATATATATTCAAATAAAAATTTACCTTGTATGATACTGGTACATAGCGATAAAATAAAATTGGATACAAATACAATTATTGTTTTTTTCTTACGGATTAGATAATTCATATCCCGATAGTTTGTAATTCGAAAACTATCTGTTTTGGGATATTTACTCTCTATTTGGATTCGGAATTTGGTAGGGAAAAATATACAGTAACGGCTTCCGAGATTGATGATTATATTTTTCGTATGTTTGCTATTTTTCTTTTTGTTTATTGTTGATATCGCAATATTTGTTATTTTTTTTGCTTATTCTTGATTTGGTTACTAATGGTTGGATATCGCAAGGAAAGGCAGTAATATCACAGTGAACAATATTATTTCTTTTATATTTTAATAACATTTATTTTTTATGCAGTTATGTTTTGTATAAATTAATATGTATGATGAAATATAAATATTTTTTCTTAGCTCGACAAATATGTCTAGTAAATGAAGAAATTATGGTTAAATAGTAGTTTCAATATCCGAAATGAATATGTACTGATATTCTTGGATTCGAATCCGATGATACCCGAACCTTATCCGTATAATTTCTTAACCTAGTGTCCTGATGTTTAAACCCTTTTATTCAACTCCATTCAAATAAAATTAATGGAGGTTTTTAATCAAAAAAATCAATTATTAATTAATTTTATGCTCAATAGGAAGCAAACTATTATTGACGAAATAAGAAAATATCAAATTAATTAAAAAAATATCTGAAATATGTTGACCATATAAGTCCCTTTTCTTTATACCAGTAATTAGGGATGTCAATGGGTCGGGTAGAAACCCGAACCCGCAGGTACCCGACCCGAACGGGGTGGGTAATACTTGTAAAAAATACCCGCAGGTCGGGTAATACCCGAAAAAAAATATCCGCTCCGGGTTCAGGTACGGGGGAATTTTTTTTACCCGCGGGTATACCCGTTACCCGAACCCGAAAAATCCCCGAAAAATATCCGAAAAATACCCGAAAAATACCCGAAAATATCCCATAATATGAAAAATTTGGATGTTTTATGGATTAATTATTTGTAATATTTGGATTTTTAATGTATTTGTACAAATTGTTTGTTTTATGTATTTAAAATTGTTGATAATTTTACGTATTTGTATGATAATTTTTTATTTTTTAATTTTTTTAGATTTTTTATTAATAATTTTCGGATAACGGGTTCGGGTTCAGGTTCGGGTATGATTTTTTATCCGCGGGTATTTTGGGTTCGGGTAATACCCGAAAATTCGGGTTCGGGTATGGGGGAGGCTTACTCGAACCCGACCCGCCCCGTTGACATCCCTACCAGTCATGTATTCATTGCATTGCTCTGCTAATCTACTTTTGAAGAATATCAACATTGTTTTCTTAATTTATTGGATATTGCCAAAAGTATATGTTCATTAGGTTCTTTCAAAAAAATGAAACATCTAATATTCAACATGTTACTTTCTTGTATATATATATTCTCTTTTTTTCTTAAAACTTATCATCATAATGATACATAATTTTAATGGATGACCAAATATTATCCAATATTACCCCTTCATTGATTGATGAACCAACCATGGGCCCTAAATTGACTTATCAAGATTCAAGAAGCCTAATTACAAATAGTGATTTTTATAGAGACAATACACCACAAGTTGATACAAATATCTTACCACCCTAAAAATGCATTAATTGCCAGAAAGGAATGTTTGAGACTTAGGGTTTGCTGGGCCATATACACTAGATTTATCCATCCCAAAAAACCTAGACCTGGTTTTGTGGGCCCAATATGTTAGAATTTAGGGTTTGGTGCACAATGGGCCCAAATGATACCAAAACCGGTAATGTGTAAGAATATACAAGCCACGACACAACAAACATGTTTATTATCTTAAATAAGTAATTGCAAAAGCAAATAATTTTGTATATTAAATGACAAAGATTGCAATCAAGAATAATCCATAGGATATCATATAATATTGTGCATAACATTAAGAAAAAAAATGTATTAATCAGATAAAAACAAATTTTAGGATGCAAACATCACAAGTAACAAATATGAATAATAAATGCATGATCAATGTTTTTTTACCTTGTTACCTCTACACAAAAGAACACTTAATTTGATTTCTAGATGTCAGCATTGGCAAATTGGTCCCATCAAAATTGTGAATTCAAATCTCCTATATCATATTTCAAATGAATGGTCTGTGCAAATGACTCACTAAAGCCTTGTTATGTACAAGTTAATGTGCTTCTATTAATTGAATCATCATAAAGGTTACAAGTTCATATAGGTGGTACACAAATTAGGATCTTGTAATTTGGAGTTGGGTGTTTTTTTCTTTATTCTAGATAACAAATTAGGGGTGAAGAAACGGCCAAATAATGGGTTGGAATGGAGTATGATCCTAATTGGATCACTTGGAGCTTTGTTCCCTCCGATTTGATGGAGATAGAATTTGAAAGAGATCTTTTTTTCAATTTTCAGGGAAGAATCTATCAAAGTGATCTAACTTTACATGCAGAGACCCTACATTTTACTTGGGCACATATACTTGGATTCAATTAAAATTGGACAATTCCCTAATACATTATGCATTTGAACAAATAAAGGAGATAATGGGTCTAAATCAAGTTATTTTGTGCGTGGATTAATATGGTTTAATGGGAAAAAAATGCAGTAAATTTGGTTTACTTGTTAAATTTAATAATGGAAGATTAATAAAAGATTAAGAATAGAAAAAATAGAAAAATGAAGACAAGATAAATTCGTTTGATTAATATTTCGTACTTAAATTACATAAAGTGATTACATCTCTATTTATATTAGTTTAAATTTTAGTCTGAACCACACACACAAATTAACTTAATCAATCCCGACCATCCATTCTAAACTCACTAACAACGCTAATAACACTAATTAATTTCAGATAATTATCACATTGCATTATCAATGTATATTTCCATTTATGTCTTCTAACATTACTACTTAAAAGAAAACACGTTCGGATTTGAGTTTTCGAGCCCTTCGAGTTTGCGAGCTCTGAAAACATGAAAAACACTAGGTACATGAAAAAAAAAACCTAATGAAAAATCATGTTTGGATCATGTCTTTCTTGTGTCCACTTGGATTCGGTAAATTTGCAAGTTGAAAGACAATCTCGAGACAAGTCCTGACTTGGAAATGAAGCTTGTCAATTGCCAATAATGGACAGAGGAAGCTTTAAACTTCCAAGATTACCAATCTAAATTTGCATTAAAAATTAGATCAAAGATCTAAACTTTATCAAACTGAAATTATCTTCAAAATTGAAATCACTCAGAAATAAATGATTAATTGTGATAGGAAAGAGTTGACATGTAACAGTTTGACGTAAAAAATAACAATGGTGATGTGGATTTTATAGTCAAGCCATTAATGCAATCTGCCTAGGAAGAACGAGTATTAACAAGGATTTGTTCCTCTGAAAATATTCCTCTACAATATAAGTTTCATTAAAATGGAGTTATAACTTAGGAACTTATATACCATGTATGATCATATAATTTGTATTAGCATGGGTTACAAAATTTTGTGAGATAATTAATTTTTTTTTAGAAAGATGGCCCAGATATTATGAGCCAATTATGTTATATAATGACATAGTTTCTATTTTGATAATTTATATCTAGATTTTAGTTATTTGAGACATGAATGCTTTTATTTATGAGCTCGACAATTATATTTGTCATCCGCAACCGGTCGACACGTGATATTCTTTTTAATTGAGAAAAGTGTTGTTAAAAAATTGTATCCAACCAATGATTTCGTAACCTAGTTGTTTGAGTGATTGACACAATAAAAATATATGTTTGAGAAATTATGAGTTCGAGTCGTGACAGTTTGTTGGGCATCATTAAAAAAAAATGTATTCAAGAAAACTGCAATATTATTTATAAAAGTATATAATAATAAAATAAGATTGTCCAAAATTGACATATCAAAGGGATAATATTTTGGAAAAATATTACAACATACATAAATATAAATAAATTGAATATGTATAGTAGATAAACTAATGTTAACATTCATCAATTATCATATGCTATTTTTTTCTATCAATGTGCCCATAATAAAACCCTAAAAATGTGATTGTAGAGAATTGGGATGCAATGACTAGGTCGCTAGTGTGAAATAAAGGATTTAAAGCTGCCAAAGAGAATCAAATATTTGGAACATTAATACGTGGTTAATGCATGGTCACATGGCATTTAATTTTTATTTGGTCTTCATTGTACGAACTAAAGTCACAATGCCAATATATTATACTTAAAACTAAGATGCATGATTGATTTTTAAGCATGAGAGTTTGTTTAATTGTTTATGTTAGTTTTGCTTATTGGGTCGGGTTGAGAAACACGGAGACCATAAATCTATTAAGGAGACAAATCCATTCTCATCCATGAGGGTTAGATTTTGGGTCTTGATCCTTGATCAGTCTCGTTAATTTGGATTTATTTTAATAGGGTTTGCATCCAAAATCAAATATTGTTCAAACCAATTGGCAACTAGTAGGATAATTAATCTTTAACCACCGACCATTAAATAGTGATCAGAGAAGAGTAATTACTATAAGGGTATTAATAGTCAAACCTTGTTCATTAGCCAGTAATGAACTCATTTTTTTTTAATTAGAATTTGTGGTGGGTTTGTTAATGACGATTTGTCATAATCTACCACACATATTCATGTTTCGTCGACGTTCCAAAACGATATGACCGTAGCGGTTCAAATCCAAGATACTATTGCGAAGATGTCGATGGATAATCGATATGCAATTCAAAAAGGAAATAGAAAACGATGGGATGCCTAGCGATAGAACTATTGTCGAGAAATATGAAAATCACGAAATGCGATAATCTGCAACAACGAGGAATTAAAAGAAAGAAGAAGTATTTAATTTTCTCAAAAAAAGAAAAAGAACTATTTATGATATTGAGAGTGCTATTTGAATGGGTATAAATTTATGATGGATATAGATTGATTAGTGAGTGTAAAAGAGTACTTATCTTAAATCAAGCACATGAAAAAATTGTAACGATTTTTGACATGTATATTAATGATTCAATCACCAATTTTCCATCAATACAAATGTTCAGAAGATTGAACCATCCTATCTAGAAAGGAAATAGTCACATTATGCATAAATTATACAATATAAAAATAAATTGGGGAGTGCTATCATAGACCCATTTTCTTATCATGTACCCATTTTTTTTTAAAAAAAATTCGAATATTTTTGAAATAATGATATTTTTTGTAAGATTATAGTGTATATTTGTCATTTAATGTTATTCAAAACATAAATTTTGTAGAATTAATTAATAAATAGTTAAAATTCTTAAAATATTTTTTTAAAAATGGGTCCATGATAAGAAAATGGGTCTATCATAGCACTCCCCAAATAAATTTTCAGTTAACCAAATTTTAAATGTTCAAATGTATTTCATTGTAGTTTTTTGAAAATCCAACTTTACCTAAACTAAAGTCCAATAAAAAAATGTTAGCAAATTGGCGAAGATTTATTTGCATTTAATTTAATTAAGCATAGTATTCCCTTTTGGTGTTTGACTAGATTCTCACATTAAATTAGTACAAAATAAATTGACACTTGCGTAGTTATACAAATAAACTCATGATTCCCACAATCAAATGCCATGATTGGTTGAGATAACCCCCCTCTCAAATATAATCTACATAGAATCCCTAGATCAAGGACCCAAGTAAGTATATTGTTGATAGTTATTAAGGCTTCATAAGATTGCTAAATATACCTTTATAATTAATTACCACATAAATAGTTTGTGATTAAATACAGTGACGGTGTCCCGTATCAATTGGATGCAGTAATCTAGAGGGAAATTGTTGTGAAAAAATTTAAAAAAATTTGAGGGACGGGTAGTACATTATACTACGGTTCAAAAATTTAGGAAGGTTGTCCCCTAATTATTTAATAGATCCGTCACTAAATAAATATGTTATATTATGATGTTTGCCCTCAAATATTAAGAATTCTACACTGATTCTACCAGCAATGATTGGAGAGTTGTGAAGTCTAATTTTCTCTCATACAACTTCCCATTTGATTAACAAACCTATCCTGTTAATCAAGTGCTTGATCTCCTAATTAACATTTAATAAATGGCAAGGAACATGGGTTGATCATGGAAGCACAAGGGCCTGAAATGCAAAAGGATCATGATCTTCTATGGCAAATAATATTCTAAGTTTTGAAAGGATAAATGTGATATTTTTTGAGTTTTTAGAAGGTTAAGTATGCGAATCCTTTTTTTTTTTTAAATGAGGTATGATAACTGTCATGTTAACCACTATATAACTGCCACACAAAATGGCACGATCCTTTTTTTTGTGCAGGTTAAGCTATTTTATTTTATGTTAAGAAAACTATTCAAAAGCCATTAAATATAATTATAGAAGTACTTAAGAAACTTAGGTCATCTTTGTGGATCATCATCTAATCATGGCCATGATTTGTTGAAGTAGTTCTTTTTAAGTTGTTTCATAATGTAATGATGAAATTCTCAAAAGTGTTGCTAATTAAAGATCTTAAAGATTTCAAAGTTGATTAAGAAACTAAATTAACAAGAAGTGTTTTTAATTTGAGGGAAGAAAAGAAGGGGCGATATTATAGTAAGCAAAAGAAAAGAAAAAATAGATTGATTTCAAGCTAATTATAATCCATCACCGAGTATTTAGTATTTGATGTGGTATTTGGGTTGCGGATTAATAATTAACGTGTTTATAAATTATCATTATTTTTTTTAAATTGAAACATAATTCATGAAGTGTGGACATTTTTTATTTTATATTTTTGTTGATGATTGATGATACTGAGACTTGAACTCTTAATTTTTTATGTGCAAAACACTCCAACACTAGGTTACGAAATCATTGATAAAATTGATAAAATTGTCTAGTGGAATGTTTAGAGGAAAATTGAAAACATAACAAATAAATCCATTTTCAGAGCCCTAAGGATATTTGATATGGTTTTTTTTTCACAATTAGGCATGTCATATTCGTTAAAACTTAAGATATTTGATATGTTTTTTTTTCAACAAATAAATACTACTATAATCAAAAAATGCAAATATATATTCTCATTGTATTTATCAAATACTACTATAGGATATTGATGAACATTCGAAACCACAAAACTGTGATTGTGGTATCAGGATAACGTGCATTAATTTTCTCATTGTATTTATCATGATGTATACATTGAGTATACAACAAATCAAAAATTTAAAGATCTTGCCTTTTTATATACCCATCAATTTTTGTCTCCAAGCCTTGCAGATATTATTGACAATATGTATCCAAATTATTTTTTAGAAAATCCCTGTTGTGTGCTTGAGGTTCAAAAGTGCCAATTTGTTTGATATGTTAGTTATGTACTCAATACTCATGTCCAATAGTTCCATTTTAATATTTATCTCTGATAATATTGGGGAGTTTTATAATACACCATTTAAAAAAAAATATTTTGGATATTTAGAAAGGTGTATCATAAATTTTATTTTTTATGGATATTTGTTTTTTCATGAACAATTCAAATTTCCTATTTAGCCTCTCATTTATTGATAAATACATTTCAAAAAATTACCTTAGATAGTTATTAGATAGTTATTAATTGATAATTACCCAAATTATCCTTGAAAATGGATGTATCATAAGCAAAAAGGATGTATGATAAAAAATTTCGCTAGTATTTGTATTATAAAAGCTCAAATAGGAGAGTTTTTCTTCATGAGATAGACAAAATAGATTAATTGGATTGATTAACATTCTAATTGATGGTTAATTGACATGTTAATTAATTTTTATATGTTAATTAATACGTCAATTCAATTCAATGATCAATTAGCTCTCGTTAATTAATTTAATTAAAAATATTAATCAATTCAATTAAACACTCTTGTCCATCTCGACAAGTGTTTGTGTGAGTGAACAACCATATATAACCCCTATTTTTTTTTAGAGAAGCCATGCGTAACTGCCAACTGGGCACATCGATTCCAACTTGGGCTCCTCTAGAATCACATTTAGATAGAATATATAGAAGGAACTATCTTAAATATGATTATTATAATATTATATATTTTTCTACTGTTATTTTTATCAAAATTGGAGTTTCTATAATATTCTTTCTCCCTTTCAAAATTTGTGGAAAATTTTAAAATCTTAATATTTCACTAAACACTTATTTATTAATCTGAGTCGGAATATGTGCAATGCATTTTTTTTTTTGGTACTATACATATCTGTCACTAATGGATTGAAGTAATAAATACATCTGTCACTAATGAATTGAAATTGTGAAGTAAATAGATTTAAATGCACTCATTTTATTTATTAAAGAAAATAGTGTGTCTGAATATATATATATATATATATATATATATATATATATATATATATGGGGGCTTCTATCATACACCCCTTTCCTTATCATACACCTATTTTCAAGGGTATTTGGAGTAATTATTCATTTATGAATATTTAAGATAAGATATCAAATATATATATTAATTAATGTTTAACTAAATTGAAATTTTGTGTTGTTTATTTAAACCAAAATTTCCATAAAAGATAAATTTTATGATACACCCTTTTACAAATATAATTAATTGCTAAAATATCCAAAATACCCTTGTAAAAGGGTGTATGATAGAACTCCCCATATATATATATATATATATATATATATATATATATATATATATATATATATATATATATATATATCAGTGTTTTAAATTGCGGCGCAATTGCGGAAATTGCGGCCCGAAATTTAGAATCGCAATTTCGCAATAACATATAGCGGTATATTGCGTTTTCGAAAAATTGCGGCCATTGCGGCGCAATTGCGGGAAAATTGCGGGAAAATTGCAGTAATTGCGGGTACAAATTGCGGGATAATATTCAAATCGTTGTAATTTTCAAATCCTTCCATCAAATTACACGAAATTTATATTGAAATCGCTCGTCTCGACGAGAGGAACGCAATGATGGGCTTGAATTTGTGAAATTTTGTCTTTTACCCTGAATTAAACACGAAACACACGTTAAATTAATTTCGTCGAGAATTATTTAATATAAACATTATAACATAATTTTTGAGATTATTTAATACTTAGTTTTCATGTTTTATTATCAAAATATTTGATAAAATATATACTCATAACATACATAACTTTTAAAATATGTCATTTTCATCTATAAATATATGGCTTTCATAATTTTCATTGTATTTCATTGATGTTTCGATTTAAAATTTGAGTTATAGTGTTTTGATATTTTTGGATGTCGACAAAAAATTCTTCAACAAAATACAAATCCAAAGATCCCGTATAATTGTCATTTTAATGAAAATTTTATGATCAACTTTTATTTATACTGAAAATGTTCCTGGACAATCAACTTTTTTATCCTTTTTAGAAGAAAATATTGTGAAAAATATATTTAAACAAACTATTATTTTTACATAATTTAATATCGCAACGACTGTCCGCAATAAGTTCATTGCGCCGCAATTGCGCCCGCAAACGCAATCCGCTACAAAAAAGACCCGACCGCAATGGACCGCAATATCGCAATTTAAAACATTGATATATATATATATATATATATATATATATATATATATATATATATATATATATATATATATATATATATACTAACCTACTTAATTAAGTATAAAAAATTTGGTACTTAATGTTTTTTCATCATTAAATTTGCATTGACATTTGTGTTTTCTCATAATGACCATAAAATTTGCATTGACATTTGTATTTTTTCATCTTAATGTTTTTTCATCATTAAATTCACAAATCTCAAGTACCAATTTTTTGTACATAATTAAGTAGGTTAGCCTCTCTTACTACCATTGTTAAACGGTAAATTTACTCTTAATAAATTGACTCTCAATAAATATATATTGTAAACATAAAATTAGTATATAAAATGGTAAATTTACTCTCAATAAATATGATGTTATTATAAGACAACATGCAAAATAGATTTAAATGCACTTCTTCAATGAATATTTTCAATCAATGATACTATAAGACCACATGGAGAATAGAGAAACTTCACCTACTAATAAAGAGTGCTCAACATATTAAGTACCTTCACAAAATGTACAATTTAAGTCCATTAAAATATACAAGTATCACATGCAAATTTTACATTTTATAAAAAAAAAAGACAAAATACTATCATAATATATTTATGTAAAATAAAAACAACATAATTCATTTCGTACGAGAAAAATACAAAAAATAATGATATTGACATGTCTAATATCTTAATTGTGTTTAAATATACAGTATTTTATACACAAAGTTTAGATCATGTAGAATGATTGTAGAGTATAGTATAGAGGACTGTATCCAAACTGGTCCTCACCATTATCCCCACCACTACCAAAAAACAACAGCCTTTTTATCAATTTTGCACAAAAATAAGTTGAGATTTTCCAAAAAGAAGTGATGGAGGAAGAAGTATTATTTTTTACACCCCAAAAAGGTCTCATTCACCTGGTGCTTCTCTCCATTGTTACAAATTTCCATCTTATCCATTTAATTTCTTTTCATATTCAAATAGTAAATTGCATTTTTCTTTTCTTAAAAACAGTCGGTAATTTAGATTCCGGGATATTTTTCAAATATTTAATTTTTTTGTGATTCGATTAAATTTGAGAATTTGTTTTTCACATTACACGACCTTAAGAAAAACCAAAACAAAACGTTTTCAACGTATAATTTGTTCTTTTCAATTTAGATATAATATTAATATGTTATACAACGTTGATTATTTTATTTATTTCAAAATATTATCATCATTTAGTCTTATAATTCTTGTGCACAATGCAATGAAAACTATTCGGTATGTTAATATTTAATTATTATCGAGTTAACATTTAATATTATACTAGATTGAGTATCATAATCATAGTTCAGAAATTCGACGAGTTAAGTTGCAACATGTTGAGTTAAATTCATCCACTAACATTTTGAGTTGGCTCGGCTTACGACTCAGACTATTTGAAATCTGGAGCTTGACTCTACGAGTTAGTATATAATTCGGGATGACTTGACTCAACTTAACTCGAACATAAATTATGTTTTAACTTTAAGTAATTATTATATTTTTATTAAGTGTTAATAAATACATACATAAAAATATAACATACAAGTGCCTAACATATGACTTAAATATGTTTTAAATATTTATGTGTATATTGCATCAAACATAAATAAATTAGGTACTGACTTGAGAAAATAATGAATTGTATAGTATACATGACTTAAATAATATAAAATATATGATTTATTCGTCAAAATCCTAACACACAAAGTTGTCTAAAATATTACTTTTCATAATACCCGACTTTCTATAAAAAAATACATAAAAATATGTATTGCAACTAACACAATTTAATTTTTTCCCCTAAAGTTATATAACATAATATATAAATGGTAATTTATCAAACTCCTAATGTTTTAGAAAAATAATATCGTAGATAAATGAATTATTATGCTACCAGCTGAACGAGTTCTTACGAAAATTTCAAAAAAACTTTTATTCTTTGAAATGTCAAATCGAACCCAAATTTCAGGTTTTAAACCTACAAACTCTCGCACGAAAACTAATACAAAATACTCAACCTTATTTTATCATATAAAAACACTGGAATTCTCCAGTGAAAATAAAATGGAGAGAAAGAGATATGTGCGCAGCGCCGCACCACCGAAAGCGACAGGTGCTTGGCGCAAAATCTCTTTATTCTTCTCTTCATTCTTACATCCATACCCACTAAAACCCCACAAACTACAACCCAATCCATCATAATTTAATTCTGTACAAGAATCATAATTACACAAAAATCATGCGTATAATTAATAATAAACAGTGAATAAGATCCGTACATCTTCCACAAATACCCACTAAACTTTCGTAATTACAATTCACACCCACCAAAGTACTCCTCGCAGAAAACCAAAATAGAAAAATAGCCAGTCATAATCTAGAGAGAGAAAGTGAAAAGGCCATTATAATATTTTTCGATGTAATAATAAAGTTGCAGCATTATTAAACCTTCGAAGTCAAGAGAGAGGGAAAGAGAGAGAAAAAGGTCCATACTTCCCACCCAACCCCTCCATTGATATATAAATTCCCACAGAAAGCCCAAATAGAATACTAGAGAAACTTCAGAGAGAGAGAGAGAGAGAGAGGAGAGAGGAGTGCATAAACAGGTTGAAGTAAAAGGGGAGAGAGAGAAGGGCGGCTGGAGGAGTAAATTATCACCATCATAACACGACACGGAATCTCTTCATAACTGATCAAGCACTGATACAAGTAAAAGAGGAGGAGTAAAGATCGCAGCTTTAAACAAACACCTTTGTTTTAACTCTCGAGTATTTTCTGATTCGAGTTCTTCAATTTGGGAATTGTATTTTGAGAACAAATTTGCTTTGGCTCGATGAAGTTTATGAAACTGGGCTCCAAGCCCGATACTTTTCAATCTAATGGCGATGTTAGGTGAGAACCCTCTTTCTTCTTCTCTTGCTCGATTAAAAATCGGTTTTATTTCTTCTTTTTCGTTCATGCTCTCCAATAAATTCATTTTTAAGCCTTTTTTGTGCTTTTTCTAGGATTATTTACTAATTAATCTGTATTTTTTCCTGCATTTCTGAACATATATTTGGATATTATAGCAGGTTCTCGAACTGCAGATCTGTTTTACTATTTTGCTCCATATTTTTATTCATTGGGTTTT
Organism: Luzula sylvatica; assembly: GCA_946800325.1. Classification (NCBI taxonomy): domain Eukaryota; kingdom Viridiplantae; phylum Streptophyta; class Magnoliopsida; order Poales; family Juncaceae; genus Luzula; species Luzula sylvatica. Next base: position 10,752,446 of record OX326961.1, on the reverse strand, counting down.
TTGGTTTTTGCTAGCCATTTCTTGAATAATATATTGGCTATTTTGTCCATATACCCTCCAAAAATGTAAGAGCACATGACTAGTGTTACCATTATTATGGGTTCTATATTCAAAAGGGATCATCTTTTTCTGTTAGTCAAAATGTATGAAACAAAAAGTTATTTTTTGTAAACACTTTTAAATAGTAGAAAGTAAAAAAAACAAAGAATCTCAACGATTTTACAGTGGTAAATATTTCGAGCAAAGGATTAATTAATTTCTCTGGGTTTACTTTCAAATTATTGAAATGCCCTTGATTTCTCTTTAGTATTGGTTGATTGTTCTCGATTTAATTGCAGTTCGAACAGAACCAATTTTAATTATAAATTGGGCTTGTTGTAATATCTGCAAAATATAAGTTTCTTTTTGTAATTTCTGCAAAATGTATTAAGTCTAGATCTCACATTTCTGTAGCTTTAGCATTTATGTTTAGTAGTTGCACTATCTGTGTTCTTGCAAATTGCACCCTATATTTTACTGTATTCGCAAACAAGATCCTAAAAAAGTAAATTTTAATTTTTGTTCAGGTACGTAGCTTCGGACCTCCCAACAGACGTAGTGGTACATGTGAACGATGTGAAATTTTATTTACACAAGGTATGTTCCTTAATACTAAAATTTTGCAAAAAGGCCCTTGCACTATTCTCTAATGCAATACAATCCAATCATATTCTTTTTAGTTTCCACTTCTATCCAAAAGTACCAAATTACAAAGACTGGTACTTCAAGCAACTCAAGACGGTACCGACGAAATCTTCCTGCCAGAATTACCTGGAGGCCCGAAATCTTTTGAAATTTGCGCGAAGTTCTGCTACGGCATGGTCGTGACCCTAAACCCGCACAATTTGGTACCGGTACGCTGCGCCGCAGAGCATCTCGAAATGTCCGAGACGGTCGAGAAAGGAAATTTAATTTTCAAAATCGAAGTGTTTCTGAATTCGAGTATTTTTCGAAGCTGGAAAGATAGTATAATCGTTTTGCAATCTGCGAAAATTCTCGTACCGTTCTCTGAAGATTTGCGAATTATTGGGCGGTGTATCGATGCGATCGCGTCGAAAACTTCGGTGGATCCGAGTAACGTTCATTGGAGTTACAGTACCAACAAGAAAATGAGTTCGAGTAACGAAATCATCGAGTCGGTACGGGAAACCGGCCCCGGTACGCCAAAAGATTGGTGGATCGAGGATTTATGCGAGTTGGACGTGGATTTGTATAAACGAGTCATGATTGCGATTAAATCTAAAGGAAGAATGTCTAGCGAGTTGATCGGGGAGGCACTTAGGGTTTATGCAGTACGGTGGGTACCGGACCGGTACGAGGAGTTGATCTCGGAAGATTATTTGAAGAAAAACAAGGTTTTGATCGAGACAATAATTACGCTTTTGCCCTCGGAAAAAGGGGGGTGTTCTTGCAGGTTTTTATTGAAATTATTGAAAGTTTCGGTACTTGTTTCGGCCGGTGCGGGTTTGAAAGAGGAATTGATGAACAAAATTAGTTTGCAATTACACAAAGCCACAATTAAGGATTTGTTGATACCAACGGTACAAGAAAACGGCATGAAATACGATGTAAACCTCGTGATCGAGCTCGTGAGGAGATATGTAGGGAGAAATGGAGGCGTCCAGTCCGTGGACGAAAAGGAGAGGATGGGATGCGAGGATCTGGTTGTTTTGGGGGAATTGGTCGATGGGGTTTTGTGCGAGGTTGCTTCGGATCCCAATTTGGGAATTTTGAGCTTCGTCGAGTTGGCCACTGCCGTACCTGACGAGTCTCGACCCGTTCATGATGGGTTATATACCGCCATTGATATTTATCTCAAGGTACCCATTTCCCCTAATTTCATTTAATTTCCCAAATTAAATCTAATTTCGCCATAATTAACTTTTATTAACCTTCAATTTGGTCCCCATTTAGCAATAATTATGTAATCAAACCCTAATGTTTATGAGAATAATCTCAGGAGCATGAAGAAATTACAAAATCGGACAAGAAGATATTATGCGGATTAATGGACGTGAAGAAGCTCTCAACCGAAGGCTCGATTCACGCGGCACAAAATGACCGATTACCCCTCAGAGTAGTAGTCCAAGTACTCTTCTTCGAGCAACAACGAACTTCATTTCCAGTTCTCCCCCAAAAAACTGGGAAACTAAATTCCATCCACGAGGAAAACGACGACGACCACCAAGAACCGGGAATCGTAGTTCCGGATCCGTTAAGATCCGATACGCGAGAAAGAATGAAAGCGAGAAATAGCGTGAGCGTTGTAAACAGGGCGGATAAGTTGTTGCTTCCTTCTAGATCGAGGAGAATTTTCGATAAGTTGTGGGTTGGAAAGGGAAATGGAGAGAGTAATAATAATAACGGGAAAGGGGGTTCGGAAACTTCGGGGAGTTCACAGAGCCCTCCAGTTTCGACGAAAACTGGAGATGTCAAGTCGTTGGGTTCTGTTAGGAATAGACGGTATTCGGTCTCGTGAGGATTGTTATTAACAAAATCTTGTATAGAAAAAAAAAAGGAGGTATTAGGAAGAAGGGTTTGGATGAAATGTGTATTGGGGCTAACTATGTTGCTTTATTTTATTTTTGTTTTTTTAGGAGTTGCGGCGAGGAAAGTGGGGAGTATTTCATGAATTTGTGGTTGTTTTGTATGACATAGAATGTTTTTTTTTTTAATTTTTTTTTGATGAATTGCTAGTTTTTTTTTTCGCAACTTGGGTGTTTTTAGTTTTTCAAATTATTTTGGGCATACCATAAATAATTAAATCGATGAACTTTTCGACAGGTAATTAATAGAAATAGAAAATTGGCATAAAAAAAGAAATTAAAATATTGAGAACATTATTTCCTATTTACATGGTTCGATGATTGTCGAGTTTTAAGAAGAGTTAATTCATCTGCCCCGAGAATATTGATAGCTTGGAGTGGGTAGTTTTTTGGTTGTAAAAATACATGGTCAGAAATATCGTCTCTTGAAAGTAAGACGACAGGAGAGAACAGACGCGACTCTTGTATTTATAAGGAGCACATTTTTGTCTTCTATGCAATTATTCGATTTTGTATTCTTAAATCAAATCATAAGTTCTTATCCATTAAGAGATAGAAATCGACATGTAGATTTTGGAACGAAGGATTTAGAACATTTGAACTCGAGTTGTTCGCAATTTAATTAGGTAAAAAAAAACCGTATTCTTTTCCCTCATAAAATTTACTTATTTAGATTTTCTCTGATATCTTATGTTGTAAGAAAATAATGAATAATGCATTTTTAGGTCGCCTTTACATTCTCAACATTTATTTATGCAGGGTTCTAAAAATGCGAAACGACACTCTTAACATGAAGATATATCATTCATTTTGCATTTTCTTCTCTTCATTCATTCCACATGAGTAAAAATTCATATATTTGTCAATGTTGTCTTAAGTATGATCCAACAGAAAGTGATTTATTAGATGCAAAATATAATCTAATTTCTACAATTAAGAAATACTAATAGAACCTAATCATGACAAAATAATTCCCATCAAAGAGTTTCTAGTTCAAAAAAATCGGTATCGTAAATTTCGGATTTGTTACCCATATATATTGCATTAAAACTTTAATTGAACATAATTAATAAAAATGAATTAGCTAAGAGATTTTTACTCTTCTTTTGCATTTAGGTATAAACCAAAGTTTTTCATAATATACCAGAACATAAATTTAGTTTAGATTTAGGTACATAAACCAAAGTTTTTCATTATAACAAAAACAAATACGACATAAAATGCACAACTGAATTCTTGCATCTCATATCTTGATTAAATTGGAGATTCAAAGTTGTAAGCCATATATTAAAATCATGAACTTACCCCCTCCCAACTCATTTCAATCTAAATCATACAACTCATTATCTTGATGTCAATCATTCTGAAATTACTCGTTAATTATTCTTGTTATTCTATCAAGACATTTCTCATATTTTTATCCCTAAATTAACGTGACTTCCCCCTTATTCGTATAAAATTATCAAATCACTAATTACGTCAATTATTAAGTAAATGAACCAAATATTCAATTAACATCCAATTTGATAAATAATATATCAATTCGAAGAAGATATATACCGACCGATTTAAGAACAATTACTACATCAGCCATGATCATGTGATCATATCTAAGAATCAGTATCAAACCCCATTCTTAGAATTCATAGAAAAGTAAGGATGTCGAAAATATAAAAGAAGAATAATGAAAAAGTTAAGAATTGCAAACCTTCTCTCGATTGAGGAGAAAAGAAATTGGCAGCGGATACGATTCGATAATACGATCCGATAATGGACACATTGTATTCACATCCGTTTTTTTTTGGATAATCAGATACGAATATTGTTCGATTAGAGGGCATATATGATGTCATCAGATTTCAACGAAACATTTTCTTATTAAGAATTAATCTACTTAAATAACATGCCGATTAACACTTGTTATATGATTAAAATGATAATTAACATTCATCCGGATTAACAATTCTTAATTAAAATTTAAAAATTATTAATTCAATGTTTCTAGTTAAGTACTATGTTAATTAAGTGAGTTAATTAGGAAATTGAGGATGTTTCGTTGAAATTTGGTGGCAAAGTATGATTTCCCGTTCGGTTTTTATGCGAATACGAATACGGTTCGGTTATTGAGTGAATACGAATACGATTCAAATATTATCGAATACAAATACGATACAGATTAATTTGGAATACTCAAACAATTATTATATCATAATTGTAGTATTTACTAAGAAACATTCATTCCGAAATAAATGAAAATCTAATTGTCAATAATAAATTTTGTCATAAATAATATTTTATAAATTTATAAATGTTATGAATATATATAAAATATTATCATGTCAACCATCACATATAATAATATTTTTCTTGTTCGAGATATTTGAATATCATTAATAAAATGTTAAAAACAACCATATAAAAATCACAAACAAATTAAAAAAAAAATATGATGATACATATATAAAAACTAGTAGTATATGAATATGTTAATATTCAAATATGATATCTGCATCATTTGCGAGAGATTCGAATATATATATATTCGGATACGAATATTATCTGTATTTGTATCCGCAAAAAAATCGTTTATCGTATCCGTATATGCAAACAAAATCGTTTACCATATTTGTATTCGTATTCGGAAAAGAAAAAAAATTCGTATTTGTATCCGATATATGTTCAACCAAATTGATATGACACCGAACTGACCAGAAACCCGAATGACCCGAAATTACAATTTAATTAGAAATACAAATCAACTGTCCCAATAAAATATGAATGACCACAATTTAAATCACCAAAATTATATACTTATTTTATCAAATCTTGAATTGGTCTCTGTCACAATAACCTGAAAAGTAAATTTTTTGTATCGAAAAGTAAATTTTGTTGCGGTGAAAAAATAAATTTATTATAACGAAATGACAATTCAAGATTTGGTAACCAAAATCTTGAATTTGTCTGTGAATTTTTTGTAACCAAAATTATGTACTTATTTTACGAAATCACAATTCAATCCGATCGAAAAGTACATTTTTTATAACTAAAAAAAATATTTTTAGATTTAATAGAATCAGGCCCAGCCCGAGGTTCTAATGGACCCGAGGCCTACGTCTTTAAAAAAACCATAACATATTATATTACCAAATATAATTACTAATATTTATTGTATATTTATAATCTTTACTAGAGATTACCCTCGCTCCGCTTCGAAATTATAATTTTTATATTTTTATGTTTTATATTTCCAACGATTTTTTTTATAATCTGATAGCATTATCATAAAACAATTGTTAGTAATTGTTATGATTTCAAATTATTTTACATGACATTTCAAATATATATTGTAAGTATTATTTTTGCAAAAATACATATGAAATATAAAATGTTATATGATATACCTCATTCTTGTGAATTTTTCGTGACAAATACGTTTAGTATGGATTATTGTAATATTCTTAATTTTGAAATAATATGTGATATTTTGAGATTATTTTATTTGAAAATGTTAATTTGTTATAGTACGGAAATATAATGCAATTTTATTGTTTCGGTTTACATAATCATATTTCATTTCATGCGGAATATGTATATGGAGTTGTTATTATAGATAATTATAAAGTTAGGGAAATTCCCCTCTTCTTAGCCCTCCACGTCATCAGGGGCCTCTTCGTAAAAAAAAATATTTTTTTTTACATTTTGGTCCTTTTTATTTACATTTTGGTCCTTTTTATTTGAAAAAATTACATTTTGGTCCTTTTTTATTTACATTTTGGTCCTTTTTTATTTACATTTTGGTCCTTTTTATTTACAGTTGGTCATTTCAAGTTTGAAAAATTACACTTTGGTCCAGGGGCCTCTTTGAAAAATATTATTTACATTTTGGTCATTTTTATTTACGTTTTGGTCCTTTTTAGTTGAAAAAACTACATTTTGATCCTTTCTATTTACATTTTTGTCCTTTTAAGTTTAGAAACTTACATTTTGGTCCTTCATTTACATCTTGATCCTCTTTTATTTATATGTCGGTCCTTTTTTACATTTTTGAATTTACATTATAGTTCTTTTTATTTATATTTTGGTCCTTTTCAGTTTTAGTTCACACTTTGGTACTTTTTATTAACATTTTGGTCCTTTTTAATTTAAATTTCGGCCCATTCCTCTCATCTCATGCCTCCACATCACCACCTTATTATGCCTCCCTATCACCACTTTACTTGGAAAATTTTCAAAAGACTCCTTAAATTTTTTGATATTGTAAAAAACAATTAATTTACATATGTATTCATTTAAAAAAAATGCTTTTTTAATTTTAAAAAATTGAAACTTTTTGTAATATATAATAATTAAAAAAAATTACTATATGTTATATGTTATATAATTTTAATATTTCATTCATTACAAATATTCGACTTATGTATTATTTTTCTTGAAAAACTAACATAAAATTATAATAAGTTGAACAATATTATTAAAAGAACATCTTGCAAATATTTAAAAATAAAATATCATAAAACTATTAAAAAATACATAAAAGAAAACTAAAATAAAAAGTAGATATTTAAATAGATATTTTCTATGAATATATTTGCAAGATGTTTATTTATTATTATTTAATGTTATGTATATTTTTTGTCAAATTGCCCCTCTCCAATGCAGCCACGTAAGCTGCTTAGTTTTTGTCTCTTTAAATTTTTGTGGTTTTTTTCGGGTAATTTTTGTGTTGCTTGACTAAAATGGTATGTGTGTTGTTTGGATCAAGTGTTCATAGACCATGATAAAAACAAATATTTGTGTGTGTTGGTCCATTGAGAACCATGCTTATGTACTTTTTTTTTTCAATTAGTGATGCATATATCCTTTGTCTCTCTCACTTTCTCTCGATCATTCGCCAGAATTCCTCAAACCCTAACCCTAAGATGCGGAAAGAGAGAAAGGAGAGAAAACACGCACACGAAAATGGTCGCTCAGATGGGACGACTGATTCTCAGTTGATGTATGCTCACAGATTTCGTCTTCGTGGAGTAGGTGTTTGTTTGCGGCGCCATGGAGAAGAAGCCCTGTGTTTGCACCGTCGAAGAGAGTTTCTCGGTCTTGGATTCCGGAATCTGGTCCAACTTGCTTTGGGGATTCATTATTAGTACAACAAGTTCGCCGAGGCCTTTTTATTCGGGTTAATTGGTGATTTAGCTTTGTGCGTGCCAGTTACTCGATGAAATGCATCAGTAAATTTTGTCAGTTCCTCTCATAATTTTTGGTCTATGATTTTTATGATAATTTCGAAGTAATTGACACAATTATTCAATCTATTCTATTTAGCTATCTTTAGCTATCTTTTCTGGTTGCCTTGGACATAGCGAGTACGTGGGAGGGTTTGTTTGCAACACCATGAACGAGGAGACGTGTGTTTACAGCATCGAATAGTGGTTTTCTGTGCTTCATTTCAGAAGCTGGCTTGGCTTGATTTGGGGACTCAATATTCTCGCAAATGGTTCGTCGAGGCCCGTTTATTAGGGTTAATTGGTCATTCGGCTTCGTGCATACCAACTGCTCGATGAAATGCCTGAATACATCTGGTCATTTCCTCTTCTAATTAGGGTTGCGTGTTCTCGATTGAGTATGCGGGTTAAATTGAATCGGTTGCCTCGGATTGCGTATTCTGGATTGAGTACGCGGGTTAAATTGAATCGGTTGCCTCGGATTGCGTGTTCTGGATTGAGTACGCGGGTTAAATTGAATCGGTTGCCTCGAATTGCGTGTTCTGGATCGAGTACGCGGGTTAAATTGAATCGGTTGCCTCGGCTTGCGTGTTTTCGATTGAGTACACCGGGAACTTAAATGGATTGCATCGGGTTCCGTGTTTTGCATTGAGTACACGGGGGGGGGGGGGGGATTGAATGACTTGCCTCGGGTGCCGTTTTTCTCTCTGGACTATTTTTTTTTAATTTCTCCTTCTCCTCGAATTTGTGTACTATCGATCGATGATGATTTTCCTAAAAATAAAAATAAGAACATATAGAGAAATGAATATAATTGGAAAAATCTGAGATCAATCGGAAACTACAAGAAAATTGTAATCATGATTTTTTGTTCATCATCATAGTCATATTCATGTCATTATCATCATCATGAACATGTCATTATCATTGTCATCATCATGTTATTATCATACAATCATCATATCATATCATGCAATCATCATATCATGTCATATCATTATACAAAAATGATCATATCATCAAAATAATGATTATCGTAATGACGAGAGTAATGAATCCATGTACTTGGAAAAAATTATGCGAATACGAAATGCTAAGAAAAAAGAACAATTGGAATGATCGAGCACAACAATATAATTTCTAGCTAGCCAAATAAAAAAAAAAAATGAACATGACTAACAAAGAAAACACGAATACGAAAACATGATATAAATGAAATTATGGATACAATTATGACTACAAATAAATTTATCAAGTGTCACAATAGGCGGCTATTTAGCGAACCAAAAACGAAAACAAAATATGAGTATGATTAAAGACATGCTTTTGGCATAAGGATTTATGAAAAAACAAGTGCAAGACCAAAAAAAAAAAAAAAAAATGCTATTCCAAAGCAACGAATACATGAAATTTCTCATAGTTAAATGATATGATGTTTGTAATTGCTTTTTGTATAATGAATTATGAAAAATACAAATCCACTGTTATTTGCAAACTACATAATACAAATGCGAGAAATAGAATATGAATTACGAAATATACAAAAATACAATATGAATTACGAAATATGTACGACGAAATGCAAAAAACAAAATACGAGTGCTAATACAAATACAAAATACGATACTAATGAAAATATCAGTATACGTAAAACGAATACCCATATGAATACCAATACGAATACAAATTACAAATTTCGAATTACGAATGATGAAATAAGAAAATCGAAATACAAAATACGAAATATTCAAACTTACATCCGCAATAAATAAATTACAAAACAAGACAAAAATCAAAACATACATTATTTCGAGTCGAAAGTGTTCATATTTTTAATGCATCATTTTGAGAATTCCGAATAAATCAACATAATAATACCGCAAACACAATAACATGGACAATAACAATTGTTGAATAAGATTCCAGACATAGCTACATGCATTAATATTAAATACCAAGATTAATTCGAAGCACAAATATAAATCACATGTATCGTGCCATGTTAAATAACGAAACACTCATCAATTTGAAGTCACGATTACAAAAAAAAATAGAAAATATATGTATGAAGAAATGCACAAGCACCAATTCGAAACAAAAACGAACACAAAAATGAGTACCACCACTACCACCATCATCATCATCATCATCATCATCATCATCATCATCATCATCATCATCATCATCATTGTTGCCGTCTTGATTTTGCCGATGATGTATGAAAAATAAACAAATTCTACAACAAGGATTATTTGAATTGTTCAAGAAATCCGGCTCTTGAAAAATTCAAATAGTACTTATTGTAAAATTTATACATATCATGATTTACTGAGGCAAAACATATAACACTTGCAAATTTTATTATTAAATGAAAAGTTTGGATATATTTAATTGTGTAATTATTTAATTAATTATAACTTTATATTGTTGTAATTTTTTTTGTTTCTTTTATTATTAAAATTCATATATTGTTGTTTGCTTATTTGTTATGAAATACTTATGATTTGTTTATTTTATTCCTATACGTTACATTCGATATATATTCATAATTTGTTGATATTATGCGCGCAACCAGCATATATGATATTTTTATTTACATTCAAGAAATTATACTGATTTGCAACATTAAAAATAAGAAATAAAATACCAAAAGAACCAAAAAAAAAGTAAAATTAATATAAAAAAAAATTAGTCTCAAACTCGAGAATCCTCGGGGAACTCCCGCGCGAATGCGCGCGGGTAAAAGCTAGTTTTAGATATTTTTATAAGTTTAGTTATAGGTTGCACGGTGATTCAAAAGACTATTGATTTTTTTTTTTTTTTGAACATTTATCAAGTATTGATGATTCACTATACAAAATTATAGTTTATCGAATTTAGTTATAGTTTATCGAATTTGAGATAAATATTATCGAATTACTATAGAATAAATATCACAGGGACTATAGATAAACTATAAACAATCAATATTTATCACAAAGTTATAGTTTATGTACAAAGGAAAAAAAAAAGTTTTTAAGTCTTGGCCTACTTCAGCCCAATGACAGTACGGGTTGAAATATACTTATATTATGACTCGTTTCATGGTTTAGGAGTGTAATATTGTCCACAGAATACAACAAACACGCATAAGTGAAAAAAGCAGAAAAATTTCAACAAAAAACTGAGAGGCAGTGGGAATCGAACTCAGAACCTTCAATATGTACACCAATTGTATTACCAACTGTGCTAAACAACTTCTTTTATTTTATAAATATTTTATCATATTTAATAGGCACGGACACGTGTCAATTTCTTGTTATACTTTGGGAAAACTCTATATTTTTTAATTACTATAGTATAATAGTATAATAGTATAATAGTATAATTTGACATGTGAACATGATTTAATGTAAAATCATGTAAAAATTATTTCAACTTTTCGAATGGTAATTTAAAATTTTGATATTGAAGGCTGGGTTAATATTTTTAAACAAATAATTTCAAAATAAAAAATATATTTCGGACAGGAAAAAATATTATTTGTTATTATTGTATTTTCTATGGCCTTTTAATAACATGTATTGAATAGATCTATTTCAACTAGTGTATAAATTTGGAAAAGCAAAATACATAAATTTATGTCTTTATAAGATCTTGTTATCCTATGTCGTCTTATCAAATCATCCCACTTTCTTCTCTAAATATCCTCCCCTCCCAATTCTTATTTCCTCCATTAAAACAAGAGAAACAAGAGTGTCAGGATTGGTTGTCGGTGAGAAGAGAGAATTGAAATTGATGAAGATGAAGGAGGGAAAGAAAGGGGTCGAGTCCCTCAGGAGATTGAGGATGCTAGTGGGTAAAGGCCGAAAGAAAAAGAATAATGTGAGATGGGCCGAGATTGAGTGTGGGCTATTGAAGAAGAAGAGTGATGGCAGTGGAAGGGCCTGTAATGGAGTCTCCAGTGAAGTCGCAATGGAGATTATGGGAGAGATTTAGTTACGTGAGGGTTATTTGCATTTCTTATTAATAGCATGTTTATTTGATTACTGTGTTATTGGTTATGGTAATTGAGGCCGAGTATAAAGGCCGGAGTTGTAATAATTAGTCATATACGATTTGTGACAAATTCTACTATCTCTTCTATTTCTCTTATCTATATCTCTTCTTCCCCAAATCTCTTCTTTCTTTTAAAATCCCAGAAAAATTACACAAAATTAACGAAATTGTTGCAAGATAATTAATTATCATGACAATATGGTATCAGAGCTTCGATTAACTGGGAGTTGAATTTTTTTTGGATTACTTCCAACACAGTGGGTAGAATTTTTTCCATAAGATTCAGCACTAGTTCAATCAAGCTTGGTATTAAGATGCCTCCAAAATCCAAATCAACTATGGAAGGAGGCCCGGAAGATCTCAACAGCAGGATGGACCATCTCCAAGTTAATCTTGAAGAACGGATCTCTGAAGCTATGACCCAGATCCTGATTGTGGAAGCTAAGGTCATGGATCGAGTTACACAAACCCTAGAAGAACAATCAATGAGAGTGGATAAGAAGCTGGAAGATAGATTTGATAGATTTGAATCTAGAATGGAAAAAATCATGACCGAAACATTAAAAGGTCACCTCACATCCACCATTGATAGAGGAAAAGGGATCCTTGGAAGCACTCCAAAAGAGTATAACAACCCTGAGGAAAATGGGGATCAGGAAACCGAGGAATCCTTGAGTTACGTACCTAAAAGTAAAAAGAAAAGTGGGTATGTATCTGAATCACCCAATGGAGATAGGTACCAAAATAGACCGTACTTACCTAAATCTGAATTTCCACAATTCGATGGTTCCGAAGCCAGTGATTGGGTAAAGAGGTGCGAATGTTATTTCGACATCTATTCTATCCCTGAAGATTATAAAACCAAATTAGCCGTATTGAATTTTTTGGGAAAAGCCAGGGATTGGTACGAGTATTATGTAATCAGTAAAGGGCATCCACCTTGGGGAGAACTTACTAAAGATATCTTAGAACGTTTTAAGAGAAGCAATGCTAGTGATCCTGTGGAAGAGTTCATGAAATTAAAACAAGGGGGTAAAATGGAAGATTACATAGAAAAATTCGAAAGAGCTAAAGGCAGGTTGTGGATTGGTAACCCTAATTTAAGTGAAGCTTATTTCATTTCCTCTTTCATATTGGGGATAAAAGAAGAAATTAGGCATTTTGTGAAAGCATTGAGACCTAAAACCCTAAATGATGCTTTTGATCTAGCTATGGAGTATGAACTTGCTCATGAATCGCAAAACAAGAAAAGTAGATACCCTAATTTCTCGCAAGGTAGAAAGGAAGAAACAAATATGAACAGAGACAGGAGAGTGGAAAACAAGTGGGAACCTAGAGTTTCTAAAGAGCAATTTGAATATAGAAAGGCTAATGGCCTTTGCTATAAGTGTGGAGAAAAGTTCATTCCTGGACATCAATGTAAAAAGGGTGGCTTACATTTGGTGTGCCCTATCCAGGAAGGGGTGGAAAATTGCGAGGAGATCCCTGAAAAGGAGGAAATTAATTCTGAAGAAGACCAAGAGGCTCTTTTAGCTATAGTTCAAAAGCCTAATCTAAAAGCAATGAAGTTCAAGGGGTTCGTGAAGGAAAAACCAATCTACGCGTTGTTAGATAGCGGGGCAACTAATTCTTTTATTGATCCCTCGGTAATTGAAGGACTGGATTGTAAAATTTCCAAATCTGTTCCCATGTCAGTAATGGTGGCTAACGGTGAGACTTTAGTAACCGATTATACATGTAAAGCTCTAAAATACACTATACAAGGTCAAGAGTTCGAAAATGATGTCAGACTTCTAGATATAAAGGGGTACGACATGATATTGGGTATGGACTGGTTAACGGGTCAAGGGAGGATGACGATTGATTGGGACGAGAAATGGGTTTCTTTCAAAAAAGGGGATAAGGAGATTAAACTGCAAGTCCAAGAAGAGGTTGCCACCATCAGAATGTTTGATGGTGAATTGAATTTACAAGATGAACTAAAAAAGGGCAGTGAGGTCATTTTCGCTAGGGTTCTTAGCATAGAACCACAGATTGAGGAAGAACAGCGAAAAGACTTAAATGACCTACTCAAGGAATTTGAGGAATTATTCGAGAAATCGCAAGGATTACCCCCAACCAGATTTGATGATCACAGAATTCCATTAATTCCTGGATCGCAACCAATTAATCAGAGACCCTACCGGTACTCCTATTTTCAAAAATTGGAATTAGAGAGGATAATTGAAGAATTACTCAAAGATTCTGTGATTCAACCGTCATCAAGTCCCTATGCATCACCGGCTTTATTAGTGAAAAAGAAGGATGGGACTTGGAGGTTATGCGTCGACTATAGAAAACTCAATTCCGTAACGGTAAAAAATAAATTTCCCATTCCTATAGTTGATGACCTATTAGATGAGATTAAGGGAGCAAGATATTTTTCTAAAATTGATCTTAGAAGCGGATATCACCAAGTGAGAATGGTTGAGGAAGATATACCCAAAACAGCCTTTAGAACTCATAACGGCCATTTTGAGTACAAAGTGATGCCATTTGGGCTAACAAATGCTCCTGCAACTTTTCAGAATTTAATGAACGGAATATTCAAACCCTATCTGAGAGACTTCATTCTAGTGTTCTTCGATGACATTTTAGTGTACAGCAAGGACTGGTACACTCATATGGAGCACCTCAGAACCACTCTAAAGACTCTCAAAGAAAACAAATTAGTAGCTAAAAAGACTAAATGTGAGTTTGGTCTGAAAGAAGTGGAGTATTTGGGCCATCTCATTTCTTACGAGGGAGTCAAAACTGACCCAAAGAAAATTTCAGCAATGACGGATTGGCCCAGTCCCAAAACAGTTAAAGAACTGAGAGGGTTTCTTGGGCTAACGGGCTACTATCGAAAAATTGTGAAAAATTATGGGGTAATTAGTAAGCCGTTAACAGAATTATTATCAAAAAATGGATTCAAGTGGAACGATAAAGCTGAGGCGGCTTTCCAGGAGCTTAAGAAAGCCATGACTAGTACTCCAGTGTTGGCTATGCCGGAATTCTCTAAACCGTTTATTTTGGAGACCGATGCAAGCGAAAAAGGGATAGGGGCTGTACTAATGCAAGGTCGGAGACCCATTGCTTATTACAGTAAAAGCCTAGGGATTAGGAGTCAATCACTCTCTACTTACGAAAAAGAATTATTAGCACTCATAAATGCTGTCCAAAAATGGCGACATTACCTCATGGGTCAACCTTTTATCATCAAGACTGACCACATGAGCCTCAAATATCTCTTAGAACAGAGATTAACACACACATTGCAGCACAAAGGCCTGTGCAAGTTGCTGGGTTATGATTATAAAATAGAATATAAGAAAGGGGCTGACAATAAAATGGCCGATGCATTGTCGAGAAAGGAAAATCTCAATGGTGAAATTAATTCCATCTCTATCCTGGTACCAGAATGGATTCAGGAATTGAAGGAAAGTTATGAAGAAGATGAGTGGATAGAGAAGATTAAGAAAGAATTATTGGTCAACCCTAATATGGAATCTAATTATTCCATACAGCAAGGAATCATAAGATATAAGAATAGATTGTGTGTTGGAAATAAAGGAAACTGGAGAGAGAAAATCATGGAAGAATTACATGATCACACTGTGTGTGGGGGGGGGGGGGCATTCTGGAATTAATGGGACATATGTAAGAATCAAAGGAATATTTTTCTGGCCCAAGTTGAAGGATTCAATTAAGGAATATGTTAATTCCTGTCACCCTTGCCAGATTAATAAAGGAGAAAAAATCTTACCCCCGGGACTACTGGATCCGTTACCAATTCCCTCGAGACCTTGGGAAAGCATAGGTATGGATTTTATAAGTGGATTACCGAAATCAAATGGCAAGGAGGTATTATTGGTAGTGGTGGATAGGCTGACTAAATACAGTCATTTCGTGCCATTATCGCATCCATACAAGGCCAATGACATAGCTCAGGTATTTTTAAATAATATATTTAAATTACATGGCTTACCATCCTCGATTGTGTCAGACAGAGATCCAGTTTTTACGAGCAACTTTTGGAAAGAATTAATAAAGAAATTAGGGGTGAAATTGCATATGTCCACGGCATATCACCCTCAATCGGACGGTCAAACGGAAAGAGTAAACCAGTGTGTGGAGGGGTATCTCAGATGTATGGCATTTCAGGATCCAAAGAAATGGGTTACCCTAATTCCTATGGCGGAGTGGTGGTATAATACTTCATTCCACTCAGCCTTGAAATTAACACCTTTCGAAACCCTATATGGCTATAAACCTATTCATTTGCCATCTCTAGTACCCACTGATATTAAGGTAGACTCGGTAGAAGAGTTAATGAAGGAGAGGATAGGAATTCAGCTCAGGATCCAGGACCAATTAAAAAAATCCCAACAAAGAATGAAGAAATTTGCTGACAAGAGGAGGACTGAAAGAGAATTTAAAGAAGGAGATTGGGTTTATCTAAAAATTCAGCCTTACAGACAGAATTCGTTGGCAAAACGGAAAAATAACAAAATCAGCCCTAAATTTTATGGTCCTTACGAAATACTCAACAGAATCGGAAAGATGGCTTACCGGTTAAATCTTCCAGACGATGCTTCCATCCATCCAGTTTTCCATGTCTCCCAGTTGAAGAAAAGAATAGGAGAAAGACAGGTCTTGACACAGAAATTACCTGAATTAGGAAAGAAAGGGTTGGTACAGGTAGAACCAAAGTGGATAGTGAAAAGAAGAGCCGTATGGAAAAGAAACGTACCGGTACAGCAGGTTCTGGTACGATGGTCCAATCTTAGCGAGCTTGACGATACCTGGGAGGATGAAGCGGAGTTGAGAGTGAAAGAAAATATGGCTTAAGAATTAACTTGGAAGAATTTATATAAATAGGCAATTCTGCAGTCAGAATAAGGTTAGTTCGAACTAACTATATCAGTGCGTTCGAACGGACTTATTCGTGATAAACAGAAGTAGGTTCGTTCGAACGAACATTTAGGTGCGTTCGAACGAACTGGGTTCGTTCGAACGAACTATGTTAAGTGCGTTCGAACTGACATGTTTCCTATATATATAAAGTTCTGATTCCGGAATTTGACCTAAGTTTTCTAGGGTTTTGAGCCGCCGTTTCTCTTCTTCTTCTTCCACAGAATTCAGATTAGATCTGAGAGATTTAGAGGGAGATTCGAGCAAGGATCTTGAGAGATTTAATCGTGACGGCGACTAGAACGGCGTTGGCGATTTCCGATCGGACGAAATCGAGGTGGACACGAGTAGAGGGATTGCACGAGCGATTCTTGGAGAAGGTTCACGGATTTGGAGAAATAATCGACACGTACTAACTTGTACGAGGTAATTCTCCGAAACTCTTCCTTTTTCGGTGGTTTTAGGGCGTGATCCCGGTAGAATTAGGTTACGCACGTGAACTAATTTCCGCTGCACACTATGATAATCGTGTGCGTAACCCTACAGTGGTATCAGAGCAATCGCTCGTTAAAACCATCGAAAATCGATGATTTAATTCGAATTTAGGAAATTTTAGAATTTTAGGGCTGAATTTCAGAAATTAGAAAAGCTGGCAGAATAGGGTTCGTTCGAACGAACTTGGAGTTGCGTTCGAACGAACTGGTCTGGTCGGACGAACCTAGTGTTCGGTTCGAACGGACTGATCTATTCGAACGAACTTGGAGTTGCGTTCGAACGGACCTATTTCTGGTTCACAAAAAAAAAAAAAAAAAAAAAAAAAAAAAAAAAAAAAATGTTGAAATTTTTTTTTCTGACGTTTCTCGATCGAACTTGGAGTTGCGATCGTTCGAACAATTTTCTGGACAACCAATTTTTTTTTCTGTCAAAAAATGCCCAATAATTTTAAAATTTCCAATTTATAAATTCGATACGGTATAGCATATAGCCTAAAACGGGGATGATTGTTTGTGTTGCTTGTAATGTGTGTTGTGTGGGGGCCGGTGAGCTTTCCAAATTGTATTTTATTTAATTATGTGGGGACCGGTGAGTCTTCCAAAGTTGTAATAAAATAAAATAGGTTTAGTTTTGAAGAAGGACCTTCAAGGCAAGACGACACGAAGACGACACGACACGAAGATTGGATCTTCACATGAAGCAATGAATCATCTTGGGTTTTAGGGTTGGGAATTTTAGGGTTTTATGATTGCTCATAAAACTAAAAGGCCTATATGCTATACCATAATTTTATTTGTTATTGTGAATGAATAAAATAAATGATTTTAATAAAAAGTAAAATCCTCCCACGTAATTATCAAGTCTTATGTCTCCCTAAATGGAACCTTCTAAACTAGTGTTTGTTTATCTGTGTTGCATGGCCATAGTCTGGCACAGATTTACACATGCGTAGCAAGGAAGGCATGCATTGATTAGGAATTGACGTGTTGCATGGCCATAGTCTGGCATGTCAATTCGCTGATTGAATGATATTCCATTTGTGGTTTGGACTTGACCAATTCACTAGCTAGGCTAGGGTTTGGGGCAAGGAGTGAGGTACACACACTCTGGTTTTGAGTTGGACTCAATACCGGACCTCACGAATAAAGCAAGAATCGTCTTGGAGATGATTGGACACCGTCCTACCCGACGTGATGTAATTTTAAGTGGTTGGCCATAGTCACCTTAGAAATACGTTAAATAGGGATCTTGTCCATTATGAGATTTAAGGTATCAAATCTCCGTTTCAATAGTGGGGGCTATTTGAAATGATAAAATAATGGGTATTTCAAGTTATTTAAAAATGAATTTTAATATATGAAAGACCACGTTATTAATTACATTATTTTTCAAAAATTGTAGAATTCATGGCTTTACCAAGTAATAACCGCTTCAGTTTGCGTTCCATTTTGGAAAGGGAACGAATGAACGGAAAGAATTTTCTCGACTGGCAGAGGAATCTGGGATTCGTTCTGAAACAGGAAGGAAAGGCACATGTCTTGGAGACGCCTATCCCTCCTGTGCCAGGGGATAAAGCAACTGAGGATGAGACATTCGAATATACGACCATGATGGACGATTCGAATGATGTCACATGCCTCATGTTGGCTACTATGACTCCTGAATATCAAATTCAGTTTGAGAAACAGGATGCATACGAGATTATGAAACAGCTCAGGGAGATGTTTCAGGTTCAAGCAAGGGTGGAGAAGTACCAAGCTCTTGGCAATGCGACGCAATGCAAGATGCAAGATGGTACGCCTGTTAGCTCGCACCTTCTCAAGATGAAAGGATATTTCGATCATCTTGATAGGCTTGGCATCAAATTCGAGGTGGAGTTACAAACTGATTTGATCATGTTGTCGCTGCCACCGAGTTTCGATTCGTTCATTTCGCATTTCCACATGTCAGACATGAAAAGGACCATTCCCCAGCTTATCGGAATGCTCAGAACATTCGAAGCTGACATGAAACCACGGTACATGAAGTCTAGGACTTCGGAAGTATTGGTGGTTGAAGGGAAGAGTCCAAGCAAAGGGAACAAAAACAAGAAGAGGAAGGCAAAGGACAACAAGGTTGCGTCTAAGTCTGTGGGTAAGAAAGCCAAGGATGACAAGAAGTGTTTCCACTGCCTCAAGGAGGGGCATTGGAAGCGTGATTGCGAGATCTTCCTGAGGGAGAGCAAGCAAAAGACCGCTTCCTTGGACACACCGGCATCAGGTATTTTTGTTATCGAATCTTATTTCTTTACTTCATCATCATGGGTGTTGGACACTGGATGTGGAACTCATATTTGTAATAATATGCAGGGCCTAAGAAGTAGAAGATCATTGATTCGTGACGAAGTTGATTTACGCGTCGGGAATGGAGCTAGAGTAGCAGCATTAGCCGAAGGGACGTATGATTTAACTTTGCCAAATGGACTTATTTTAGTTTTGGATAATTGTTGTTATGTACCTACTTTGAGTAGGAGTATTATTTCTGTTTCTAGACTTATTGCGGATGGATATGAATTAGTTATTGGTACTAATGATTGTTTTATTTGCAAGAATGGCATTTTCTTTAGTAATGTTCTAGTTGAAAATGGTCTATATGTCTTGGATTTAGATAATAACAACAATAATCAGTCCATTTATAACATAAATACTACTCAAACTAATGAAACATACTCATGGCATTGTCGTCTCGGACACATAAACGAGAAACGCATTGCTAGACTCCAAAAGGATGGAGTGCTAGATTCTTTTGACTTAGAGTCAATAGAAAATTGCGAATCTTGTTTGATGGGTAAGATGACAAAGACACCTTTCTCCAAGAAAGGAGAAAGATCGAAAGATGTGTTGGCCCTCATACATTCTGATGTATGTGGACCGATGAGTGTCGAGGCTAGAAATGGGTATCGCTACTTCGTGACTTTTACTGACGATTATAGTAGATATGGATATCTATACTTAATGCGTCATAAAAGTGAAACTTTTGAGAAATTCAAAGAGTTTCAACACGAAGTAGAACTTCAACTGGGCAAGAAAGTAAAAGCCATTCGATCGGATCGAGGTGGTGAATACTTGAGCTATGAGTTTGAGGACTATCTTCGAGATTGTGGTATAGTATCACAATGGACTCCACCCGGTACACCCCAATGGAATGGAGTGTCCGAGAGGAGGAATCGGACCTTGTTGGACATGGTTCGCTCGATGATGAGTCGAACGGATTTGCCAAAGTCATTTTGGGGTTTCGCGCTTCAAACGGCCGCTCATATACTGAATAAAGTTCCGATCAAATCAGTTGACAAGACACCATATGAGATATGGCATGGCAAGGTGCCATCATTGTCTTATCTAAAGATTTGGGGTTGCGAGGCATACGTCAAAAGGTTATTGACGGAAAAACTCGAGCCAAGATCAGACAAGTGTTTATTTGTGGGGTATCCTCAAGAAACCAAAGGATACTACTTTTACTTGCCTAACGAAAACAAGGTTTTCGTGGCTCGACGAGGACACTTCTTAGAGAAGGAATTCCTAGATCGTCAAGCCAGTGGGAGTAAAATTGATCTCGAAGAAATTCGAGAACCACAAAGTGAACAAGTTGATCTGGAACAAGATTCTGAGTTACCATTGGATGGTGAACCAGAATCTAGTACACAAGCTATACGTAGATCTAGTAGGAATCGTCAAGAACCTGAGAGATATGGATTTCTCATTAGTAATGACGATAATGAGTTGACTCTAGATGACGAGCCAACTTCCTACAAAGGTGCTATGTCTAGCCTGGATTCCTCGAAATGGCATGACGCCATGAAAACCGAGATCCAGTCCATGTATGATAATAAGGTTTGGAATCTTATTGATCTACCTAATGGTGCTAAGACCGTTGGGTGCAAATGGGTTTTCAAGAAGAAAACCGACATGGATGGTAATGTACACACTTTTAAAGCAAGACTGGTGGCGAAAGGTTTCAAGCAAATCCATGGTATAGACTATGATGAAACGTTTTCTCCAGTAGCCATGTTTAAAAGTATTCGCATTCTTCTAGCAATAGCTGCATATCACGATTATGAGATATGGCAGATGGATGTCAAAACCGCTTTCCTTAACGGGAACCTTACCGAGGATGTGTATATGACACAACCCGAGGGTTTTGTCGATCCAAAGAATACGAATAAAGTGTGCAAACTTGTGAGATCCATTTATGGATTAAAGCAAGCATCTCGTGCGTGGAACATACGATTCGATGAGGTCATCGCAAAGTATGGTTTCATTCAAAATATCGAGGAACCTTGTGTATACAAGAAATTCAGTGGGAGTTCGGTCGTATTCCTCATCTTGTACGTGGACGACATCTTACTCATTGGAAATGACATCCCAATGCTTAACCAGGTTAAGGCATATTTGGGTAGTCAATTCGCAATGAAGGACTTAGGAGAAGCCGCCTATATTTTAGGCGTGAAGATCTATAGAGATAGATCGAGGAGACTTCTCGGACTAAGTCAAAGTACATATATTGACAAAGTGATAACTAGGTTTCACATGGAGCAATCCAAGAAAGGATTTCTGCCAATGTCACATGGCATTTCTCTCACAAAGGATCAGTGTCCTTCAACAGACGCTGAACGTGAGCGAATGAGTCGGATCCCATACGCTTCGGCTATAGGATCGATCATGTATGCCATGATATGTACTAGACCAGATGTCGCATATGCGTTGAGTGTGACTTCCCGCTATCAGTCTGATCCCGGGGAAGTTCACTGGTCCGCAGTCAAGAGCATTCTTAAGTATCTCAGGAATACTAAAGATATGTTTCTTGTCTATGGTGGTGCGGAAAGAGATCTGGTTATCCAAGGATATACAGATGCTAGTTTCCAAACTTGCCCGGACGATTTCCAATCTCAAAGTGGTTACGTCTTCACGCTCAATGGCGGAGCTGTTGTTTGGAAAAGCTCCAAACAGAAGACGGTGGCTGATTCTACAACTGAAGCGGAATACATCGCGGCTTCGGAAGCCGCAAAGGAGGCTGTCTGGCTACGACAGTTCGTGATGGAACTTGGCGTTGTGCCAAGCATCTCGGGTCCCATGGATGTATATTGTGACAATAACGGAGCGATAGCACAATCCAAGGAACCGCGAGCGCATCACAGGTCCAAGCATGTACTCCGGCGTTACCACTTGATTCGTGAGATTACGAAGAGAGGTGACGTGAGAATAATGAAGATACCTACTGATGATAACGTGGCCGATCCATTTACGAAGCCACTATCACGTGCCAAGCATGAGCAGCATGCTAGGGCGATAGGATTGGGATATCTATCGCAGTGTTAGATTGGGTGTTTTATTTATGTTTCTTATTGTATAAGGGGATTCGATCTGCCTAGTGCAAGTGGGAGAACATTTATTATGCCCTAGGCGTGTTATTTGGATTGTATTTGTTTATGAGACAGATATTTATATTATTATTCTTCATATGACCTAAACCTTCATATTTCAAAAATTTTAAATAACAAGAAAGTGTGTGAGGTTATTCGATTATAATAATCGGATAGACCTTGAATTTTATTCTAGTTTAGTGCATCGAGTCAGTTGAGAATAATATGTTGCATGGCCATAGTCTGGCATATTGATTCGTCAATTGAATGATAGTAAAACCACTAAACGGAATGAATATAATTCTAAAACGTCCCTGGTGTATAAAGTTGTTCATAGGTTTGAACCAGGTAGTCCATTCACTGAATGGAAACTTTTACATACACTGGCATATTCGTAGATGAGATGATCAGGTTTTACTGATCTGGGACGGTAGCGTCGATTCTAGAATATGGATATATGCGGCGTCGTATATTGGACTGACCACTATATGAGTTTGTGACATGGTCAGAGTCATTGGAGACGAACTCATATCCAGATAGTGTGTTTTAGTTCTTCATACTTGAGTGATCTCACGGATACCTAGTATGTGAAAAGATAATGCTTTGATATAATTAACCCTACGCGTAATTGTGTAGCAGAGATTACTATTGGGTATTGTTTTTAGCATAGGCAAAGGACGTGAGGTTGCAAGATAGGAATTGTTCCTTTCTAACCTTGAAAAAGGATAGAGGGAGATATCTCTCGGGCCCCTCGATTAAATTGAGATTGATGAAATGCTTGGCAAGCTCGATGGAACTCAATAGAGTTCGCATTGTTATTATCAATCTAATTCTTATCGAGAAAGAGTATATCTGATCAAAAAGAAAAGAGAATGACTTGAAGTCTTAGGCTTCACCGTGACTCTTTTGATTGGAAGATATCGCGAACAAGAGGACTAGTAACACTTATCTGAGTTAGGTATGAAGATGTACTGCATCTTCATAAAGGTGTTCTCCACTTTTTCATGCTAATTCTGGGTAGGTATTAACGGCAGTCTAGTGCTCGCAATACCTTGTGGATTGCTGCCATATCCACTGCCAGTCTTAGACGAACCTACACGGTCACACCAAGATTCCGTAACATATCGGATTCTCAAGATAATGCTCACCAATACGTTTGTTGGACAAACAAAATGGAATCACATGAGATTAGATCTCACGACATATGTTGGACATATGACCAAGTTGATTAAGTCTTAATCCAAGAGGGAGTTTGAAAGAAAATATGGCTTAAGAATTAACTTGGAAGAATTTATATAAATAGGCAATTCTGCAGTCAGAATAAGGTTAGTTCGAACTAACTATATCAGTGCGTTCGAACGGACTTATTCGTGATAAACAGAAGTAGGTTCGTTCGAACGAACATTTAGGTGCGTTCGAACGAACTGGGTTCGTTCGAACGAACTATGTTAAGTGCGTTCGAACTGACATGTTTCCTATATATATAAAGTTCTGATTCCGGAATTTGACCTAAGTTTTCTAGGGTTTTGAGCCGTCGTTTCTCTTCTTCTTCTTCCACAGAATTCAGATTAGATCTGAGAGATTTAGAGGGAGATTCGAGCAAGGATCTTGAGAGATTTAATCGTGACGGCGACTAGAACGGCGTTGGCGATTTCCGATCGGACGAAATCGAGGTGGACACGAGTAGAGGGATTGCACGAGCGATTCTTGGAGAAGGTTCACGGATTTGGAGAAATAATCGACACGTACTAACTTGTACGAGGTAATTCTCCGAAACTCTTCCTTTTTCGGTGGTTTTAGGGCGTGATCCCGGTAGAATTAGGTTACGCACGTGAACTAATTTCCGCTGCACACTATGATAATCGTGTGCGTAACCCTACAGAGAGATCGGTTCCCAGATCTCGTCCTTGAGGACAAGGACGATTTTGAGGAAGGGGTATTGTCAGGATTGGTTGTCGGTGAGAAGAGAGAATTGAAATTGATGAAGATGAAGGAGGGAAAGAAAGGGGTCGAGTCCCTCAGGAGATTGAGGATGCTAGTGGGTAAAGGCCGAAAGAAAAAGAATAATGTGAGATGGGCCGAGATTGATTGTGGGCTATTGAAGAAGAAGAGTGATGGCAGTGGAAGGGCCTGTAATGGAGTCTCCAGTGAAGTCGCAATGGAGATTATGGGAGAGATTTAGTTACGTGAGGGTTATTTGCATTTCTTATTAATAGCATGTTTATTTGATTACTGTGTTATTGGTTATGGTAATTGAGGCCGAGTATAAAGGCCGGAGTTGTAATAATTAGTCATATACGATTTGTGACAAATTCTACTATCTCTTCTATTTCTCTTATCTATATCTCTTCTTCCCCAAATCTCTTCTTTCTTTTAAAATCCCAGAAAAATTACACAAAATTAACGAAATTGTTGCAAGATAATTAATTATCATGACAAAGAGACATAAAAAAACACAAATCTAGTAGATCTTATGCTCCTTAAAATTTGTGTACATCGTTAAAATTTGACACATCATTAAAGTTTGTGCACATTTAATGTTTTGATATTATAGTTATTTATCTCTCTTGTTTCTCGTGAATGAACTCGTGGCCTTCTCCATTTACTCGTGAGACACAAAAAATCATATATTATGAAAAATTATTAATTCGAGTTTTATTGATATTAATAAATGCAGGATCATCGAACCTTCTCCATTTATTCGTTTTTTTTCCAATAAGAAGGAATTAGATAACATATTGTACACTTCTGTTGTAACCCTGACCTAATGATGATTAGATCTATCATCATTGTGAACACTAATGAAACATTGTGTTTTTTCGAAGTTTTTGACATTATTGATCAATGTATCTTTTTATTTAAATTAGCATGTGTGATTTTCTGAAATCTAACGGCATGTAGTTGACAAAAATAAATAAATAAATAAAATGAACACTCATTTCACATTAAAATCCACGAATTGGGGAGGTGACTTATTTTATACACTCGTGCTACCTATCTTCATAAGAGGGAACACTTCTTATTAAGATGTGTTTTTGTTGTTCACTTTGTTCCTAAGATATTGGCTAATTCGTATGCCAAAGTTTATATAGATCTATCTACTCCAAAAGCTTTTTCAAGAGCTCTAATAAGTTCCTTAGCAAGAGTGAGTTTGGAATTGACATTATGAAAAATTATTTGATAACCAAGACATAAGAGGGCATTTTATGTTATTTAGATTAGAGAAGATAGAGCAAGGGGAGATGGGCATGGCGTTTTGTGTAAGAATTTAAAGACTCTTTTCTAAATAGAATAATGATTTGTATTCGATGATTAATTACAATTACAAGGGGCCTATTTATAGTGAAGACCCGTTAACTAATCCTACCTACCCACTAGCTAATTATCCAGAATGTAATTTTATACAATCATTACAATTTGTTACACATAACTTCCTTATTTTGAGACCAACCATCTTGAATTTTATCGGTTAATTTGTCGTATTTGAGCCAAAAAATTTCAAACCGTAAAGGCTGTTTTTTGAGACCAAGCATCTTAAATCATGAATGATCGGAGGTGGTGCAAGGTTAGTCACAAAGAGAAGTTTGTGGAAGAAAAGAAGTGAAATGATCAGACATAAGAACCCGATCAAGTTCGGACAAGGTCGAAATCTCTTTTTTGTTGGACCAAGTGAAAACATTGCCAATTAGAGGAATTTTTGGCAATTATTCTATTGAAGAGGATATCTTGATTGATATCTATAGAGGAAGAAGTATAAGTAGAGTCTTGAATGGATCTTAAGAGATTAAAATCGCCAACTAGCACGCAAGAAATAGTGAGGTTGGCCGTTTGCATGAATCGAGAAGAATTCATCTATGAACAAGTTTTCGATATTGGGGTCATTGGGATCATATTCCTTCACGAGAAGGAACGAGAAACCGTTTTTAGGAAGGAGAGTGTCGTTTAGAGAGAAATGTAAAGAGAAAGAATGTTGAATTGAGAACTCATACGAGAAATATCAAACAAAGTAGCTGATTCCCATTTAGATTCTCGACAAAAAAAAAATATTACAAAAAGAGAAACAAATAGAATTTGTTATCACATTACATTTTGCGGGTTCCCAATACCGCAAACATTCAAAAAATATAAAAATAAGTTTATGAACACAAATACAATGGCGTAGTCCTAATAAGAAAAATATGACAAACAAGGAGAGAAACAAGAGAGATAAAAAGACGATACAAGCGACTCCTCTCGACCGCATGCTTGGCCCCTTGGTAGATCCTATGCTCCTTGAATAATGCAATAGTAAGAAAAGAAATATTATTAGTAGATGAGGATACAATTTTTGGCTTATTACTAAGATTGAAATTGAAATTAGCAATTAAGGGAGGGATACCTTTATCAGATAAAGAAGATCATGCTCCCCTACAATCGCTGCCCCGCTTGGTTGAATCTGATAATGTTCTGAATTTGGGGACAGTGAGGAGTCTGAATTGTTGTCGAACGACAAAAGAGGTGGAAGCACTTGCGACATTTGAACTCAAGTTGTTAATAATTAAACTCAAGGAAAATAATATTCTTTTTCGTGCACATAAAATTTGTGAAATTAGATTTTTTCCAATATCTTAATAATTTCATATTTGTTTTCACCTTACCTCCTCGACCTATATTTATGTAGGGTTCGAAAATGCGAAACGGCACTCCTAACAACAAGATATCATTAATTTTGCATTTTTCTCTTCATTAATTCCACATGAGTAAAAAATCTTTTAGTTTTAAGCATGATCTAACAATAACAAGTGATTTATTAGATGCAAAATATAATTTGATTTCTACAATTAAGAAATACTAACAGAACTTAATCATGACAAAGTAATTCCCGAGAAAAAGTTTCTAGTTCGACATATATTTCGGGTTTGCAATCAGCATATATTTCATCAGAACTTTAATTTAGCACTAATGGATGATTAGATTAGATCATATGGTCATCGTGAGCACTAATGGAACATTGTGCCTTTTTTAAGTTTTTGACATTATCGAACAATGTGTCTCTTTAAATTTCTTTAAGTGAGCATGTGTAATTTTCTGAAATCTAACGGAACTCAGTTGACATTAAAATCCACAAATTGAGGAGGTGGCTTATTTTATGTACTCTTACAACCTTATAGTTGACCTAATTAGCTAACTCAATCTCTTCATAACAGGATACAACTAACGACTCTAAGCATAATAATTTCTCATCAAGTCTTCAAGAAAATAAAATTATATGACCAAGTTAATAATATTTAGCTTATTACCACTTGAAATGATGAGCTGTTCCCAGAATGTTAACTTTCATCCGAATTCTTCTATTCAATTTCCTTCTACTTCACTCACAATTCAAAACTCACACGCATTACGAATATATATACGTATGCTCGTAGCGAACGAATCGAAGAAACAACAAAATGGCTACTACAATGATAGTTATGATTTTGTGCACGGTGTTCGTGGGGGTTTCCAAAGCCGCAAAAACATACCCGAAAGGATACTTGGACCCAGCCTCCACTCACTATCTGCCGTTAAATCCCGTCAATGGAACAGGTCAAGAGCAGTTCTTTTGCCTGGCCAGGGGAAAGTGTCACTTCAACAGGATTCAGTGCCCTCCCGAATGTCCCCTCCGCAAACCACCCCTCGACAAAATAAATGCGAAGGGCTGCTTCGCCGACTGCAGTAGTTTGTGTGAGACGACATGTAAAAGTAAGTCTTCAATTTTAATTTGTGTTTGATAAGATATTTATGTTGTCAAAATATGCAGGACGTATTCCGAACTGTAATGGATACGGGTCCGTTTGTTACGACCCGCGTTTTGTTGGGGGTGACGGGATTATGTTCTACTTTCACGGGGCTCGGGGAGGTGATTTTGCTCTCGTGTCTGACGACTTGTTCCAAATCAATGTTCATTTTATAGGAGCTAGACCGGAAGGGCGAAAAAGAGATTTCACATGGGTGCAAGCGTTAGCAATCATGTTCGAATCCCACACGTTAGTAGTTGCTGCTAAGAAGGTGGCCAAGTGGGACGAGCGTTTCGACGCAATTGCCCTTCAATGGAACGGGAAAGATATCGATGTTCCTAAAGATGGAGATGCAGAATGGAGAGAAAACAAGGTGATATAAGAATGAAATACTAGTTATATTATCTTTGTAATCTTAATTTTGCTTTTCTAACAGAATGGTGTGGTGATAGAGAGAACCCGAGAATACAACAGCGTGAAAATTATTGTTTTAAACGGGCTAATTGAGATCGATGTGAAAATAGTTCCGATAACGAAGGAAGAAGATAAGAAGCATGGTTACAAAATTCCCGAAGGGGATGCATTTGCGCATCTAGAGACACAATTTAGATTTTCGAATTTAACCGAAAATGTGGAGGGAATTCTCGGCCAGACGTACCGGCCCAACTATGTCAGTCCTGTGAAGAAAGGAGTAGCAATGCCTATGATGGGTGGTGAGGACAGGTATAAAACTTCTTCGTTTCTCTCGACGAGTTGTTCTTCTTGCAGGTTCCATCGTCCTGTCTATTTCATCGACGAATCATTTGCCCGTTCCAGCCTTGCACAGTACTAGTTGAATGTATTCATCTAAAAGTATTATTTTTTTAAAATTTGATGCAATTATATGTATGTTCCATTAATAATAGCACCAAATCAGAAGGTAGAAGAATATATGGTTTAAGTCATATATTTTGTAAATACCTTGTTGGTGCTTGTCAATGTAAGTCATGTATGGCTTGTTAATATACCATACGTCTATACAATAAACCTTGTTGCCAAAAATCCATTAGAACATGTGTATGGTTTTAACAAAACTAGTAGGAAACTTGAACTTTCTCACTCCAAAAAATTAAAATTAGTAGGAAACTAGCATGGAATAAACTGGTCTTCAAACAAAAAATTTAAATTATCAGCTCAAAATTACGAAAGACTTTTTGGTAAAACTAAGCATAAATTTACTATACTATTTCAAGATCTAAATTTGGTATTACTACTTCTAGATTGTAATAAGATTAGAAAAAAACGCATCCTCTCGAATCTCGATAGCTAGAAAAAAATACACGTACATAAATATTCGTCGATTAAACCTAGTTTGCACACAAGCCGTTCGTCGAGGTGTGGAATAGAGAATAGTCCACTAATCCATTTTATTCCATGCTTGTTCGGCATAACAAGTAGAATAAAAATATGGGTTACAAATTGTGTTGAAATTTGCGTAAATAATTGTGTTGAAATTTGCGTAAATAATTGCGTTGAAATTTATAGGCCAACAATCTAATTAATACCAGTATCAGAAATTTACATGAGAGAAACAATTAAATCATGAGCAAGTTCCGAGCTAAACGATTGAAATAATAAGTTTGATAACCTGATAACATTATTGGCCAATACGGTCCATTTTGAACGAAGATGGCAAGAATCATAATTGCGTAACTTCATTTTTTTCGTGCTTTTTATTTGCATATTTCATGTAAAAAGGATTTGTAGCATTAACATGGAAAAAAATAATCACATCGCAAAATCGGTTACGATACACAAATAAGAAAAACATGAAAACCATAAAAATGAAGTTAAACGAAACCAAACATTATAAAGTGAAACGGAACAGCCATATTACTTTAAATCAATTCCAGAAAATACAACCAACCACAGTCGAACAATAGTCACAAAATCACAACACGACAATTCATTTTCATACTCGAAATATCAAAAATACCAGTTTTATATATTATTATTATACTTCGAGCAAATATAAAAATGGACTAGAAAGATCCACCGCGCAATGCGAGAACAAGATGAAGAACCGAACCTCCTTCGATGTTGTACTCTTTCGCCGTCTTATCATCGGCAAGTTGTTTTCCCGCATAAATTAGCCTACAAATTTTATTTAGGATTTTTTTGTAATTCACGCATAATTCAGGGGCTCAATTGCAAATTCACTGAAAAATTGGTTTACCTTTGTTGGACGGGAGGGATGCCTTCCTTCTCCTCGACACGCTCCTTAATGCGATCAATGGTATCGGTGGGCTCGATATCAATTTCAATCTCTTTGCCAGTTAGGGTTTTGACCTTGATCATCGTGCCCCCTCTCAGCCTGAGAACCAGATGCAGAGTCGATTCCTTCTGGATGTTGTAATCGGCCAAAGTTCGCCCATCTTCGAGTTGTTTTCCTGCAAATATCAATCTTTGCTGATCTGGTGGTATCCCCTCTTTATCCTGAAATTAGGGGGGTTTTCTACAGAAATTAGTACTCGTTTTATTAGAAAAGAAGAAATAACTAATCGAAGCTGATTTTGGGGTCATGACTACAGGTCCTAAGAAGAATTTCTCATATAAATAGGGAATAATCGAAAAAAATCAGAACTTTTAGGGAAAATAGAAGAAAAATCAGAGAGGAAATCGAGACCTGGATCTTGGCTTTGACATTGTCAATCGTGTCGCTGCTCTCGACCTCGAGAGTGATCGTCTTTCCAGTTAGGGTTTTCACGAAAATCTGCATCTTTCTTTTTCTTTCTTAATTTCTCTCTCTAGTAAAAGCAAAGAAAAGAATGTTCTTTCTTCTTACTTGCGTGCCTCTCGAATTTATTTATAGAATTTTTTTCTAATTGGAAATATATTGAAGAATAAATTTTAGGAAATTTTATTATGGTCGGTTCTGGTCTTGCGGTTAATGTTTACACCATTATAACTCAGAAGGCAATATATATATTTTTTTTTTTTTTTTTTTTTTTGCATAAAACTTAGAAGGCAATCTAATCTTCAATCATTTCATTATTTTGCATAGTGAAATAGAACACAACCTTTTACCTATCACAAATTAATGAAAATAATAATATGAAGGTCCCACTTTATGTTTACCAAAAAACAACTTCGGAAGGGAATCGGTGATTAATTTCTCCTTTATGTACTAATAATTGAAATGAAAACGTGAGTTTTTTTACAAAGAAAAGATTGAGATACATTTAGAGAAGAATGAGTAATCCAATATAACAAAGTATTATTGTCATCGTAGAAAATGAATAAGAAATTAATTCAGATTTTAACGTATATTCAATTCTTTTGATCGGCTTTACAAAACAAATGGTAAGCCGAAAACACATAATATCGACACACATTTAAAAGAGATTTTGACTGGTGGTGAACAATTTTATATTGTTTTTCTTGTCATGCATATTTGTTAAGATTGTATTAAGTCATTTTTTATTTTTCACACGTATGCACGCATGCAAACACAACATATATGAAAAAATCATTCTTGAAAATTATTAAAAATGAAAGTTTCATCATTAAAGACAAGTTCAATACAAATATTTGTATTTATTTTATGCATACAACCAACAAATTGATATTTGATAGATCAGTTAATTAACTTCACATTTACATGCATAAATTCCATCGAAAAAATCAAGAAAATAAATGAATACTAACTCAGAAAAAATATTCATTTACAGTTATTAGTTCCATGAAACTAAATACACAAAACTGGACATATTAAACTCTCGGTCCAAAAAAAAAAAAAAATTCCAAACCTAGTGTGATTAGCCAACACTTATAACGACAGTGTCGGATGTTTACTTTCAAGTCCAATTTTGTTTTGGGCAAAAAAAAAATTCTCTCATGCAGATTAAAACCCACAGCTTCATGTCCAACACTGGACATTTCTTACCATATGCACTGATATACTTTAGTAATATTATTTTACTTCTCACATATTTCTACCTGGAAAAACATGCGTCAATACCTAATGCAGAGGTTATATTTTGATGTAATATATATTATTAGGGATTGATTAACAAATTTACGTATAAAAAAAAAATCATATTTACCCTTCTAGAAAAAGAAAAATCTAAATTCTCACGAATTAACATCCTAATAGTTTAGTTAGATTTGCAAAATTAAACCATGATAAATTTGGAATTAATAATTTTGAAAAATATATAGGGTAAATATGATATTTTTATTTTGGGAAGGACAAATATGAAATTTTGGATTCATTTTATGTATTAAAAATGTTTTGAAAAAGGCTGGTTGGTGTAGCATAAATACTTAGACCGGTAACAAATGAAAATTCTCAAGTTTGAGTCTTCTTCTGTTTTCTTTCTTTGAAGGCCCTAAAAGCAATTTATCATTAGATACGAATCCAATTTGACCCAAACAATTTTGAAATTTTGAAATAACTAAATTTTTTTGTCCAAGAATCTAAAATTGTGCTAAGAGTATAATTATTCGGCCTTTATTCTTATTGTGGTCCACCAAGCTATATAGGGTTGTGTGCCCTTATTCTTTTTGTTATTCCAACTTTTCAAAGTATCTATAACTAACTAATTTACCTATAAATCAAACAAGAATATCAAATATACACACCAAAAAAAATCACCAATAATCTCCACAAGAGCATTCGAAATCGCTAAAACGATGAAATCGATTATTATCCCTAACAATAATCTCCCTACCAAAAATACCCGATACGAACTTAATCGCGTTATGACAATCCCCACAAACCCTAAGATTCTTACTAATCCCAATCAGTATCCCTTTAGGTATACAAATAAGCCCAAATGCAAGAGCTAATTTCTCGCTATGTTGCAAAACTTCACTCTCCTTCTCCTCCTCTTCTAAATCAAAAAGGCATAATCGCGTATCGGGTTTATACCCCGCCATTTCCATCTCTCGTCTTAACCGGGAAAGCGTTTCCTGGATTTGGGCACTCATTGGATGGGATTTATCCTTTGCTTGAAAAACATGGATTTTGTTTTTCCAAGAAATCCAACTATAGCCCGAGTCTTTCTTCATCTCCTTTCTCGCTTCCGTTGCTTCAACCCATCTAATTAAAAGTTTATAAAAATATAATTAGAAAAATAATATTTAGAGGATATATTTAATAATCAAGAAATTACTCACCGGCCCGTGGAAGCGAACATATTCGAAACCAAAATGCGATTACCCAAATCACGAGGGTCAATTTCGTAAAGTTTTGTCGCAGCAATTTCACCCAACTCCAAATTGCCATGCATTTTACACGCACCCAAAAGTGCACCCCAAATTGATACAGAAGGTTTAATATTCATTCCTTTTATCATCTCATAAGCTTGTTCCACCTTCCCAGCTCGACCCAACGAATCGACAATGCACGTGCAGTGCTCGACACGAGGCTCGATTCCCCATTTTTCTTTCATGGTTTGGAAAAAACCTAACCCTAGTTTGGTCAACCCGGCTCTGCTACACGCGGTTAAGACAGAGACTAAAGTGACGTAGTTTGGTACGATATCAGGGGTTCGTAACATCGAGTTGAATATGAAAAGAGTTCTTGGAGCATCTCCATAGTGTGAGTATGCACCTAGTATAGCGTTATATGAGAAAAGATTTCGTTCAGGCATTTCATCGAACATTTGTTGTGCGTCTGAAATGATTCCGCATTTACCATACATGTGTACGAGTGTGCTCGAGACGTATATGTTGGAGTCGACACGTGATTTAATTGATATGGAGTGGATTGAGCGGCCAAGATCGAGTCTTGATAGATCTGTACAGGCTGTGAGGATGCTTGAAATCATGTAATCACTTGGTTCGAATCCTTCTCTTTGAGACTGTAAATATATATTTAATGCCTCTTCTTCATACCCGTTTTGTGTTAAAGCAGCGATGATGGTGCTCCATGAGACACTGTTCTTTATGGGCATTTCATCGAACACCTTCTTTGCGTAAGTTGCTTCATGGCACTTGCCATAGAAATCCACGAGTGTGTTCCCGACCAAAACACTGGATTCGAGTCCAAAACGGGTCATAAATCCATGAAGCTGAGAACCGAGCCTCAAGTACACGAAACCAGCACAAGCATTCAAAAATGCACAAAGAGACACTGAATTAGGCTTCTCTCCTGATTTCAAAAGTTCAAGAAAGCCATTAATTGCATCTTCAAGTCTACCATCCTGCACATAATTCGTGATTACTGCATTCCAAGACACTCCGTTCCTGTTTGGCATTTCATCGAACAGCTTGTAACCGTCCAATTTAAACCCAGTTTTGTAGTACATATCCATGGCCGCACACGACACAAACGAGTCATGAGGTAAAAGTCCAGTTTTCAAAGAAAACCCATGAATTTGTTTCCCAAAATTGTAACACGGTACGGCCCCGGCAGCTTGGAAAACTGAGGGTAACGTAAAATCATTAGGCCGTACAGAACCAGAAAGCATAGAAACGAAGAATTCGAGAGCAAGGAAAGGCCGGTTGTTTAGAGAACAACCAGAGATGAGAGAGGTCCATGAGACAACGCAAGGAGACGGGTGGAGGCGTAATGCGGCGAATGCTGTAGTGGGTCGATCGAGTTTTGAGTAGAAATTGACGAGATGAGTGAAGAGAAAGGAAGGTATGCGAGAAAGGGATTTTAGAAGGAGAGCATGCGTTGCCCTACCGAGGGAGAGAGAACGGGTGGAAGTGGAATGGTTTAAGAGGGAAGCGAAGGATTGTGGGTCTGCTGTTTTTTGCGAGAAATGGAAATGGTAGATTTCAAGCATGGAAGGTGTTCGACGAAAAGACTCGTCTGATTTTAAGGAGTTCACAAGAATGACTTGTGATAGTAATTATTAACAGATCATTCAGTTATACTGAAACAAAAAGATTAAACTATCCTTTCCTTTGGTTGTCATTATAAAATTCAGCTCTGTATTTTGTCTTGAAATAGGAATGATGTTTTCCATCAACACATGAATTTATGCCCAAAATAAAATATTTTTTAACAAGTTTTTCTCAATCACATAATAAAATTATAAAATTATAAAGCCAAAAAATTAAAAATTAAACATCTTTCATTAACATAAAAGTCATAAAACTATTTCTCAAAATTTTACCCCTGAAATCCAAACATTCGCCGTGCTCCACACTGTTTATGAAATTTATTACACACAAATGCTATATTTTAAAAAAAAAAAAGGCAAAATATGTTCTCACAATCAAACTTTAAACCCTTCGGCTTGGAGACACTGTTTATGTGCCTCGATCCACTTGGCGCATGCCGATTCGCCGTGCTCCACACTAGATTCGTCTCTCAACCATTTCGTGTCTGACATGCACAGCAAATCTTCTTCTTCGGTTTTCCATCTGATGCAGGCGACGAAGATTCAGGTAGTGGCTGAGATCGAAGCTTGATGGGTTCGGATTTGATCGTTAAATTGATTTGCCTGTTATCCACCCATTGTTGGCTAGGAGTTAAACTACCTATAATATTAACTATAATATTAAGTTAATGGGAGTTTAGGATTATTCAACTGAGTTAGTGGTTGATTTAGTTAGTTAATATTGTCTTTCGATTTGTTTTGACTTCTAAATAGGTCGAAAACACCCTCGCAAGTGCACGAA
Source organism: Luzula sylvatica (assembly GCA_946800325.1). NCBI lineage: Eukaryota > Viridiplantae > Streptophyta > Magnoliopsida > Poales > Juncaceae > Luzula > Luzula sylvatica. Next base: position 10,716,403 of record OX326961.1, on the reverse strand, counting down.
AGTGTCAAATTGTACTTAGGGTTGTTGTCCTACAAGACAGTGTGGATTACTTGTCTCAAGTGATTCGGACAAGTCGTTTTGATTCGTAATGTCGATTGGTGGTGGTTCTCGATCACAACAAGAAAGTAAAGTAAGGATTTCGACTCGTTGGTAGGGTTTTTCTATGGTATTCGAGCAAACTAGACTAAAATGTTTTTCCTAAAATATTGGTCTAATTGGCGTACAAGATTATGGAGGGGATGTCTTCCTATGACATCCTAGTATCGTGTGCTCTCGCAATTCCTAGGTGTACTTAAATACTTGTAAGAATCCGATCTCTCGGGTTTCGGGTGTACCAAATAAACCATTTGTGTTCTATGAAGAATCTACTACCCCGATTGTGTTTTGGTTCATCCTGCACACTTATCCACACACAAATTTATGTCATTTCGGTTTGATTCGCTCGTTCTCGCACAACTAACCTAATAGAATAATATTTACTTGTATAACCAATATAACAGCGTTTTCTCTTATTTCCTGATATTCTTCTTCTCTTATTATGACACCCAATTGTATTTATTTTCTTTCTACAAAACGGGTAAAAAAAATCTAACCAAGGAATACCGAACCGGTATGAATATTGTCTTCTTCCTTATTATGTACTCCACGTTTTTGTCATCTTAGATCCAAGCTCACCGTCAGAGTCGCCGGTTACGCTCGAGGGGGGTGCTAGAATAGTGCAATGGAGGTCTCCATTACAAGTGAATTAATATTTTTTTATGTCAAGTAACTTAGTGGTTAGTTTAGTTTGTTAACAGTGTATCTATAAATATTATTAAAATTAATATTTTTTAAATTAGATATTTTTAATTATGTAATTAATAAATTAGTGGATGAATAAAAATGAGTGTCATGTAGCAGCGTCTTATCCCAACAAAGATAGAGAGAAAAACAAATCACCAACGAAATGATTAAATATAAAAATATTGGTAACAATCTCATCTTTAAAGATTGTATTTATCCGTTCTCTTGTGTGCACCTTATAATAAAAAACATCGTCAGAAAATTCTTCTCTCCGTGGTATTACTCTCTTTTCTTCGCGGCGGATTTTTAATGTAATCGTTGTTATGTTTACAAAAAAATATCATAAAATCAATATGAAAATGATTAAATGTGTAATTTGATGTAATATCATAAAATAAATTAATGAATATCACAAAAAGAAATATGAAAATTATTAAATGCGTAAAGCATGATATAAATTAATGAAACCACAAAATGAATATGTAATCATATCATAAAATAAATTAATGAATATCACAAAACAAATATGAAAAATATTAAATGTGTAATTTGATATAATATCATAAAATAAATTAATGAATATCACAATAAAAATATGAAAATTATTAAATGCGTAAAGCATGATATAAATTAACGAAATCGCAAAATAAATATGAAATCATATCATAAAATAAATTAATGAATATCACAAAACAAATATGAAAAAATATTAAATGCGTAAAACATGATATAAAGATGAAAAAAATATTAAATGCGTAAAATCACAAAATTAATGAATATCAAATCACAAAATAAATGGGTAAAACATGATATAAATTAATAGATACATGATATAAATTAATGAATATAATCAAATCATAAAATAAATATGAAAATTATGTAAATATTAATATGTGTGATAGAAAGTCAAATATGAGGTGGCTCAATGTGAGAACTCAAAAACATTCATTATTTAAAGGGGGGACAATTTGTTACTGATCCCCAACGTCAAATCCCCAACTACTCTCTACTATAAATTCAACAAACTAAACCCTAAAATCCCAACAAATACATGTGTATTCATAATTATTAATTAAGCAAATTAATCAAATCAATTGATCTTGTCTTCTCTTTTATTCTTTTTTATCTACACCAAATACTTTTAACAAATATCAATACTGAACAAAAATAATAGTTGAGTCTGCTATTCGGTTAATTTGAAAACGGGTTTATTTTCAATTTTCTCTGGAAAATAGTTATACTTGCAAGAAAAACATGGATGGTAAATACCTAGAAAGAACGACAATCAAACGAGAATCAAAAGGTCGAAAAACTGAAATGCCTAAATTTAGAATGCGTCATGACCAAAATTAAACTGAATAAGGAGGACGAATCATAAATTATGCCAATCCAAATGACCTTATTGTTGTCATCACCATTGCTTTACGAAATTACAAGGTATTCTTCTAAATCTTATATTATTTTCTCATAAAATTATCCTGAATTTCTTTTTTTAACACTTGATTATGATTTCACATTGCACATCTAATTAAGTATCTGCTTTTCTTGTTCCATTGTCTTGTTGAAGATTGTACCATGAGGGGAGCCGAAAGCAGTTCATTTGTGGCAATTGACATCGAAACATTGGAGACTTCTTTGAAAAGCTATAATGGGGAAAACTTAGGTTCCATATGCCAAGTTAAGGAACGTTACGGCGACACTGCTTTTGACCCTGTTGTTGTATCCATCGGACCGTACCACCATGGAAAACGAGCCTTACGGGCCATGAACAGAAAGAAATGGATTTCGATTGATTATATATTAAAAAAAAACAGCAAAACAAAGCTTGAAGATTATGTAAAATCTCTTAAGAAAGTAGAACATATTGCGAGGAGCTATTACAGTCAAGAAATCAATATGGAAAGCAATGAATTCGTAAATATGCTATTGCTCGATGGATTTTTCATTCTCTTTTCAATTTGTGCGATAGAGATAGCTCCTGATGATCAAGATTTGGGTAGTTTTGCCGGGCAGAACGAAGACCCTAACAATGAATTGGACGAGGCACAGGAATACTGTTTTATCGTGCACGACATTTTTCTTATAGAAAACCAAATTCCATTTTTCATCCTAGAGATTCTATATGAACTTTTCATAGGCGAAGACGACACTGCTCCATCACTCTCGGAAAAGATGTTTTGCTACGTAGAGCAGATATTGGGTCATTATCCGAAATCAATCAAGATAACCAACAGACCAAGAGATTTTCATCATTTACTGCATCTATGCCATATATATTTAAGACCGAGCCAAAATGACGATTTATATTTTACACAAACGGAACAAGAGAACCGAACAACAACGAATTATTGGCGCAGGGCCATGCAATATGATATGGCAGGAGTTAAGTTTCAAAAAAGAGAACTCGATGAAAACAATCCTCACTCGCTTTTGGATGTGAGATTCTCAAAATGTGTTCTGGAAATTCCGTGTTTAACTATACATGATAACACACCCTCTCTTTTTGAAAATCTCGTCGCATCAGAACAAGCAAACCCTAATTTTGGAAATGATGTTACGGCGTACATAATTTTCATGTCGCAGCTCGTTACAAAAGCAGAAGATGTTGCACTATTAGTAAACAAAGGAATCATTGAGCATTATTTTCGATGCGAAGAAGAGGTAGTGGATCTCTTCACGAGGCTTAGTGACGGCATTATCTTTGATGTTACGTGCAACTTTTATTTGAAAAATAAATGTCTTAATTTGGAGGTGTATTATAAAAAACGTATAAATTCGTGGAGTGTGTGGTTTCGACAAACCATTTCATCAATACGGGGCAGAATATAGATAACACGCCGGATATAAAAGTAATTATATGTTTGTATTTTAGTCGTATAATTGGACCGGTTGTGCTAAAATTTCCCCAGGGGCCGTTTGGCAAGCTGAATTAGTAGAGTGAGATTGGATTATAAGGCAGTAAAAGAGGTTTTGGAATAAATTCATAGTTTGTTTGAATGTCTAAATTATAAGATGTAAAATATAATTTGTGTTTGATTGTTTTATTTTTTTTATTAACTGAGACGGGTTTTAAGACCCGTACCCAGACTATATTGAATATAGCACACGAGTGTACTGTGGTATTTACAATGGTTTTACAAACATTCCACTTATTTCTATTACATGTTTATATTTCGCAAAATATAATTCTTCCTCTTAGCAGTTTGATCCATATGGACTTCTTCATTGATGATTCTCCCTAGCTTGTTGGCATGTATTTCCTCATCCATAAATATTCTATTGCATCTTTTTTTCCAAATGGTGAATATCGTTATAGCAATTACGGCTTTCTTTTCTTTTGAAATGTTTTCTGTCATTAATGTTAGGAGTATATTCGCTTGTTGTAACGTATTTGTGCCAAAATTGGCATCCATGATTGTCCAGATTGCTACCGTGAACGGACAATAGTTGAGTATATGATGGGTTGATTCTTCAGTCCGTTTGCATAGAACACATCGGTTTGGTATCTGCCATCTTCTCTGGCTCTCTTCTTAAGAGTATCTATTGTTAATATACTATTCATTGCCATCCAGCTGAATAGTTTGATTTTTGATTGTACCTTAATCTTCCAGATTTTGTGGTAGTTAGCTTTGGTATAAACTCCATTATTGATGAATTGGTACATTGATTTTGTTGTAAAAATTCTATCTTTGGTCCATTTCCAAGAGATTTGATCCTTTTTGTTGACCTGTAGTTGTTGTTCTCTTTGTAAAAGTTGTCGTCGTATGGTATTCTATTAGAGCTTGTTGTGTAAGTTGTGTTTTAATGTCATGAATTTGATTGTTCTTCCATATTTGATTTATCATTTTCATTCCATCATCTCTGAATGAGTAGCGCAGGATGTTGGTATTTAAAGATTGTACCTGCCCAATTGTTTTCCCAAAAAAATGTTTGTTCTCCATTTCCACATTTTTGGATGGATGCTTTGAAGGGTTGATATAATTCACTACATATTGACCATAATTTTGATTTTATTATTCTTTTTTCGCTTATTTCTGAATATATGTTGTTTCCATATAGAGTAATCATTAATTCTTTCCAAATGTTCTCTTTTGAATCATATATCTTCCATAACCATTTTGTTAATAACCCTTCGTTGAATTTTTGTATGTTTATTTTTGTTTGATTGTTTACAAAATTTTAGAATTTTGTTATTGAAAATGTAGAAAAAATGTTCATTAAAATTGATAAAAAAAAAAAATATTGTATTCATTCATGTAATAATATTATTATAATATAATATAACGTTAATTATATAGATATAATATTATACTTTATGAATTTAATAATTATAATATAATTATTATATATTATTATATAAGGTATATAATATTAAATTCATACAATTAAGATAATATTATAACATATAATATATTAATTATATAGATATAATATATTAATTATGTATAATAGTTATTATATATTATTAGAATATTATATTGTATATTAATTATATTATAATAATAAACATAATATAATTATTATAATAGATATAATATATTGTATATTAATTATATTAAATATAATACTATTATAATTATTATTTATCATATAATTTAAATTGTTGTAATTATTTTTTTTCATTATTTGTTCAATTTATCAAATCATTTATTATGTACAATTCCCTTTTCTCCTTTTCCTCCACCTTGGCGCTTTCCAAATTTAGGGAATTATATTTTGGAAAATGGAGGAGATCCAAGAAAAATATAATTTCATTCCATTTTATTTGTCAAACAAGAAATTATATTGCAGTGGAGAAATAAATCAAATTCCAGCCAAACACACCCTAAAGAAATCTAGTAGATGCTAAGAAAAATTGTACATATCTTTTTTTAAGCACATAAATGTATATATCTTCATTGGCAAAGATTTTTAAGAGCTACCTCTTCCTAACAAACAATCATTAATTAGAATTTAAAATCAATGCACCGTGCATAGTAACCATCGATTCGGCATAAATAGTGAACAGAGAAGCTTAGGAATAAAGAAATATGGTGCGGCATTTTCTTGCTGTTTTTCTCGTCCTGCTGGCCGTGACATGGCAAGCTCAGTCAGCCCTACGCCCAGGTCAGCAGTACAATATTCTCGAACAATTGGTTCGTGATTTTAACTAAATTTACTGATACCTTACCAATTTACCCGAATCGACCGAGACTTCCGGTGGTAACATTTCTCCACAGGAGTTTGAATACTTTTGCGATGAATTTTTTATATGAATCTTCAATTTGAAAACGTACTTCTGAATTTTTTTGATTGACTCCACAACTATTGTTTAAAACTATAATTTTGTGAATAAAATTTCAGATGTTTTGCTATGGACGGAACGACAACAACAAGGAGGCATTCAAATTGGAAAGGAAGAAAAGTTATATATTAAATATCCTTTTCGTTTCCCCAATATACCAAGGCTTCCACCAAATCCACAAAGTTCTGCAACCACAACTAATTATTAAAGAGACCCCCCCTCTATTATTAGGTTTCTACAATTTACCATGAAGACATGTCATGATGGAATTATCACAAAGGATTATCATACAAAAGAATCTAATATTCTTATTGTGTGCCCTCATTCTTTTTGTTGTTCAAGCTTTTCAAATTATCTATAAATAATTTACCTATAAATCAAACACTAATTTCAAATACACACACAAAAAATCACCAATAATCTCCACAAGAGCATTCGAAATTGCTAAAACGATGAAATCGATTATTATCCCTAACAATAATCTCCCTACCAAAAATACCCGATACGAACTTAATAGCGTTATGACAATCCCCACAAACCCTAAGATTCTTATTAATCCTAATCGGTATCCCTTTAGGTATACGAAGAAGCCCAAAATCAAGAGCTAATTTCTCGCTATGTTGCAAAACTTGACTCTCCTTCTCCTCCTCCCCTAAATCAAAAAGACATCATCGCGTATCGGGTTTATACTGCGCCATTTCCATCTATCGTCTTAACCGGGAAAGCATTTCCTGGATCTGGGCATTCATTGGATGGGATCTATCCTTTGCTTGGAAAACATGGATTTTGTTTTTCCAAGAAATCCAACTATAGCCCGAGTCTTTCTTCATCTCCTTTCTCGCTTCCGTTGCTTCGACCCATCTAATTAAATGTTAATAAAAATTATAATTAAAAGTTTATTTAATAATCAAGTACATGATTACTAACCTGCCCGCAGAAGCGAATATATTCGAAACCAAAATGAGTTTACCCAAATCACGGGGGTCAATTTCGTAAAGTTTTCTCGCAGCAATTTCACCCAACTCCAAATTGCCGTGCATTTTACACGCACCCAAAAGTGCACCCCATATCGATATAGAAGGTTTAATATTCATTCCTTTTATGATCTCATACGCTTGTTCCAGCTTGCCAGCTCGACCCAACAAATCGACAATGCACGTGTAGTGCTCGACACGAGGCTCGATTCCCCATTTCTCTTTCATGGTCAGGAAAAACCTGCCGTGATTATAAAAAAAATAGGAAAAATGCAGCGCAGCACACGAAGTGAATTAAAAAAAGCAAAAAATATCTTTAGAAAATAAAAGGCAAACCTGCCGTGATTATATAAAAAAGTTGAAATGAATGAAAATGTAAAGAACTTATTAACGGGTCGAATTATTACTACAACATGACCCGTTACAAATTGATAAATAGGAAAAATGTCTACAGTGAAATTACCAACAATCCTTTTGGTTCATTTTCTTCGTTCTTTCATCTCCTCTTCTCTTCGTGAAAACGGATCGGCAGAGGTCTCTTCTCAAATGGCTATATCGAGAGAGAAGATCTGAATTTTTTTCTTTTCCAACGGCTATATCAAGAAGATTTGGATTGTTCTCTTCCAACGGCTATATCAAGAGAGACGTTGAACTTCAGCTCATTTTCTATATATTATTCCCCCAACCCTTCTCTTCTTCCCCTTCCCCTTCAAGCCAGATTATATCTCTTTCTCTCGTTTCTCTCTCTTTCCCTCTCTATCGTTCTGTTCTGATCCGGGTCGCGGGGGTTGTGTGGGTGTGTGTGGGTGTTCGGGTCCGGGGGGGTTTGGTGGGGTTGTGGGGTGTGTGTGGTGGTGGTTGGTGGGGGTGTGGGAGGGTTCGGGTCCCCGTGTGTGTGTGTGTGTGTGTGTGTGTGGGGGGGGGGTTCGGGTCCGGGCACACGGACCCCCCACTCCCCCGGGACCAAACTCAATTCATATGTTATACCATTTCTCATGTATTTCATTTTAAATATTTTGATTTACGGTTAACTGATAAATTGTTATATCGATAAATCGTTAATTTTAGAAGCAACTTAATTTGGGCATTTTTTCCAAATACGAAAAAGGAATAGGTGAAAGTTAGGAACATATTGTGCAATAAGTATATTGTTTTGGAAATGAGAGCATATGATTTAGATTTTGAAATTCAAGCTAAGAAATTTGGAGATGAATTTAAGAAAAGTTCTGGGCAAGTAATTAGATTGTCAAAATAAATTGTTGGTCACTGTGGTGAATATTTGAACACTCTCAAAGGTTAATACTTTTTTTTTCACTGTCAAAATTTCATTCTCAGAGTATATTTTCATTTTCTCAAATCTGTTAATAATAATATTTTCATCATTATTATTATGAAATATTTTTTTTTGGGTTTTATAAGTTATTGTTCGAATGCTGTCAGAGATAGGGAAGCTTCAAAGTACATACGGAAATAATAATTCATTGGACGAGAAATTTCGCTGCGAAGAAACAGTAGGGGGATTTTGAAAATATGAAACTTGTTTTTGATTTGTGATGATTGTTTGTTTTTTAGGAATTTCATTTCTTATATATGATGATATATGGAGTCGTTAGATTGACATTGAACTATAAACTAGAAAATTAGCAATTAGCAAGCAAGAGTCCACGAACCATGCAATGTTCATGACAAAATTGTAAGCATGCATTGTGCCGTATATATTTATCTATTTCATAAATAGTAGGGGGGGTGCAAATAATAATTACACAATGGCTTATCTCAATTGATGTGAATATTGCATCAAAGAACTTATAATGTTGTTATGGAGGTATTATCGTAGCCGTAGGTTTATGAATTAACGATGGAGACATATCATTAGCAAAATACATGGGAGTTCAGCTTACCAGTGAATTATATTTATGGCAGAGATACAACCAAGTTAGCAAATAGCAAGTCTAGAAGTACTGTTTGGTCTGGTCCAAAGAAAGGTGATAATTGATACAATGATCCAAATTTCTTTTTGATAAAATAGTTATCCAAACTTACTAACAAAAGAGTCGAGATAAGTTTGAAAAATGCTTCCAAAGTATTAGTCAAATATTTGTACGTAATAGGCCCAGTAAATATCAGTAAGTAACATTATTTAAATTATTCTAGATATGAAAACTTTCATATATATATATGGATTTGTCTCATTGTTTTTTTGTAATGCATGTATCGACATGGATGATGTATGATCGTACCGAAGGCTACAGAAAACCTTTAAGATAGTTATAATATATCAGTGGATGGTTAGAAAAAGTTTCGAATAGCACAAAAAGGCTCAATGTGATAAGAACGACATGAAAAGAGTTGTTTCAATCAAGATTGAGGGTTTTGCATGAATAAGTTGTTGCCATCAAAATTCTCAACGATATTTTATTCCAGAGTTTATGATTTCTTTTTGAAAAAGACAGTCAACTCAATTTATGGAAGCACCTTGATTGTGTAGATAGGTCAAAACGATGACTCAATCATATCTTTGAATATTTTTGCAATTATTTTTTTTATATGAATCTGCAATTTGAAAACGTACTTCTGAATTTTTTTGATCGACTCCACAACAAGGAGGCATTAAAATTGGAAAGGAAGAAAAGTTATATATTAAATATCCTTTTCGTTTGCCCAATATACCAAGGATTCCACCAAATCCACAAAGTTCTGCAACCACAAGTTGTGGTCCACAACTAATTATTAAAGAGACCCCCCTCTATTATTAGGTTTCTACAATTTACCATGAAGACATGTCATGATGGAATTATCACAAAGGATTATCAGACAAAAGAATCTAATATTCTTATTGTGTGCCCTCATTCTTTTTGTTGTTCAAGCTTTTAAAATTATCTATAAATAATTTACCTATAAATCAAACACTAATTTCAAATACACACACAAAAAATCACCAATAATCTCCACAAGAGCATTCGAAATCACTAAAACGATGAAATCGATTATTATCCCTAACAATAATCTCCCTACCAAAAATACCCGATACGAACTTAATAGCGTTATGACAATCCCCACAAACCCTAAGATTCTTACTAATCCTAATCGGTATCCCTTTAGGTATACAAATAAGCCCAAACGCAAGAGCTAATTTCTCGCTATGTTGCAAAACTTCACTCTCCTTCTCCTCCTCCTCCAAATCAAAAAGGCATAATCGCGTATCCGGTTTATACCCCGCCATTTCCATCTCTTTTCTTAACCGGGAAAGTGTTTCCTGGATTTGGGCACTCATTGGATGGGATTTATCCTTTGCTTGAAAAACATGGATTTTGTTTTTCCAAGAAATCCAACTATAGCCCGAGTCTTTCTTCATCTCCTTTCTTGCTTCCGTTGCTTCAACCCATCTAATTAAAAGTTTATAAAAATATAATTAGAAAAATAATATTTAGAGGATATATTTAATAATCAAGAAATTACTCACCGGCCCGCGGAAGCGAACATATTCGAAACCAAAATGCGATTACCCAAATCACGAGGGTCAATTTCGTAAAGTTTTGTCGCAGCAATTTCACCCAACTCCAAATTGCCATGCATTTTACACGCACCCAAAAGTGCACCCCAAATTGATACAGAAGGTTTAATATTCATTCCTTTTATCATCTCATAAGCTTGTTCCACCTTGCCAGCTCGACCCAACGAATCGACAATGCACGTGTAGTGCTCGACACGAGGCTCGATTCCCCATTTCTCTTTCATGGTTTTGAAAAACCCTAACCCTAGTTTGGTCAACCCGGCTCTGCTACACGCGGTTAAGACAGAGACTAAAGTGACGTAGTTTGGTACGATATCAGGGCTTCGTAACATCGAGTTGAATATGAAAAGAGTTCTTGGAGCATCTCCATAGTGTGAGTATGCACCAAGTATAGCGTTATATGAGAAAAGATTTCGTTCAGGCATTTCATCGAACATTTGTTGTGCGTCTGAAATGATTCCGCATTTACCATACATGTGTACGAGTGTGCTCGAGACGTATATGTTGGAGTCGACACGTGATTTAATTGATATGGAGTGGATTGAGCGGCCAAGATCGAGTCTTGATAGATCTGTACAGGCTGTGAGGATGCTTGAAATCATGTAATCACTTGGTTCGAATCCTTCTCTTTGAGATTGTAAATATATATTTAATGCCTCTTCTTCATACCCGTTTTGTGTTAAAGCAGCGATGATGGTGCTCCATGAGACACTGTTCTTTATGGGCATTTCATCGAACACCTTCTTTGCGTAAGTTGCTTCATGGCACTTGCCATAGAAATCCACGAGTGTGTTTCCGACCAAAACACTGGATTCGAGTCCAAAACGGGTCATAAATCCATGAAGCTGAGAACCGAGCCTCAAGTACACGAAACCAGCACAAGCATTCAAAAATGCACAAAGAGACACTGAATTAGGCTTCTCTCCTGATTTCAAAAGTTCAAGAAAGCCATTAATTGCATCTTCAAGTCTACCATCCTGCACATAATTCGTGATTACTGCATTCCAAGACACTCCGTTCCTCTTAGGTATTTCATCGAACAGTTTGTAACCGTCAGATTTAAACCCAGTTTTGTAGTACATGTCCATGGCCGCACACGACACAAACGAGTCATGAGGTAAAAGTCCAGTTTTCAAAGAAAACCCATGAATTTGTTTCCCAAAATTGTAACACGGTACGGCCCCTGCAGCTTGGAAAACTGAAGGTAACGTAAAATCATTAGGCCGTACAGAACCAGAAAGCATAGAAACGAAGAATTTTAGAGCAAGGAAAGGCCGGTTGTTTCGAGAACAGCCGGATATGAGAGAGGTCCATGAGACAACGCAAGGAGACGGGTGGACGCGTAATGCGGCGAATGCTGTAGTGGGTCGATCGAGTTTCGAGTAGAAATTGATGAGATGAGTGAAGAGAAAGGAAGGTATGCGAGAAAGGGATTTTAGAAGGAGAGCATGCGTTGTTCTACCGAGGGAGAGAGAATGGGTGGAAGTGGAATGGTTTAAGAGGGAAGCGAAGGATTGTGGGTCTGCTGGTTTTTGCGAGAAATGAAAATGGTGGATTTCATGCATGGAAGGTGTTCGACGAAAAGACTAGTCTGATTTCAAGGAGTTCACAAGAATGACTCGTGATCGTAACAGATCATTCAGTTTATACGGAAAGAAACAAAAAGATTAGACTATCATTTTCTTCTGTGTTTTGTCTTGAAAAGTTGAAATAGGAATGTTGTTTTCCATCGACACATGAATTTATGCCCAAAATAAAATATTTTGGACAAGTTTTTCTCAATCACATCATAAAATTATAAAACCAAAAAATTAAAAATTAAACATCTTTTATTAACATGAAGTCATAAAATAATTCTCAAAATTTTGTCTCTGAAATCCAAACATTCAGAGTCTATGCAATTTATTACACACAAATGCTATATTTTTAAAAAAAAAAAAAGGCAAAAAGAGTTCTCGCAATCAAACTTTAAACCCTTCGGCTCGGAGGCACTGTTTATGTGCCTCGATCCACTTGGCGCATGCCGATTCGCCGTGCTCCACAACACATTCGTCTCTCAACCGTTTCGTGTCTGGACACGCACAGCAAATCTTCTTCTTCGGTTTTGCATCCGATGCAGGCGCAGATTCGGGTAGTGGCTGAGACGGAAGCTTCGCGGGTTCAGATTTTAACGGTAAATCGATTTGCTTGTTATCCACCATTGTTGGCTAAGAGGAGTTAAGTTACCTAGAATATTAGGTTAATGAAAAAATTAGGAATAAATCATAATTGGACATAATTAAGCTTCAATTGTGCGGTTATGAACTAATTGAATACAGATTTGTATCGCATAAACAAAACCCAATTTACTAAAAAAAATTCGAATGCTAAACTTGTACGAGAGTACAATATGGAAATTGGTATTGTTGCATCTGTGCGCTAAGTTTCGAAGCTAAAATCATTTTCCGAGAAAAGTAGAGAAGTTCGTAATTCACTAATCATAAACCAGCAAGTGGAGAGAGAAAGAGAGATTTATCATACCAGGATCAAACGAGACGAGAGGGGTCCCAAAACCCTAGAGAGAGAGAGAGAGAGAGAGAGAGAGAGAATTTACGAGAGCCTGGAGGAGAAAAAAACGACTGAGATATTGAGGCGGCTTGAGATTCGGGCTCGGATCGAGCAAGATTGAGTTGGATTCGGGCATTTGGGTTATAAGTTAACTGATGGGTTCTTTTACATCTCCAAATTGACCTCTCATATTGGAGTTTGAGTGGAATTGATTATTTGAGATTTGCATTGTTTTCTCTTTTTCATATGAATGTAATATTTATAATTTGAAAATTTATTTTCTCTAATTGGTCTAAATAGTAAATTTTGCACACTTACAACAAAATTTATTAATTAATTTGTGTTTATCCTTAATTATAAATTTAACATAAATAAATCATAAGAATAAATTGTAAGTACGAATTACCTGAAAAATGATGAAGAACATATCATGATTCATGAAAAATTATATTGAGTTTGAAATTTAGAACTAACATTTAGTCTTCATAGCTAGGACCGAACCAATTATTTTGGTTGTTCTACTTTGAATTCGTACTTGTTTCTGAAATATAGTTAAAAAAATTGTTAGGGAGGTCATAATCCATGTATGTTATATGTGCGATGGAATGTATTGATTATCTAGTTTCAGGATCAATGTTTTCGATATAAAAATACGAGAAAAAAATAATAAGAGAATCATATCTCGATTTGTACAAAATCGATAATCTTGAAGGAGCATTATCTTTCATCTCGCTCTCCCCACATAATGATATCGGAATATAAAAAAGTACGGTTTGATTACACAAAATTTTCTAGAAAACTCGTTTACTAGATATTCACATTGAGTATAGTTATCACGAAATGTACCAAAATGTTTTAGTTGTTTCGAAAATCTAAATGATCCAATCTTAGTTTGTCATTATGTTTCTCTCTTTCTCTCTTTTCTTCAATTGTTAGATAATTATAATAATACTCTAAAAACATGAAAAAACACATACTAGTGTTTATATATAGATAATACCAAGTAAAAATATGTCTCTATGACGAAAGGGGGAGTCAAAGGAGACATCCAATGTGAGAAGATGTGAAAAAGAGAGTGAGAAATAACAGTGGTGGAAAGAATCTTGAGGCAATAGAGAGTAGAGACGAAGAGAAAAAGACAAATAATAAAATAGAGAGTAGGTGTGCAATGTGCAGCACCGCACCGTAAGAGCTGAAAAGCCAATGCTTCTAGATAGGCCTTATGGATCTGTGATTATGCTAAGTCACATTGATTTGCATTTTTTCACTAATATATTCGGAAATTTATATAGTTTAGGAAAAAAATGTAATGGGAAGCAGACTCTAGGAATTTTGTAAAATTTTCTAAGTGTTAATATAAAATTGGATGGAGGATTTAAAGCCTTCTCCAATAATTTTTCAACAAAAAAAAAATGTGTTTTGTGATAAAACTAATTTTATTCATTTCCCGGAAATCGAAAAATATTAGAGTTTCGGGGAAAATATATAAGACACATGGAAATAAAAACTAAATAAAAAGATACAAAATTAGGAGTAATGAAAAATCTGCCATTCTAGTAATTTTCTGACAATTTGACGCTCAACGAATCAAATTTTGTCAATTTACAAAGAAAAATAAGAAAATACACAAACATAGTAATTCAATTACAAATGACCGTCAAACAAGAAATGTTTGACCTCAATCCTAATTCAAAATATACAAGTCCAAACAAAATCCAGAAAATATTATCATAATTTGTTTTCATAATCGAGCTGAATAATTTTTATTTTATTGTTTTATTATTACACATTTAATACTAGATCAATCAATTTTCCAGGATATGGGACACACGGAGACTTTTACCATTCATGTTTTCACATCCGACCCGTCAACAAATAGGATATCGGGTTAGCGGTTTATAAACCCTCATACCATGCCCCACATCTCACTAAGCTTTCTTCTTCTTGAGAAGCACGAAGCATAACAAAAGACAAAAACCAAACAGAAGAAAAAGAGAAATTGTGAAAATGGTGGCGACGAATCTCAAGGCGGAAACAAAAGCACTAATTGATCGAAGGGCGGGTTTAGAATCCGAAATGAACGCTTTAATCGAGACTCTGTGCCGCCCCGGCGGACCTGGTATCTCCGGTACCCTCACGGACTCCGAGGTAAAAAAAGTATTAATATGAATGGTATGTAGAGTATTGCACCGGCACTTGGATTTTTGGTGTTTGTGATCTTATCTTGATGTTTTGAGTATAATTTGGGCTTCGATTTGATTATATTTACTGTGATTTTGTTTTGTAGTAAAACCCTGTACCTAATTCTCTGACCACAGTTCATTTAATTTTGATGTCGATAGGGTTTTCCAAGATCAGATTTTGACATCCCTACTGTTCTCGCACAACGCAAAAAACTTTCAGGTTGGTTTAACATCTTAAAATTTCTTAATTTTACATAATTCCGAATTCAATTTTGTTTATTTCGCTTCAGAACTGAGGAACGATCACAAGAATATCACCGAAAAGATTGAAAAACACATCGAAATACTGCACTCGTCAAAATTACATCATCACAACGCCCCTCCAAAAGATCAAGGTTTGCTCAGAAATCAATTTACATCAAGCTAATTCGCCAAGAAGTCCCTCCATTAATATAATATCCCTTTTCTAGGTTCATCAGTCTCGGCATCATCATCACAGAATATTTCCCCAATACCCAGAGTTGCATTCGCTACAATCGATGAAATTGCGGAGGACTCGCCGGCCTCCGAGGATGGATTGCAGCTAGGAGACGAAATAGTAAAATTCGGAAGCGTCGAGATCGGGGAGAGATTGCAAGAAAGACTCGTTTCTGAATCGCAGTTAAATATTGGGAATGGCATACCTGTAATTATTATGAGACAAGGTTCGACCATGGAGTTGACCTTGACTCCGAGAAATTGGCGTGGTCGCGGCCTTTTAGGGTATGCGTGCTGTTTTTCATATTTTACCCTTTTAAAAATTCAAAATAGCAAATTTGCCCTTTTATGATTGTTGATAATGTATGTTTTGTTTGTCGCAGATGCCATTTCAATTTTCTATGATGAGGTGCGCGTATTATTGATTTAGCAGCTACTTGTAATGTGTGTGTGATACATGGAATTTTCTTTTGAATTTTTCTATTTTGGTAAATTTGGTCTTGCATGTGAACTATTATCAATTTTGTAAGCTTAAGAACTTGTTGAGTTAACCCTAATATCTTGATTTTTCGATAATATTTTTTTTCGTAAACATTAGGATTTTAATAAATTGGTCAGTTATTTTTGTCAAATGTAATATTCGAACATATATTTGTTAAAGTCGGGTGTAACAAATAAGCCAATTTTAGACATTTTTTTTATGTCAGAATTTTGATGGGTGTAATATAATTTATGTTATTTAATTTCGAAGTATTTTTTTTAACTTGTGTAATATATTTTTATTCGGATCCGATATTATCAGAAACATTTTGGGTTTTGGGCCATTCAATTTTGATTCAGTTTCGGTTTCGGATTTGGTTCGTTGATTTTTCAATAGTTGTTGGTTGAAGTCGAGTTAAAATTTGGACAAATCTGATAATTTTTTATTCAATTGAGGACATATGACTGTTTTTGTACGTCTTAACTTACTTTTAAATCTAAAATAGCTAATTAATCTACAATATCTAAAATTAGATTACGTATTATAGACATATTTCATACGTCTTCATATTGTAATTTTCTTTACATTCCCTTCTCTCACTTTTTATAAGAAAAAATGGGCAAAACTCCTAATTAACTAGATCTTTTCAAAGAATTTAAAAATTCAATCCAATCGTTTTTCTATTTTCTTTCTGAGATTTCATTAATGAAATTCTTTTTTTAGAATCAAGATGGTACGACTAACATTAATTGGATGGAGCTAATAAAATGCGGGTCCCAACTTGTCCGTCGTTACGTCCGTGTGGGGTGCTTTCAATGTTGCATGATTTTTCCAACATGAAAAAGGACTCGTTACCCATAATCTTCAGAATCAACCACAATTTTCAGTTTGTATTATAAATAAAAATATAAAACCAAATACATTCACGATTTGTGGATTAGGTTTCTTTCAAAAAAGAAACTCACAATTTTCAGTTGGGTTCCAACAACCAACTCTCATTCACGAACAATATAATGGTTAATTTGGGTATTCATAGCTTAAAAATAAATACGATACTAACGATTGATTGAACTATTTTGCTGATTTTATTTTATTTATTGGACTAATTTTTTTGATTTTCTCTAATATCTCATTCACTAACAATATAAGGGCCTCCATCTTAATCTCATTAAAATACTCATTTGTGCTTCTATTACTGGGTTTTAATAGCAAATGGTAGCACCATCCAACCATACGCTCAGAAAATTATTTCATGATTCATGCATGACATAAATGCAGTTCATGTGATATTCTCTATTGCATATATAAAAGAAGAGATATATATGCATGACATAATCATATAGTGACGTAATAAATGTATTGTAATAATAACAAAAGATCATAGCTGGTCCATACATTTAATATCTCACTTCATAATTTACTCAATTTATTTTAGTTATGTAAATCATGAATAATACTAAATTAATACCGATGATGGACTACCTCGGACTCCCACTAACATATAAAAAACCAAATAAGGTAATCTTTAAACCGATGATGGACAAAATGAGGAACAAAATCAATAATTGGCAAAATAAATTTCTAACCCTAGGTGGTCGAACCACCCTAGTAAAATCGGTTCTAAGAGCGCTACCTAACTTTTACATGCAAGCAATGATCTTACCCAAGGGAGTTATCGATGAAATCACAAAACTAACTAGAGCCTTCTTTTGGAAGGGGAGCGACAAGATAATGGGCGGCCACTGTCTAATCAAATGGGAAAGTATATGTTTACCCAAGAAACACGGAGGACTGGGTATAATCGATATTGAAAGACAAAATCAAGCCCTAATGATGAAATGGCTTTACATGCTTGAATTCAATCAAGACTCACAATGGCCGGAAACGTTGCGGCTACTCTATAACACCCGAAAAGCCGAAGACATCGTCAACATTAACAACTCACAAGCATCGTACTTCGTACGAGACCTCCAACTCCTCCTACCGAAATTCATAGCCCTAGGAATAGGACAACCACGCATAACATCTATACCCAATAGGGCTGAAGTAACACTCCATTACAACTCGGCATTTGCTTATGAACAAATATCACATACGGGAGTACTATGTTATTGGACCCCATCAATCTTCAGGATTACAGCCCCATTAAAAGCGAAGATTTTTGGGTGGCTCGCCATAAATGAGCGAATTTTAACTGCGGACAATCTAGCAAAACGTGGATGGCCACATAACCTAACATGTTGCTTATGTGCGGGCCCGATGGAATCCGTCACACACCTCTTTGTTCAATGTTCATTCACAAAGGACATTTGGAATCTTATCGAGCCTTCGAGACCAGCGAACGCGGAGACGCTCCTCGATCTATGGTGGTCGCATCGAGCTAGGAAGACGAGTACCGATGCAAAGTTATGGGACACCAAGTGATTAGCAACGATTTGGACGATATGGTGCGAGCATAACAACCGCATTTTTCAACACAAAGGCCGAATGCACGACTTATTACGGGGTTGCATTACTGACCTACTTCACCAATGGGGAAACCATTGCTAGTTCTAGATACAGGGAGTAGGGAGGCAGAGAGTTTATTGTTTTGCATTTAGTTATTTCAGTTAGCTATGTCTGAGGGTTTTTGGCGATAATATATGTGAAATTAGTCATAGGGCATAGGGCAGAGAGAAGGGAGCGAGGTCGCCGCCTCGCAAATTACTAGATGATACCCTATTGTAAATTGGATGATTTCGTTTCCTTTATTAAAGAAGATCGGATCTAGCGCGTATCGCGCTTGCCTATCTATTCAAAAAAAAAATACTAAATTAATACTAAATATAACATTGGTCCCTAATTTGTCTAATTTGTAGTAAGTAATATACCATATGAAAAATTTAGGATTCAAATTTATTTTTTTCCGTCTTTTCTTTAATTATTTCTAGCTCAATTGAGATTTATGTTGGAACATATTGTCTCGTTTAATCCAAGTTTGCAATCTTCATAACCGGAGTTCTAAAACTTCAATTATGCTTTAGTTTATCCTTATTTTTTCAAGTCTTGATTAAAATTAAAAAAAACATATCAAAAATATATTATCCATATATATTGAAGAGGTAGAAAAAAAATAAGCAAGGGCACGTTGCACTGTCAATAGTAATTTCATATTACCGCCACGTAAAATTCTCATGTCATACCAAACATGCTAATCATATTTTTCATGACCCCGTTTTTTAAAAAAAAGTTACAATATTTTCATGATTCAAACAAACCCTATGATTGTGGGTGATTTACTTTTTAAATAGACATGTATATAAATATGTTTAAAACCAATTTGTTTTTAATGGTTTGTATGTCGACTTCTCCAAATTTTTATGGAGTTTTGAATTTGATTTTGCACATTTTTGTTTTTGTTTTTTCCTTTATATTTTACACATATAATAATAATATTTTCATATTTCTTGAGATTCTAAATTTCATAGGGTATTACAATTTTTTGTAGGTTGTACAATAATAATTCAAAATAATTTATCATATATAATTTAGGCTGGTTTGATTCAAGAAACTTTCAGGATTCACATTTTTATTGTATGCATATATAATAACATTTTTATATTTTGTATATATAAATAATTTATCATTGTATAATTCAAACAAAACAATTCATGCATGTTTGTATTTTTTTTTCTTATTTTACATGAATGTAACCAAAAAATGATATTTTTAATGGATTTTAAATTATTTTCAGTTTCAAATTCAAATTTGCACATTTTTATTTTTACTTTTCACATAACTATCTCATTTACATTATATGGTGTACAGGTACACGGATAACTTATTAATTTTTAAAAGCATAAAAAAAATCTAATGTCGTCAAGGTATCCTTTAGATCCATGGGAAATTAATCTGCCTCAAAGAAACCAAATGAAATAATATGAACTCTTTTAATATAATCAGGGTCGGCCCGATGTTTTCGGTAGCCTTTGACAAAAAATTAACTCGACTAATAAATATTAATATTAATAAAAAAAATTGTGAAAGATAGTTAACCGATAATGGTGATAAAGTTGGTGGTGAAGGAACCATCTCAGAATCTCAATAGAAAGTTTTTCCGGTCATCGGTCATCGATGGATTCAATCAAACATGAAAATAGTATGTTTAATCGAGAATTACAAACATGAAATGTTAATTTATCAATACTAAACTTGATTGTAAATAAAATCCTCCAAAAGTTTGAATTTTTTTCTCAATTTTTCGTTAACCGGTACACCAGTACCTAATCTCTTGAAAACTCATTTTCTTGATTTTTTTTGTTTACGTTGTACCGACCACCACACACTACTCTGTATCACTCAATTGTGTCAAACGGTACCAACATAAGATACAAAACCCTCTTAAAAGATCACTGGTACCATGCAACAAACTAACCACATCTCATCCCTTGACACTAATTTGGAAGTCCCTAAATCTACATCACATCACTCCCCTCTAATCCTAAGAATTATTCAAAATGAAAAGTTATTGGCTTAAATTTGAAGAAGCTAAGGAAATAATCGGCATAAATAGACTAGCGCGATAAAAAGAGCAATTCAAAGCAAAAGCTTTTCTAGCTAAAACATACTCAATAAAAAAAAACTCAAAATAGGGACCACGAACAAATTCTCGAAGATCAACCCACAAATCGAATCGGCAAAATCGAATAGAGGAACCTATCCAAATTCAACTAAAGAAAATAATTTATGAACTAGCCACAATCCTAGAGGAAAAAATGGAGTCATCAATCAACCCGTGACATCATTTTCTTCATGTTATTTTATTTATCCTGCTTTTTACTTAGATATACCTAACCATAAACAATTGTAAATATTATTTCGGTTCAATAAAAAATCTGAGAGGAATGATATTTTCCTACCTCTCCCTCAAAATATATATTTTTTTTGTTTGTATCTCATGACATCAATGATTTTAATTGATAGGCCCATCTTAAAACTACAATGATATAAATTGATAGGTCCAAGGGAAATTTTGATATACAGACCAAATAAGTTTGGAATTACCTAAAATAGACAACGAAATTTCAAAATTTGAGTTATAACACTGTCGACATTTGAAAAGTCGAGCGATTTAAAGTGACCGACTTTTCAAAAATCGGACGTTTTGTTAATTACCCCAAATATCTAAATCCTGATCAGATCCTTATTAAAACCCTTAATATGAGTTCGACCTTTGAAAGGTCGAACGTTTTGAGTGTATTAATTTCCCTCCCCAATGTCACCCCCAAGTCCTTCTTTGAGTAAATATATTTTTCCCCAAATTTTTTTCCCCAACATTCTCTATGTTCATATATTTAACTAAGTTAATATATTTAATTAACATGATAACTAGTACATGTTAACTGTTAATAAAATACGTAATTAATATTAGTTCGAATTCATAAATTTGAATCAATATTTATGAATTTTTAATGATATGCTCTAATTATCACGTTAAAAAAAATACAATGGTACAAATATAGAGAGTACGGCGGGTACAATTTGGAGTTAAATAAAATTTATACTTTTTCTTTCACGTGTTCAAACAGTAGAGTTGATATTTAAAAAAAAATTAATTGACTCCAAAATGTACCTGCCGAATTCTTCATTATTGCACTATTATATTTAATTAGCGTGATAATTAAAATATATAATTAAATATTTATTAAAATTTAGGATTCGAATAAATATTAATTATGTATTAAGTTAATAAATAACATGTATTAATTCTCATTTTAATTAAATATATACATGTATATATTAAGTTAATAGCTATATGTTCTAACTAGTATATTTAATTAGAATGAAAACTAATACATGTTAGTTATTAACTTAATACATAATTAATATTTATTCGAATCCATAAATTTGAGTAAATTTTAATGAATATTTAATTATATATTTTAATTATCACGCTAATTAAATGTAATAGTTCAATAATGGAGAATTCGGCAGGTACATTTTGGAGTCAATTAATTTTTTTTTTAAAATATCGACTCTATTGAACACGTGAAAGAAAAAGTATAAATTTTATTTAACTCCAAATTGTACCCGCTGTACTCTCTATATTTGTACCATTGTATTTTTTTTAACGTGATAATTAGAGCATATCATTAAAAATTCATAAATATTGATTCAAATTTATGAATTCGAACTAATGTTAATTACGTATTTTATAAACAGCTAACATGTACTTAGTTATCATGTTAATTAAATATATTAACTTAGTTAAATATATGAACATAGAGAATGTTGGGGAAAAAATTTGGGAAAAAATATATTTACTCAAAGAAAGACTTGGGGGTGACATTGGGGAGTGAAATTAATACACTCAAAACGTTCGACCTTTGAAAGGTCGAACTCATATTAAGGGTTTTAATAAGGATCTGATCATGGTTTTAGATGTTTGGGATAATTAACGAAACGTCCGACTTTTGAAAAGTCGGTCACTTTAAATCGCTCGACTTTTCAAATGTCGACAGTGTTATAACTCAAATTTTGGATCTCCGTTGTCTATTTTAGATAATTCCAATCTTATTTAGTCTACGTATCAAAATTTCCCTAGATCTAAAGTTAATGGTTGGGCCTCGAGAATGAAAAAATTATTTTACATACACAATTTCTCCTAATTTCACGTCTAAGTTCTAACCCTTGTAAACATAAGAACAACCGAAACATGACTAAAATTTTTCATCCATTTTGTGGTATTTCATTGTTCATCGAAACGTATAAAAGATAATACCAATGTCAATTATTAATGTACTATTTTTAGTTCAGGCATTTTGACAGACAAATATTGTGCGAAAAACGTGTACATATTTTTTAAATGGTTGTCAATTGCCTACCAGAGATTTTACTAAAGAAATAGAAAATTATGTACATGATATTTACAGGACATTGATGATAATGAAATCGTATAGTACATAGGAATCATAATGAGGTCTATTTTCCCTACGTATCTAGAATACTCTTGTTTGGAAATATTTTGGCAACATGATTTTGGTTATGAATATAATTTTCTTTCCTGTTAATTTTCTTATCAAATTGATTTAACTCCATAACATTGAATTTCAATACTACTTAACTAAGCATGTAATTTGCAGAGAAATGATTTGAGGGGCTCAAAATGCGCAAGCGACCATTCTCCTGAAGATTTTTCACCGTCATAAAGAGAGTCCGAAACTGGCGTGAATTCTAATCCGAGATCTCTGAGCCGTTGATTCGAGAATTTGTATGGCTGTTTCTTTGGGTTCACCTCGTCAGAACACCTACATAAATACAAAGAAAAATATATGCTTGCTATCTTATGCATATGCATGATCCTATATATCGGTATGTTAAATTTAGGACAAAAAGTTAAGAAAAAAAAATTATTACCTGGAGAATATAATTTTTTTTTTTTGAAAATAACCTGGAGAATATAATGATTAAGTAGCTGATGAAAGAAAAATAAAATTAATGTATCTCACGCTATAAAAAACGAAACAAGATTATGTAGGTACAGAGGAGGTACCAAAATTAATATCTCTTGCTATCAAAATTAAAATTGTTAGATTAGCCTATATGATGATATTTCAGTATTAGATTGTTTGCAATTCTTCAAAATATTAACATGATTATATATAACAATTAATTTAATCAAAGATACAAGTTTATTTAATTTAAGAAAACTTTTATAAAAATCAGAATTTTGAAAGACATTCCGTCGAACACTTAACATATCAAAGTCATGAAGATCGTTGGAAGAGGATGGAAGGGAGACAAGTTCATAATTTATGAAAATAGGGTTGAACGATAAAGCCGAAGAAAAAAAATCTACTTTGTGTGGGTGGTAATTTCTTTTTATCAGATTATTTTTTATGTGATATGGATGCATCTAGTGTCGATTAATGATTATATAATCCTCCAAATTGGCTTGTTTTTTTCTTTAATTTTAAAAGTACAACTCAATTTTCATGTGGCTCAAAGCAATTTTATTCAAACCTAATTATTTTTAACTCAAAATTACTTACACTTTGTGTATTTGTAAGTAAATCTTACTAATCATTTATTTGAGCTCTTTAATTTTTTGCATTGAAACTTTTAAGGAATTCTCAATTTTTTTTTTTTTCTGTGATGTGTCATGCGTGTATGTTTAATCATGTTGATGAGAGGCTTAGTGATATTAGGGATAGATAAATCACTTGGATTTGTTTATTTTCCTAGGCTTAGTGAAAAGGAAGAGAAGAGATGAAAGGCGGTAATATAAAGAAGATGAAGAGTAATGCGGCGCCAGATGAGAAAGAACTGGTAACTAGGGGTCAGGTAACCTAGTGAATTCCGTCTCTTTCCAGCATTTCAATATCCTAGGATTTGTTTATTCCAATTTGCTTTTTGTGCTGCAAATTAAAGAGTTTTTAAATGTCTAGGAAAATATAGTACTATGCTGGGTATTATTTGATACTAAAAATCCTTATTAATAAGGTAATTGTAAATTTCAGTTCAATTAATATATCAATATATGTAGGACTTTGAGCCTACTATATTATTTTCAAAATAAAATAAAATAAATAAATCACGTGGATAACCACATAAGAACTAAATCTTATCCTTGCATGTTATGTGTACTGATATTGTAAAAAAATGTCTTAACACATATCGTCTATCGATACTGGTACGTGGAGAGTTTGCATTAGACAAACTGAAATTATATTATAATAATTAAATAATTAAATTATAATTATTATGTTCAATAATTAATTTAATATAATATTTAATAAAAAAATAATTAAATTAAATTATATATAATTAATATATATTATTAAAATATATAATAACTATATTGTAATAATATTATGTTATATCTATATAATTAATTATATTGTTATATATACATATATTTAATATTATTTGATGATTTAACGATACTTTATATTTTTTATTAATATGAATAAATATTATTTTTACATTTTTAATAACAAGATATCAAAATTTTCTAAATAAACAAACAAAAAATTATAATTTTCAGAATCTTATAATTTTGACATCCAAACAAATTATAGAATTATTAGTTTCAGAAATTTTTTCTCCTCCACTTTGTAATCCGATTCCACTCTTATTAATTCCACTTGCCAAAGGCCCCTATAGTGTTTTGTCTTTATCTTGGTGGAGATATTTAGTATGAACATTGGCCTTTCGAAAGTATATGAACATTGACCAAACAAAAAATATTATTTCTCTGCTGGTTTTGTAAAATTGCGTTGCAATTTCGCTTTATGTGTCATAGTTGGTGGATTGAACAAATATTAAGAGAAGTTAAAGAGCTTGGCCACCTCAAACCTCAAGCAGCTCTATATTCTCGTCGCTTCTCTCAATCTTGATCGCGAGAAGACGAGTTTGAAGTGATCGAACCTGCCTGAGCTAACCTGGATCTTGAAGTAATTCAAGAATCACCAAAATGGGATTCATTTGGCGAATATATTTCGGATATATTTGAGTTCTCAAAAAATTCCAACTTAACTCGTCTAAATCAATCTCATATTTTTTACAAAGTTCACGTCACGCTAGAGACTAAGCTAATTTGAAATGTTAACGATAGAGTTAATTCAACCAAATTTGTACAAAACTAGCTTTATTCCTGCGCAATTGCGCGGGACATCATACCTCTTTTTTGCATGTCTTTTATATAATTTATTTAAATATAATTGGTGTGCGCGCGAATTGGCGCGCGTGCGTTTCAATGAAATTAATATAATCATGACATATTTGAAAATATAATGATGTCGATAAATGCATAAGGTTCATGAAATTAGTCTATCGAAAAAAATATTAAATTTTACTTTGCTCCAAAATGTACCCGCCGTATTTTCCATATTTCGTACAATTGCATTTAATTAACGCGTGTCTTTTTTTTTTTTTGGGTTTATAAATACCATTGGAAATTGAAAAATTAATATTTTTCACCAAATTTTACAATAACATGTTCTTTGTTCTAAGTTAATATATTTAATTAATATGATAACTAACACATGTTGGCTATTAATTTGATACGTAATTAACATCAGTTCGAATTCATAAATTCGAATCAATATTAATCAATTTTAAATTATATGTTCTAATTATCACGTTAATTAAATGCAATATTACAAATATGAAAAATACGACAGATCATTTTGTAGGAAAGTAA
Source organism: Luzula sylvatica (assembly GCA_946800325.1). NCBI lineage: Eukaryota > Viridiplantae > Streptophyta > Magnoliopsida > Poales > Juncaceae > Luzula > Luzula sylvatica. The sequence continues at coordinate 10,689,977 of OX326961.1, read as the reverse complement.
AAAAAAAATTAATATCATATGTACTGTTCATCCATAAAAAAAATATTAAATTTTATTTTACTCCAAAATTTACACGCCGTATTCTCCATATTTGTACTATTGCATTTAATTAACGTAATAATTAAAACATATTATTAAAAATTCATTAATATTGATTCGAATTTATGAATTCGAACTGATGTTAATTACGTATTAAATTAATAGGTAACATGTCTCACTTATCATGTTAAATAAACATATTAACTTTGAACATAAAACATGTTATGGTAAAATTTGGGAAAAAATAATATCAATTTTTTTCACACGTGTCAGCACAGTTTGAGATGTTAGAAAATATAGAAAGACGAATAAAAATATTTTAATCCGGAATAATTTGAATAGAGACAATATATCGTGAACCGAGAGGCTAACATGGTATATATCTCTCTTGGTGCATGTGGAACAGTTGTAGTCAAAATTCATCATCAATTTAGACCAAATTTTACAATAACATGTTCTTTGTTCTAAGTTAATATATTTAATTAATATGATAACTAACACATGTTGGCTATTAATTTGATACGTAATTAACATCAGTTCGAATTCATAAATTCGAATCAATATTAATCAATTTTAAATTATATGTTCTAATTATCACGTTAATTAAATGCAATATTACAAATATGAAAAATACGACAGATCATTTTGTAGGAAAGTAAAAAAAAAATTAATATCATATGTACTGTTCATCCATAAAAAAAATATTAAATTTTATTTTACTCCAAAATTTACACGCCGTATTCTCCATATTTGTACTATTGCATTTAATTAACGTAATAATTAAAACATATTATTAAAAATTCATTAATATTGATTCGAATTTATGAATTCGACATGATGTTAATTACGTATTAAATTAATAGGTAACATGTCTCACTTATCATGTTAAATAAACATATTAACTTAGAACATAAAACATGTTATGGTAAAATTTGGGAAAAAATAATATCAATTTTTTTCACACGTGTCAGCACAGTTTGAGATGTTAGAAATATAGAAAGACGAATAAAAATATTTTAATCCGGAATAATTTGAATAGAGACAATATAGTCAAAATTCATCATCAATTTAGAACAACAACGCAGAAAATACACGGCCAAAGCAACAAAAAATCTCAAACAAATTTTGGGAAGCACCGTTGACGTGGCAGCATGTGAGAAGGGAAATTTTACCAAGTTTATCCACAAGATAGAATATCAAATCGAACATGCTTTCTTTCGATGAGATATCAAATTGAACACGAAATCATCTACTTTGTTAGTCGTTCAAAAAAAATCTAGTTTGGTCCATTCCTGCCCCCAAATGGGTACCATGTGATGTACGTGTACCCACGATTGATGTTTGAGGTGTCATTCTTTTTTCATTTTTAATGATTCAAAACCAAGTCGTCTTTAAATTTAAGTCGTCAATCGTCAATTCTAAGTTTCTAACCCACCCCAGACTGAATTTCCTTGTTCAATGCATGTCCAGATAATCTGAGTCCGAATATGTGTGTATTATATAACACATATATTAGTCACATGATTACATTTAACTTTTAAGTATAATTCGTTAAAAATATTCTCTAAATACATTTGTAGTGGTCAAATAGTATGAACCAAGAGAGCGGTCCCCCCCACGCACTGGCTTAAGGTAGGAGGCAAGTAAAGGTCATATTTTAATTAATACCATAGTAGGTTAATTTCAAAGCCACCTAATAAAGGGATTAAGGCAACGAAGAGTTTAGAGAGAGAGAGAGAGAGAGAGAGAGAGAGAGAGAATGGCAGAAGAGTCTACAGCTTCAAACCTTCTCCATGGAATTCTAGAGGTGACGGTGTTCGAGGCTAATCACTTACACCATACTCTTCATGAAGAGATCATCCAAGTAATGCTCTCCTCTCTCTCTCCTTATTCTTTTGTATCTCGTACCGATTGGTACCGGTCAGTTCGTCTGGTTCCATGTTTTGTTATACCATACAAGGACCTACAATACCAAAATTGCCAACCAACTCGTTAAACTGACCTGAATAAATTTTGAGGCCATATAGTTCTCACACATCATGATTTTTATCATTGATGTTGTCACATAACATCATAATGTTAATGATAATTAATAACTCAATTAATGTCTAATTTATATGTAAAAATAAATTAATAATTAATTAACATGTATTTTTATTTTTACGTTCAAATTAATAGTTAAATCATTTTTGTGTGTTAATTGGGTTGTTAATTATTTCCACTAACACTGCTCGAAATATCCTTTGAGAATGAGAGAGATTTGTGGGGCAAAATAAAATTGCCCATAAATTTTTAATGTCATGGTACTTGTGACTATACCTATATTTGTTTTCAGAAACACATCTGTTTAAATTTTTATTATATATTATCGTCCATTATACCTATTTTATGATACCTATATATAATTTTATAATACTATAAATATAACAATTACAGAATAATTTCAGGTATGTTAATTTAATCACATTTTTCTCATGTCATAAATTAATCATATTTATTTATTATTTAACTTTCAGCTAGCTGAGAAAATAGAAGAAACTTTACACCTGGACCGGTTAATGCACACCAAGTTGTACGCAACATTAGATATCGGCACAGCCCGAGTTGCACGGACACGCGAGATTGAGTTTCACCCGAAGAACCCAGTATGGAACGAATCCTTCAGAGTTTATGTGGCTCATTCGTCACCTGATCTCACACTCTCCGTCAAGAACCAAGAATTGGTCGGTGCCAAGGTCCTCGGCAGGGCAACCATTTCCACTGCGAGTCTATTGTCAGGCGAGCCGGTGAAGGATTGGCTCGAGCTACAAAGTGAACACACTCACAAGTTCCATAAGTACGCACTACTAATTATGATATGATTATTTATATTATTTTGATTAAATGGAGAAGGTTCTATTGCCCTCCATCCATTGTTTGATGTCAACTAATATTGAACCTCTGATTTATGATTTATTGTATTATGCGCTCAATTACTTGAGCTATGGGCCCATTGGCTGATATGATTATTTATAGTCATTCACGTGTCTAAATTTTACTGCATTTTATAGGGCAACGATTCGTGTCCAACTACGATACTTTCATGTGAGTTCTGATCCGTGCTGGAACTCAGGCATACCGATTTCTCAATTTAACGGGGTCGGCCACACCTACTTCCCGCAACGTACAATGTGCAATGTAACCTTATATCAAAACTCTCACCTCTCCAACCACTTCAATCCCGGCTTTCGTCTCTCGGATGGAAACCATTACAAACCCCCAAGACTATGGGAGGACTTGTACAACTCCATTAATAATGCCAAACATTTTATCTATGTCGCCGGTTGGTCGGTAATCATAATTATATCACTCTAATATCTATTTAATAGAAAAAGATATTATTTGTATAATCATTATCTTATCTCTAATTTAGCAACTATGTTAATGAATCTCAATCTTCCGCAGGTAAATACTGAAATAACATTAGTTCGCGATCCAGACCGAATGATTCCCGGAGCAGAAGGGGTTACGGTGGGTGAACTTCTGAAAAGAAAGGCCGAGGACGGGGTGACCGTTTTGGTTATGGTGTGGCAGGATAAAACTTCAATATCGTTCTTGGGGAATGCAGGGTTGCTCAATACGCACGATGAAGAGACGTACAAATTCTTTGAGGGGAGTAAAGTGAAGTGCTTTTTATGTCCGAGGAATGCAGACAAGTCACTCACAATTGTGGAAAGTGTAGAGATCGGCACGGAGTTCACACACCACCAGAAGACGGTCACAATCGATGTAGCCACAGGGGATGGGGACGAACGACACGTCGTTAGCTTCATTGGTGGGATTGATATATGTGATGGAAGGTCAGTTTGGTTGATTTTTCTTTAAATTATAATAAGAAAAAAAATTGTGCAGTCTTCCCTAGAGTAGTTTAGGAAAATGGTTTATTACTATTTGGTAATATATAGTTCTTATATATTTGAATAAGATAATTCGGCAGATACATACATACATACATACGGATGAAGAGATACTCACATATATGCGACAAATAGTATTTAATTATTTATTTACATATTCGAAGCAAATCAAACATTCAAATTCGGACTACTATAATTCAGTTAGACAAAACAAGTATTTTACCATATATAAGTCAGTGAATATTTCATGTATGAGCTATTTGACAGGTACGATGACGAAAACCACTCGATATTTAAGGGCCTCGATACGATTTACGCAAACGACTTCCTACAAAATAATTTTCCTCATGCGAACTTGAAGCATGGGGGGCCGCGCGAACCTTGGCATGATCTTCACTCCTGCCTCGAGGGCTGTGCTGCATGGGATGTATTGGAAAACTTCGAGCACAGGTGGAAGAAACAAGCACCGCACCATATCCACAATTCTCTACTGGATATCACGAAGGAGAAATTTGAGGATCCTACATGGTTCGATCCGCAACAGTCGTGGAACGTGCAGGTTTGTTTTCTTCATGACCTTCCAATCAGTACACCCCTCGAAAAATGAACAATTTTAAATAATCTACTAATTCAATTCGCAGGTCTTTAGATCAATAGATGATGCCTCGGTGGTAGGTTTCCCTTCTGACCCAGATCAAGCATCAAAATTGGGGCTAATTAGCGGTAAAGACGTCACAATCGACCAAAGCATTCACGCAGGATACATCGAGGCCATTCGAAGGGCAAAACGCTTCATTTACATAGAAAACCAGTATTTCTTTGGCAGCTGTTTTGCATGGAAGGAAGAACAAGAAAGTGGGTGCCTAAACCTCGTTCCAATTGAGATCGCTTTGAAAATTGCGAGCAAGATCAAGAATGGAGAGAGATTTGCAGTATATATAGTCACACCCATGTGGCCAGAAGGAGAGCCCGAGGGAGACACAGTTCAAGCCATATTAAACTGGAACCGGTAACTATTAATTGGGCAGTTTCATAGAATTTGCTATCAATTTGATTTACGTCATAAAATTCAAGCGATAGTGAATATTATTAAAATCGTAATAGGCTGACAATGGAGATGATGTATGGGATAATCGCCAAGGCGATAGAGGATGCGGGTTTGACCGGGAAAGTACACCCTTGCGATTACTTGAATTTCTTCTGTCTTGGTAATAGAGAGGTCAAGAGGAAAGGGGAGTACATTCCACCCGAAATGCCCGAGGAAGGAACTAATTACTCGAGGGCACAGAATAATAGAAGATTTCTTATTTACGTCCACGCCAAGCTCATGATAGGTACCGATAATATGGTCCACTTATTGTATATATTTCTGTTCTTATTTCCCTAGCCTATCCTTGTTTATCTTCTAATTCAATTTCATTTATCTAAAGTTGATGACGAGTACGTGATCGTTGGATCCGCGAATTTGAACCAAAGATCACTTGCTGGTGACCGTGACACAGAAATTGCACACGGGTCGTACCAACCATCGCACCTAAATGGAAAGCACGGGCATGCCAAGGGGCAGATCCACTTGTACCGCATGTCATTATGGTACGAACACTTCATGAGCCACTGCAAGCACACACATGTATTTATCGAGCCTGAGAGCTTGGAGTGCGTTAAAACAGTGCGGCTAGTGTCACAGAAATTATGGGAGGGGTTTAGTGGAGATGCCATAGTGGACTTGCCGGGCCACCTGCTTCCTTTACCGATAAGGGTCTCCGAGAATGGCGATTTGTCAGATTTGACGGAAGATGGATTGTTTCCTGACACCAAGGCCCCCATTAAAGGGAAAAAGTCGAATGTGCTTCCTTCAATCCTTACCACTTGATCGATGTGTGTTATATTTGGCTGTTGATTTTTGATCTGCTGTATTTGTTTTGGCATCGAGTTTGATTACTATGAGTGCAAGATACTGTTTTATTCAGGTATTTGATGGCTTGTAAATTCCGATAATAATGATATTTTTGAAGTTGTTTAAGATTTATTTTCAATTAAAATTATAGTTAATCGACTTAATATTTATTGTAAAATGTCAGTTTGAAAAAAAATCATTTTTGTAATTTAAAAACTTTGCTTATTATGAAAATAATCATGTAGAATAGTTAAATATGATACAATTTGATAACTTCTTAAAATGAAAATTAAAAATTTACTATAATTTATTATTTTTTTGGAAGAGGAAGAAAATATTATTTGTGAACCTTTGATGTTTTCATTTTGATAGATAGAGAAAAACATGTATTATTATGGAAATGATACAATTTTTTTTGAATCATAACAAAAAACACGCACTACAACAATGTCATGATTCAAAAGCCTTTATATATATTGTCGAATGCATGTTTTAATGTTGTCAAGTACATTTGGCGGCATTAGATGGAAATGCTCTGTGGAATGATGTCCTCTAAAACTACGGTGTTTTTTTTTGTAACGTAATAGTTAAATCAACAATATTAAAAATTATACCAAAATAGTCATGTGCCGACATTTTAAAATGAATGGATTGTAAAAATCAACAACATTTAAAAAAACATCCAATAGTCATGTGCCGACATTTATACAAATCATATATATTTATAATTCTAAAATTATACCAAAATAAAAATATTACATTAAATTATAAAATTTCATTTTATTTTATTTAATTCTATTAATAACTATTATACAAAATATAAATCAATAATTACAAAATGAAATATAAATAATGATTAACATCAAAATTAAGTTAAATCCAAGAAAATACTTTATCCATACCAACATAATTACATATACATATTATTCTTACAAAACGAATATGTGAAATAATCCTCTTATTTTGTTCGATCGCGCACTAATTGCATCGCATTCTATGTATGATTGTCTCAGTCAATCGAATATAATTACATGATCCCAACTTGCATGATAGAATCAATTGTTGATCCGAACATTCGTGATGCTCGCATTGCGTCTCAATTTGCACAAATCTACGCATGCCCAAAAGGTTGTCCATTGGCATGATGATAGAACCAGATTTTGATGAGCTGTGATAGTAGGCCCTGCACGAACACACAAACAAATAGAATCTTATTTAAGCTCTGAATATTCATAAACCAAACAACAAAGAAAAATCTTACAATGAAGCTTCTCGGTCCAAATTGTCATGACCAGTATATGGATCTTCAATCTAATAACACTTGAATGTAGAATTTCCTGCTTATGAAGACCAAAAAAATCAAATAATAGACCCAAGGGATTAGTGAGTGTACTAATTAAAAAACCTCACTTTTGAAACAAATTAGAGTGAAAGTTTTGAAATTGATATAAGAAATGTACCTTGGTCCTTTATTTCTAAGAGCAAGAGGAATACCATTTCGTAAATCTCACTCTTCCATATCACTTACTAGAAGCACAAAATGATTCTGAAAATGTTAAAATTTCATAAATTAGCCAATTTGAAAATGAATAAAACAATAAATGTAATATTTAATAGATCTTATAAGTATGCGTCCGTAATAACCAGATTATTTGCATGAGAAAATCGATTGTTGGCGAAATTGTTGGTCATGACTTGCGTTTTGCATTGCGTCTCAATAGTCTCATAGTGCATCTGAAAGATCTGAATATCCATAAAACAAACAACAAAGAAAAACAAATAATGAAAATCATCGGAACCCTAAACACCTATTTTCATCTTTCCTAATTGATCATTTATGCCCTCAATCGAGTTTCTAGGAGACAGTTTAACAAACTCAAATTCATTTGATACTACACAATTTATGTAGAAAAATAATGCAAATACCTTGAATGAGATACCTATACCATCACTAAAATACCTAATTGAGCTTTAAAACTTTATCTTTTTATAACATTGAATCTCGCAAAAAATAAGTGAGTGTATATATTATCTGAATAATACTCCAAAAAAAGTATATCTATAAACAACTTATATATTATTTTTTAACTTGCAACTTAATTATCGAATAGAGGCACGATGCACCCAACTTGAAGTGCAATTTTTCATAAACGCCCATGAAATCTTCTATAAAGTTCTCTAAATTTGCTTTCTCTGGTACACACTGCATGTATTGATACATCATGTAGCAATCTTAGAAGAATTATCAATTAGAAGAAGAATTAAAGGACGAAATAGACATGTCATCTTAACAACTTACAACTTCATTATTCTTAATAGTGAAATGACATGTCATCTTAGTAAAAAAATTATATGAAATGACGGAGTGATTTGTAATAAAAACAAACAATACTTCTTACTTTTTTTTAGGGTCTAATGTGATTTATTTGTATCATATACTATATTATTTCCTTTGTACACAAATACATAATGTTCATGCACGCAAATTATAATTCCTCGTTTATATCCTTTCTTCCCTCCCAACGAACATCTCCATGTATATATTTTCCATTTCTTAGTTTAAATTTTGTAATGTTACAAGTTATACAACAAATATCTAAAAGGTTGCCCCTACTTACATTGTTGTCCTAGTCTCCGAGCTTGTCGGGGCTTACTCCGGAGCCGGCCGATATCAATATAGTATAATAAAATATTTTTGTACAACAAGTTTCTAAGTCCAAGTGATATTGATAGAGGTCATTTACTATGCCCCCCAGATTCCCCCAGACATCCTCGATCTGAGGGATTAGGGGGATTAGTGCTTAATCCAAATATTAATTAACACAAACTTTCTCGATTAGTGATTAATTATTATTGAATTATGGTACATGTGGATTAATCATTAATCATTAATATTTATTAATGGTTAATAGAGTGAGTTAGTGGTTAATAGAATGGGTTAATAGAGTTGATTAATTGGTAATTCCCATATCGAGAATGAAAAAGTGGGTTTGAGGGGCACGGTATAATTTCCCATATTGATATACCATCCCTACAAAAATATGGGTTTTGGGTTCCTAGGTGGCTCAAACCGTATTAGATGATTAGTAAGGTTTTTTTTTTTTTTTTTTTTTGAATGAAGCATTTCGAAGACATGTATTCAATTTACATGAAGTTAATATTTACAAAATCCATCAAAATATTGGATGCTATAAGTTATAGCATCCAATATTTTTTTCTAATCCATCTATTTCCGGCCTATCAAAAAGAATAGGAGGCCATTTATTGTATTGAGGTTAAATAGTTGCTCATGTATTGTGTGTAATTACTAAATACTAAATTAATATTTAGACAAGCAAAAATATTAATACAAAATACAAATACTAAATTAATACAAATTACAAATACAAAATTGACAAAAATCATAATATAATTCACAGAATGCTGGAAAGCTGAAAGTACAAGTTCCCTCCTAATCAGAAAGGTTAATCATACAATCTACTGATACATACAAATACGACAAACCCTAAATATCGAAAAAGTCTAAATTTCTACCAAGGCAACAAAACCCTAAACATACAACCATACATAACACATTAGCGATACATACAAATACAACAAAACCCGAAATTACAGAAAAGACCTTCATTTCCAATAAAATTCCCTTAAGATCGCCGAAAACCTCTCTTCAGCTGCCGTCAAACCCCGAAGCCTTTTCTCCTCCTGACGCAAGTTGCTCAGCTTCTTCATAACCTCAGCCAGGTCAGCATCAATTTTAACCAATTCGGCCTGCACGGAGTTATTATCCTCGATTCTCTGGGCCACCTCTTTCTCCTTCTCGGCCGCTCTCGAAACCATTTCGCTAATTTCTTGTTTTACCCCTAGTAACTTATTCAAGCTGGTCCTTAACGGGTCTACGTTAAACCCGTGCATCTCCAAGGTGTCTAACTCTGACAGTTTTTCTTCGTAGGCTGCCACGTCAGCATTTAATGAGAATCCAGAGATTGAGTCTGCGATGTCTGCGTAATGCACCGCGAGACCGAGTGCTGTGCCTTCACGCATTTCTTTCCTGTTATTTAATTGCAATTAATAAATTTCATGAAAATGTATTTTGAAATAATAACGAATTTTTAACTAATTTATTAATTAATTATTGTTATTACTTTTCCAGATACTTGAAATGTGGCTTTTGAGGGATGAGTTTGAAAATGGGCATCGCGTCTACAGATTTCCATAATGGAGATACCCTTTCAAATGGAAGCGTGATGTTAGTAGCACATACCGAACTGGAGGGGGTTGGCGTATGGCCTCCAGTTAAATTTACCATCTTGCCGTTGATGATGTCACTGCTAACATCACCTGGAGATTTACTGGGATCCGTCGAATTGTCCTCATCTGAGCTCTTATTTCTTCTACAAAAATTTGCCATCAAATCTTTCGACAAGTTTGTCTTCCTCTTCTTCTTCGCAGAGCAAGTTTTAGAACTTTGTAAAGACCTTCGTCTTTTTGCCTAATTTCATAAATAAAAAAGGATTTTTTTAGAAATAAGAGAAAATAACAAGGGTAAATTTGAAATATTTTACATACAGGTTTTCTGAACGTCTTTTCTTGCCAGTCCCACGTGAGCCTCAATCTAACAAAGTCCTCCGTAACGAGTTCTGACAATACATCTGTACCCTTTCCGACAGTACTTACGTAAACGCCTCGCGGGAGGTCGACATTTGTCACCACCCCAGGAGACCACGCGCCCTCGTGAAAAAACTCCACATCGGAATTCACCGCAATTTTGCCAGTATTTCTGACAACCACCGGCCTCAACAAGTGGCAATCGAGAATCTCGGTTTCGTGTCCGTTTGGTAGATACTTTTTGTTTTCGTACGTTACGAGGAAATAATGATCACCAATTCTTTTCTCCACTTTCGCAGGATACCATGATAACCCATACTTTTCTCGATTTAAACATGCTTCCACTTTGTCTCCGGATTTGTATGATTCTTTTTCCTGAAAAACAAAATATTGAAATTGTTCGATAATTCGATTGAATTTTATTTGATATTTTATAAATTATACCTGTTGAGTTATTCGTCGAGGAGGGACAAAGGAGCCGTTAATGAAATCGAACTGAGGCCTGATTTCAGAGGGAGATAAGTCCAATACTTCTCTTGCGATTGGCAATGAGACGGTGTACTTGCCAGTTATTTCGCTTTTTAAACATGAGATCACGCCGTACCACCATCCATCGTTGTGGTACGCTTCTACCAGATCGTGCAATTCGAATTCTCGTCCTTGGTGATCTTCATTCTGCAGAGTGAGTGAGAGAGTAATTTGTTAAGAAAAAATGATATGATTCATCAAAATATAATTTAAAAAGATTCATAAATTACTAACACAAAGTTAAAATTTACATGTACTGTCAAACTACTGTAACCTAGTGCGAACTCCGCTTGAAATTTTACAAAAAATTCAAATTAAAGTGGGTCGAATTGAATCGAACCTACCTCGTTATCAGTTCGTGTCCAAAGAGTTCGTGGGGCCTCAGGCCGGACATCTTGGAGAGAAACCTCGTCAGTGTCGCGAATTCCATTATTCTCTTCCTTAAAAAGGTTCAGGTATTCGATTGAGTAGCCGGACAATTGGCCTGATTGCATTACATGACCGGTAATAATGGCCTCGTACCAGGATCCAATGAAACCATCCCCGTCGATTTGAATCTCAATCTTGGTCCCCACCGCCAATGCGTTCGTCTTCTTCGTCTTGTACTTCTGATGAGCCATTGTTGGTATTAAGAAGTTTGGAAGTTGAGATTTAGGGATTTGACGTTGTGAACGAGAAGAAAAAGAGCCCGTAGTGATTCTCTTACTCAAGTCGTGAGTAGTGGCGTGGCGGAGGGACAAAGAGCAAGTGTACGGGGTTTCTATGGTTAATTATTTGGCACAATCACGATTTGTGCCGTGTCCTCTGTTGAGAGAGACACTGGAGGCACCCATTTTAGGAATCACTGGAGACGATAAATTCTTACTCTTCAAATCAATGCTTTAGTATGGGCTGAATTAACATTTGGGCTGACGAGGGACGTAAAACAACTGTATTTTATCTGTGCCATATAAAATTAGAACTTTTTTTTATAAAAAGTTACATTACATACGTTTCTTAACAATATCTCATATATTTCTTTTTCATTCATGATTTAAGGTTTAAAATATTATTTGCATTGTTGTTAACAAGGTATTCAACAAATACTCGCGATTGCCTTCTCCTTTCTTATGAAGGTATATTTTAAGATTGGGTTGAAATTTACTTCGAAGCATTGAAATTTAATAGATATTATTGATCAATGAATAATAATTAGAATTTAATAGTCTCATACATATATTTCTTTTTCAATTTCAGAAGTAGGTTACAAATTTACAATAAATTGAAAGGCAAAAACCTTGTGATGATGAGGTAAGGTGTTCTATGAAATTACTATAAGAATTTTTTTCATATTTCGAGATTCAAAGACCAAACTCAATTCATAGGTATTCAACCATATATCTCATGTATTTATTTTCCATTCATAATTTAAGGTTTAAAATATTATTTGCATTTTTGTTATTTTGTTGACGCTTGGCATTCTGCATTCAAAATTAAATTTAACTAGGGAGTAGCTCGCTTTACTTCGCTTCTGTCATGTTTAAAACAATAAGATTATTGATTATATCTTTCTTCTCACCATTGATATTTTTGTTTTTTTATTAATGATTTAATCATGTTAACATATTTATTTTGGATTTTTTTTGCTACATTTTTTTTATTTTTTGTATGAGATCAATTCATTTGTAAGCTTTGCACAATTTTATTGACAAAAAAATTATACATAAAAAATAATTTGCACAATTTTATGAACCTAGAAATTAAAAAAACAAATGCTGCCAGAGGTATTGAACCTGACATCTTTGTGTTGTGTAGCAGAGCATCTGACCAACCTACCATTAAATATTTTGTGATATAACATTTGTTATTATTAGTCATGTATTAAAAAACATGAACACATAATATGTGCAACCAAAAAAAAAAAGAGGTTCTAACAGGTTTCGAACCGGCAACCTAAAGGATGTCAAGCAATAGCATCAAACATCAAACCACCACACACTTTGTGATAAGCTTTTGTTATTAATGCTTCTGTATAACATGTACCCGTGCCATTATCATGTTGATTTAGTTATCATCCAGATGCTAAATGCAACAAAAAAATAATTGTTGCGCACATGTTTCGAACTGACAACCTAGTGGACGGGAAGCAATAGCAACACCAATAGAGCACCGCTAACTTTGTGATGTAAATTTGTTAATATTGCTTTTGTCAAGTATTGACCCGGATATAAAATGCAACAAAAATAGTTGTTGCTCGCGGGTTTTGAAATTTGAACCAGCGACCTACGGGACGGGAAGCGACAGCATCACCAACAGACCATTGCGAATTTTGTGGTATAAATTTGTTAGTATTAGTTTTGTATAGTACATTAAACTTTAATATATAGTATAATAAGCGGTATTGGTTTGTTAAACCACATATTTGATGAACACTAAAATCACAAAATATTTTATAAAATATTTACACTGCATAAACTTATTATATTATATATAATAAAAATAATGAGAAAAATATTAGATGCATACTTTAATTCAACACAAAATTTGAATGTCTGTTATGATTTGTAACTAAAATATGTATCAACCATAACATGTGTAGAGTTTAACTGAATCATATTTTTATAAAATAATGAAATATGAATCAACCATAACCTGTTTAGGGTTTAATAGCAAAATTTTGTCAGAATCAAGATATTAAAAATTTCAACAACAAGAAACTATTAGTTTCATACCAATGATTTTATTCATGATATAAAACAGCTGTATTGTATATGTGCCATATAAAATTGCAAAATATTTTATAATATGTTACATTGCATACGTTTATTAAATCATATTCCGAACCTTGCATTTTTGAAATATCTTAGTTTTGATAAATATGATAAATGGATATACAACTCGTATTTGTATTTCAGGTAAAAATTTAAATATTTTGATTTGAGGTTAATTGATAAATTGTTAACATCTTAGAAAGCAACTCAATTTGGGCATGTTTCTCGAATTACCAAAAAGGAGTAGCTGAAAGTTAGGAAGGTATTGAGCAATAAGTATATTGTTTTGGAAATGAGAAAAGATTATTTACGTTTTCGAATTCGAAACTTAAAAATTTGAAGATAAATTCCATAAAGTTTTGAGCAAGTAATTGGATCGTCAAAAGAAATCGTTGTCATTGTGGTGAATATTACAACTTATTCACGGAGGTTACTTTTTTTTTTTTCAATTATGTCAATATTTCATTCTCATAGGTTAAATTTTTATTTTTTCAGATATGTTATTATTATTATTATTATTAAATAATTTATTTTTTAGGTTTTGGAAGTTATTGTTGGAATATTGTCAGAGATAGGAAGCATTTAGAGAACATAGGGAACAAGAATTTATTGGAGGAAAAATTTCGCTGCGAAGAAAGTAAGATTTTATTTATTTTCTAATTTTAGAATATGGAATATATGAAACTTGTTTTTGATTTGTGGTGATTGTTTGTCTTTTAGGAAGTTCATTTCTTATCTATGATGGTTTCAAAAAATACTGAGAATAAGAAGATAATTATGTTTGAAAACTTTACCAAAAACATAAAAAAGCAAGCAAATATATACAAGGCAGGGAAAGAGAAATATGAAATTCAGGGATATAATTGAAACAATGCATCCGAAAATTGTTCATCTACATGGCAGTATCTTTCAAAGTTTTGACCTTTTTCCTTAATCTATCAAAAATGACCCTGAGGATAACTGGATAAATATCTCTCTCTTGATTTATTGCTTCCACATGAAGGGGATTCAATTGCACAATTTGTACATAATTATATAAAAATCTCGATAACAATTTAAGGAACAATGAATATTTTAAACAACGTGTTATTATTATGCAAATGTTTGCCAAAACTTGTACTTTCGCATGGACAACTTTACGTTGCATCATCGAGAACATCACATCAAGGATTGAAAGTGTTAATATGTGATCCAAAAGATGGATATGATTTATGAAACATGTACCAAAAATGTTGTTTATAAAAAAAAATTCAAAGTTCTCGGAAACACTTGTGTTTCTTGAAAAAAATAATATTAACTTAAAAAAATGTTATTAGAGTACAAGCTTGAGATTGTAGAATTAACTAATTCAATATTGAAAACCAATTCATGAGAAGAAAATTAGGCTTCGTCCATAACAAGTACAATAGTATGATATATGCTCAAAATCAATCCAATAATGCTGAAATGGCTCTAGAGTTTACACTATTTTTTCGGTACATGACAACATAGTTTTTAATTAGCTCCAGAGACTTTATACACTTACTTTATAATCATTTTCATCTCGGTTAACAGTATGACAAGAGAAATAGTTAAAAATGAACTAAATTAACTATCAAATTCAAGAATAAAAATCGGAATTTTCAATTCTGAATTTGAACATTTGGAAACCGGGAACTCAAATCCGACATTTTCAGTTCAGGACTTATAAAGTCGGAATTTTAAAAAAAAGTTAGAGAACCTCGAAAGTCAATTACGTCTCTTCCATACACTATTCGCTGAACGAACAAAATAAGTATTATTACCTATGTTACGCGGATACTTCAAAAATCAAGCTGTATCGTATTGAATGCCGTATCGGATACCAATACTCGTCGGATACGTATCAGATACTCCACGTGGCGTATCCGAATATTTTATTCTAAAATAATAACGGATACTTCTCGAATACTTACGGATACTTGTCGAATACTTGTAACGCATCAATATGTACACTTGAAAAACAAAAAATAAATTTTAAATTGAAATAAATGAATAACACATATAAATAAATAACTAAATATATAATAAACATTTACTTAATCGGAAGTTATTCTATAATAACAAAATTGGATATATTTAGAGTCAAAACATAATATATATAAAAATACAAATATTTAATATATAAATTATAATTAATAAAATAATAAAATATATATTATATATAAGAGCTGTATCGTATCCTATGTTTTTTTGAAAACTGTCGTATCGCCGTATCCGCATCGTATCGGATACGATACTCGTATCCGTATCTGAGCAACACATTTAATACCGCCCCCACATCTCACGTCTGAATCTACAAAGCGATACGTACATCTCTTCACTGGCGCCTCTTCCCTAAGTAATGTCTTTTCACCGCATTCTAACTTTAAATCCGAAGGTAGTTCCATTCTGGATACGAAACCAGCAGGGCCGGTCCAAGAGTTTAAAAGGCTCAAAGCCATATCATGGACAAAACTCATTTTTTTTATAATGAACCTTAAATTTGTATATTATATTATATAATTTTGTTAAAATGGACCCCAAATTTCATAAATTATACTATGTAATTTTTTTTTTGGACCCGGACCCGAGCGGTGGCTTCAAAATTAACACATGTGGGCCGGCCCCGGAAACCAGTCCCGCACCATTCAATTTGTGAGAATTCTCAGTAAAGGTACTTTTTGGTGTAAAGATTTCAGGGTAATTTATGCAATTACCTAACAATTTCAACTTATTTCAATCACATATACAAAGAAGAAAAACAGATAAGAAGAGACAAAGGTTTATTGAAGACGAAAGTTCAAATTACAATCGATAAACCCAAAATATTACAGACATCGACTTAAATACTGAATGTAAAAAACGATCGTAAATAAACTAATTGAACAGATTGAAAATAACGGAAGATAAACAGTAACTAATTGATCCTCTCCAGTGACTGCAGCACTTCTTGAAGAGGGAGTTCTTTCTTTTGTGATATCTACGAAGTCAGGACTTCTTTAAATATTAAAAGAAAAAATAGGATAGGATTCTTTTTAGAGTTGACCAAAATCAATTATAGCCATCCCTGAAAATATAAGTTATTGTGAGATTTGCTGTGATACACATGAAATAAACACAAAATTACAACACAATACATTTAAAACATATTTATACTTTATATTTTCACCATGGTTCTGAATATCGGATTCGGACTCGGACTCGGTCGGCTCTGGCGATTCGGGACTCGGTCGAATCGGACGAGTCAAAAAAAAAAAAAATCGGACGGTTAGTAAAAAAAATCGGAAAAAATAGAAAAAAAAATAATTTTTTTTTAAAAAAATATATAAACATTCATAAACATGATATACACTAATTCAACTCATAAAACCCAAATTACTACATTAAAAAAATACATTACATAACCGATATTACATAACAAAATTACTACATTAAAAACTTCTACTGCCAAAAACTGTGACGAGTGAATTACCTTGTGAAATATTCTTCCTTGATAGCAAATAAAACTTGATCTAAAGATTGATATATCTCATTTAAAACAAAATTTATCTCCTCCTTGAAATGGTATGCCACTCCAATTTGTACCAGTGTATCGACGAGCTCCAACTTCTCTCTTGGCCCTTCTTCCTTGTGTATTTTCTTCTTGATTTCACTGATCAAGCTTGACAGACTCACTTTGTTCTCCTTGTGTACAAAATTGACCCCATTTTTTCACCGATCAAGCTTGACAGTCTCTTGGCCCATTGTTCTTCTTGTATTACAAAAGAGTGCAACTCTTTGTAATTTTTTTCGAAGTTAAAAAAATGAGAGTAAGAAATGAAAACATACAGCATAATATTCATAGATTCATATAGTGTATTCTTAAAAAAAAAAAAAAAAAAATTCGGTGACTCGGATCCGATTTTATCGGGGCAAAATCGGCTCGGTGGCCACCGAGTCTGAGAATATCGGCCGAGTTTTTTATATCTCGGCCGATATTACGAACCATGATTTTCACCAGCACGTCAGAGCCAGCTACGCACTCTACCAACACAACTATCCATTCGATCACCACAAATGCGATATCCTTTCCTTGCATATCCGTCCCTGTTAAATAACAATATTGTAATAAATTTCATTAAAATTGGCATTTATTAATGAATTAATTTATATATGTATGTACCTTTGAAGAACACATGTTAAGACGAATCTGAAGTGAGATAATTTGCAACTACAAAGACGAAAATTTCAATGAAAAATTGTATAATTGTGATTAATATTGAATATTCCATGTCGCGGCCACCAAATAACATCTTCGATATCTCGTCTGTTCATATCAAAATGGCACAATACTGCAACAGAAAATGGGTTGAAAATTATAATAGTAGAATTATTAATGGAACATTTTTTTTGATGGAGTAGACCAATAGTCTAGCTCAAATTTGCATTAAATAAATAGAGTAATCAACATATTTACATCAAATTTTTAAATAGGAAAGAAAAACTCTTAGCAATTTTGTGTCATTTTGTTCACTTCTTCGGCTATCATAGTAGAAAGGAGGGAGGTAGAAACTGCTTTGAAAGAGAAAATTCTCCGGTTCTTCTCTTTCCATATGTTCCACATTGTTGCTATCCAAATTGTACCCCATCTTGAATTATGCGGTTTGTCCCCTTTCTTTTTATTAATTGACCAAAATTGTAGGAGCTCATCAGCGAATTGAAGAGGTGGAAGAGACAGATGACCAACAATAGAGCTCCAAACTTGCCTGGCATATGGGCATAGGAGTAATACATGATCGACGTCTTCTCGGTGCTGTGCACAAAGCGAGCAACCCTCATTATTCGGCCATCCTCGTTTTTCTAAATTGACCGCCGTTAAAAGCCTATCATGCAATGCTAGCCAACCAAAAAAATGAACTTTGGTCGGCGCTTTGATTCTCCACAAGAGAACATTCCAAGCCTTGATTATTCCCGGGTTTCTCAAAAAATCATAAGCCGATTTGGTTGTGAAAGTCCCATCCGAAGTCCAAAACCAAATTGGTCGTGAATTGATCGGGTTTGGATGGATTGATAAGTTGGCAAAATGTGATAGTCTTCGGAGGTCTTTAATAAAAAAGGAAGCATGACGATTTGTAATGGTGTTAAGATTTAAAGATATGTTTGGACCATAAATTTCTTGGAGTACGTCGGTCCAAAGTGAGGTTGGTTGAAACACAATTTTGGTTAGTGCCTTTAACAACAAAACGTCATTTTGTGTTTTTATATGATGAATCCCTAATCCACCATTAGATTTCGGTAAACACACTTTATCCCAAGCCATAAGGCAATGACCTCCCTTACAAATTTTGTCACCTCTCCAAAGAAATGACCTCATTATTTTCTCCATTTCCTTAATAAGCCAAGCGGGTAACTCGAACGCTTGCATGAAATAAGTAGGGGCAGCCGCAAGTACCGATTGCACTAGAATTAGTCTACCACCCGAAGAAAGTAGCTTTCCTTTCCACGCGGCCAACCTCGAATTCATCCTATGAAGTAAAGGAAGAAAATGTAATCTTCTCGGTTTCCTAACCGATAGAGGAAGACCAAGATATTTGATTGGTAAACTTTTTTTCGGACATTACAAGATGTTACCTATAAGGTCATGAAACTCGGTCGGAATCGCAATGGGTACGAAGGAGATTTTAAGCCTATTTATGCCCAATCCCGTAATGGCCGAAAAGTACTCCAAAGCTTTGGAGACTAATTTTAGATTCTCCGGATAAGCTTGTACAAATATTATCGTATCATCGGCATATTGTAAAGCTCTCGGCGCAAGGGAGGCCGAACCTTTTAATAGAATGGATACATTTTTCAGGATTGTTTGGAGGACATCTACCACGATGTTGAAAAGCAGAGGCGACAACGGATCACCTTGCCGAAGACCCTTTTGATGAAAAAAAGAGTCTCCGATAGCCCCATTTACCCTAACGGAGGAGCTTAAGGAGGTTAGGAGATTACGTATCCATTGAATCCAAGTTTGGAGAAAACCTCTAGCTTCCATGAGGTTCATTAGAAAAGGCCACGACACACTATCGAAGGCCTTGGAAAAGTCCACTTTTATCATCACCACGGGAATATTTTTTTTGTGATAGAAATTAAGGATTTCTCTAGTAGCTAGGAACGTATCCATAATAGATCGCTCCTTAACAAAAGCGGTTTGATACTTGCTTATTAATGATGGCATGAATGGTTGTAGTCTATTGGCAAGCATTTTGGTGATTAATTTAATCGGGGCGTTAATAATACTAATCGGACGAAAATCCTCTATCGTGTCGGTTTTGTCTTTTTTCGGCAAAAGAGAGATTGTCGCCTTATTGAATAAATATAGAGCCAAAGATCCATTATGAAAATCATGAACCAACCGAATTATGTCCCCTTTTATGATATCCCAATATTTTAGAAAAAGTTCCATCGGCAAGCCATCGGGGCCGGAAGCCTTTCACTTTTTGAAATTGGATATGGTACATGAAATTTCTTCCTCTTGGAATGGAGCTATCAAAGGGTCCAAACCATTCATTTTAATAGGGTATAAGAGATCAAAATCAACGGGGGAAGGGGATAGCTCGGCCGGTGTGCCTAATTGATGCTTATAAAAATCGGAGAATAAGTGTAAAATAATCGTCGAGTCAAACACTATTGTTCCCTCATTAGATATTTGAGAGATGTGGTTATACATTCTTTTAGAGGAGGCCACCGCATGAAAGAAAGATGTGTTGCTATCTCCCAATTTAAGCCACTTATTATTAGATCTTTGAGCCCATTTTTGCTCTTTAATTTGCACCAATTGAAATATTTTTACTTTTAACTACTTTCTAAGATTCAATTCTTCTACGGAAAGATGCCTATTTTCCTCTAGGCGATCAAAGAACAATACAAATTCTTTGCAAGAGAGTAATATGGAGTTTTGGGAATGAAATGTGTTATTTGCCCAAATTCGAAAATGAAACGAAAGATTTGCCAACTTTGCCAAGTAATTTTTGGCCGCACATCTCCCCAAATAGGAGGAGTTCCAAGTTTGCTCGAAAAGAGGCCGAGCTTCATCATGGTTGAACCAAAACGTTTCAAACTTGAATGATCTCCTATGAGAAATATCATTTTTAGAAATGGAGAACAAGATAGGGGCATGGTCGGAAGTGGTCATGAGAAGGTCCCTTGCCGACGGTATAAGATTGGAGAGTAGAAAATGATTGGAAGTTAAAATTCTATCGAGTTTCGAAAAAGATGGATTTTCTCTTTTATTGGACCAAGTAAATCGCCTCCCATTCAAAGGAACTTCAAGAAGCTGTAAATCATTAATTGTATTGTTGAAAGAGCTTATGAGATTGACATTTTGAGAAGAAGACGTGGATTCATGGGTCGCTCGAATGATATTGAAGTCGCCTAGGACTATCCATGGAATATCGGGATCCATATTAATGTCTCTCAACTCATCCAAAAAATCTTCTTTGTGATTATCCTCGGATGGTCCATAAATATTAGAAATGCCAAATGTGAAACCATTAGGGGCTCTTAGAGTAACATTTAAACAAGATGAAGAAGAAGAGGAGTGCACAAGAGAGAACATTTTTTTCCAAGCCGTTATCATGCCACCTTTAGAACCGGTGGAACCTTTAATGGAACATTCAAATCTGAAAATGCTAACATAGAAAACTTGAATTCAAGAAAGAATTCATGAACGAGGTGGGAGAGGCGAAACGTCATAACCAACCATATTCCTGAAGAGAAAGAAAAAAAATTGAATTGATAGGCAGTAGCAGCGCAGTGGCAGAGCAGCTTAGAAATATGAGAAAATATATTGGCCGATCAAGCAAAAAAAATATCAAAATTAAAGAATATATTAGCTAATTTATACATAGTTTTTCCGAATCAAACAATCTATAACTGAAAAGAAACTCTAAATTCGCCTCAAAATTGCAACAATTTCAGCGACGAAAAAGAGCAATGCGGAATTAAAGGGATTGAGGGTCGTATAGAAGATTAATTATCGAAAAACTGAAGAGTAAACAAAATTGACTGCTTCGTGCAATTAGAGGAGTTCTTCATGCGAACCAGAGAAACCAGATGAAGAGGATCATCACAGAGGGAGAGAAGGGCTTATCGAAATGATATTTTAATTTCATAGCTCTTGGCGGTAAAATGAAAATTTCGAAGGTGTGTGTATTAATTGTTAGTTTTTATATATGATATTTAGTAACAACTCAATGCAATTGAATACTAAGATAGGCGCAATTTCACCAAGCCCCTACAATATTATAATTATAATTGATGTATACTCTTGTGAAATGTGAAATTTCAGGAATATCACTATGGCTATAAAACAATTAAATGTATTTCTTGATTTTCTTCCAAGAATTATTACTGAAACCAATACTATGCTCAAAACCCTTGAACACATGATCAGTCGATATTATGTCGATATAAGGACAATATGAAAAAATATGAAAACAAAAAGTTAATATATTTTTATCAAAATTTCAATTTAGGAGTACTTGCGAAATTTCACATTACGAAGAGTATACGTGAGATTACGATATACATTCCAACAAATTATATTATTATATTAAAATTTTCCGAATTCACCAAAAGTTAACACCTGTCCTTTTATGTTTTCAAGTGATCACCGAACAAATATTGTTCTTTCCGAAGCACACTCGTATCGGTCACAGTTCCTTCGGCATCGTCTTTCAGGTTATTCAAATATTTCCCTTTTTAATTTCAGACAATGGAAAAATTCACTGTTTACACACGAAAAAAAAAAATATTACGAAAATACACACGTTTCTAAAATAATTCCAAAAATACACAATGGCGGAGTTACAAACTCCGCCAAATTAAAAAATGGCGGAGTTTGTAACTCCGCCATTTTTTACTTCCTTAATTTGCACTTAAGTCTGATAACTATGTTATATTATTTGGCGGAATTTGTAATTCCGCCAAATTTTATTTTTCAATTAAAAATTGATATTTGCTCCCAAATTTTACCATAACATGATTTATGTTCTAAATTAGTATATTTGATTAAAATAATAACTAGTACATGTTGGCTGTTAACTTAATACATAATTAATAATTATTCGAATTCATAAATTTGAATAAATTTTACTGAATATTTAATTATATTTCTTAATTATCAACATAATTGAACGTAATAACTATATAATGGATAATTCGGCGGGTGCGTTTTGGAGTAGAATAAAATTTTTTTTAATATCCGACACACACACACGTGACAACGTCTGAAAAAAATATATAAAAAAATTATTCTACTCTAAAATGTACCCGCCGAATTATCCATTATTTAGTTATCACGTTCAATTATGTTGATAATTAAGATATATAATTAAATATTCAGTAAAATTTATTCAAATTTAAGTATTCTTATAATTATTAATTACGTATTAAGTTAACAACTAACATATATTGGTTATTATTTTAATTAAATATACTAATTTTGAACATAGATCATGTTATGATAAAATTTGGTATTTGTTTTTGAATTTTACCACAACATTATCTATGTTCAAAATTAGTATATTTAATTAGAGTAATAACCAATATATGTTAGTTGTTAACTTAATACGTAATTAATAATTATTCGAATACTTAAATTTGAATAAATTTTACTGAATATTTAATTATATATCTTAATTATCAACATAATTGAACGTGATAACTAAATAATGGATAATTCGGCGGGTACATTTTGGAGTAGAATAAATTTTTTATATATTTTTTTCAAACTTTGTCATGTGGTGTGTCTGATATTAAAAAAAAAATTATTCAACTCCAAAATGTACCCGCCGAATTATCCATTATATAGTTATTACGTTCAATTATGTTGATAATTAAGAAATATAATTAAATATTCAGTAAAATTTATTCCAATTTATGAATTCGAATAATTATTAATTACGTATTAAGTTAACAGCGAACATGTACTAGTTATTATTTTAATTAAATATACTAATTTAGAACATAAATCATGTTATGGTAAAATTTGGGAGCAAATATCAATTTTTAATGGAAAACAAAATTTGCCGGAAATACAAATTCCGCCAAATAATCTAAACAAAATTACCTGGACTAAGTGCAAATTAAGGAAGTAAAAAATGGCGGAGTTAAAAACTCCGCCATTTTTTAATTTGGCGGAGTTTGTAACTCCGCCATTGTGTATTTTTGGAATTATTTTGGAAAGGTGTGTATTTTCGTAATTTTTTTTTTTTCGTGTGTAAACAGTGAGTTTTTCCTCAGACAATAGCATAATAATTAATTATTATATTAGTCAATATCAAAAATAAAAATAACCGTACGTAATATTTGTTCCGATATGAATATTTTTCAAATACGAATATTTTTCGCACCCTACTTATAATTCACAGTGCAATGATACATATACATGCATGGAAAATTGAACCAAAATATAGAAATTGATGCATAACAAATTTTCTAACAAGTTTAGGGAATCTAGTGTGGTGTAGCTCGGCCTCGGTGTTCCTTTTCTTGAATTATATGTTGCACGTATATATAAAAGAGGTATACTCGTTCGAATCGAAATCAACTTATTTTTTGGTTTAGTGATATAATGACTACATTATGAGCCGGATCGACGGCCTGATTTGACATGGCAACTGATCAAGGTACGGGTTCTCATGAGCCAGCTTATATGGGAAGGTTTGACAACATGAACTTTGATACAGAAATAGAATGCCTGTAGATTGTAATTTGTGATCCAATATTTATAAACAGACAATTGATCTACTTAAATCAACAGCCTAGGCGACACGGTGCAGCGAGAACTCGGCACGCATTCAAGCCCATTATCAAATGCAATTTGATAAGGAAATCTAGATGGATTCTGAGTAGCCATTGCTTCTAGTTACTTGTGTTGCTATTTTTTTTCGTTATTAATATTTTAATTAGTTTTGTAGTTTTATTTCATTTTGAGGAATATAATACTAATATGTTAAAAACTTTTGAGTTAGCTAGAAGCTTATTCTTTTTGTAAAGGAAAGTGTTAGGGTTCTCTTTCATTCTTTATTAGTAAATACATTTAATGAATTTCTGATTTTAATTGGTCTGAAGGCTGGTGGTTCTGCATTAAACTAGATTATATTGCACGTAATATTCTTTTGTTTATTCCTTCAAAAAAAATATTCTTTTGTTTAATGCATCTTCAGGCCTTCTCTGTAAAAAAATCTAGGCCCAATTTCGTCCACATAAATTAAATTCGTTTCAAATATCAAGGACATGATAACAGTTTCTTTATATTATCTGAAAGTTGATAACTGAAGTTTTCAGTTCAAACCCTCAAGCAAATCGTGATTTAAAAATCGAGCCTCTTAAAGTTCTCTCCCTTTGTCTCTCACACACAATTAAAGTACTTGTCAGGTCAAGGGGGAACTCATCTTCACCAGCCGATCGAGCCTCTTTGCGACCACCAACGATAATATTCATTCATAGAAAAATCGTATTCGTTCATTCATACAAAATTTAGGTCTTATTAATTTTGTTTTCTGATATGGATTTTTTGATGTCGCATCCTCAAGTAATAACTTTTATTACACAACACAACAATCGGCAGCTTGTGGGAAGGGGTGAACAAGTACCTTGAACGTTCCTCAACTTTCTTAATTTTATTCCAATTTTTTCTATGATTAATGATAAATCGGTGGAAAATTTAGGGACAATTGGAATTTTGTTTTCTAATATTTCTTTCATGCATTCCTGCATGCAAAATGATTGGCGTTACAGAACGATTGGTGTTCAATCTTGAATTCTAAAAACAGAAACAAGATCAGCAACATTTTATTATTTTTTCCTCCATTTTATGATTGTAGAAATACCAAAGTAAAATCTTAGATTTGCATGTAAATAGACCAATTATTTTAACAAAGATAAACAAACTCAATTTGCATGTATAAAACATTTAGTTCTTGTGATTAACTCCCAAGTAACAAATTATCTTTCCAAAGGAATTCACAATGAAACTTAATTTATCTCAAAATCAAAACAAAACAAAAAAAAATTAACGCCCACACTTCTCACAGTAATGACCTTCATGTGACATTGGAGACGCGCAATCATAGCAGAACGAGAACCCACACCTTTAAATAAAAACAAAAACAAAAGAGAAAACGATATCAGATCAAAACTTGTGAGCCAAGCAAGAAATTATAATTATAATTATATTATATTCAAGCTGGTATCGTGATTGGTTAAGTATGAAATTAGTTGGTCCTATATAATCAAACAATTTCGCAATTTCCCATTCAAATAAATTATGAAAGTTAACAAATGTAATCAAAGGAAATAAAAGAAAAGAGGCCCCATTGAATAAGTTACCTGCATTTCATGAACCTGCATCCTTCAGTCTTCTCAACATACATTATGCAGTGTGGGCATCTCTGCCACTTACTATTCTTCGCTAAATTCATAAGCATCAAATCCGATACTTCTCTCTCGTCATTTCCTAATTTCTCGAACTCCTCACAACTTATATCTCCATGCCAAGCCACCTTACACCTCACACAAAACATCCTAATTAAAATGAAAATATGTTTAGTTATATAAAGGTATAAAAACAAATTAGAGCTTAAAATCCTTGCCTATGGCAATGTGGGCACTCTGAATTAGTAATATGAGCTCCTTTATCGTCTTCATGAAAAAGCAATGCCGAGCAATCATTATATGGGCAGTAAATTTTGTTCGACCCTAGCAAAGATTCACACAATGCAAGGCTCCACCTTTCAAAAACATCTGCGGAAATAATTTGTTGGCAGGCTAACGGGTCCAAAGTTCCTGATTCGCAACCCGGGAAAGGACAACGGATCGAAGTCAAGTTTTCTTCAACTTTTGCAGTTACGTAGTGAACAATGCAAGAATTACAGAAGATATGATTGCAGGGGTTTATGATGAATGTTTCCAAGGTTGGGTTTGGTTCCATACAAATTGCACAGTAGAATGTTTCTTCGGTGGTTTTAGACGACTCTCCTCGCTCGGTAATATAGATGGTGGTTTTGGCTTTCTTCCGCTTTGGATCGATTTGCTCCAATATTGGGTCGCTTGGCTCCGTTATCGGGTCAATTGCTCCTGAAATACGAATTAGATGTAAAGATCTTAGTTCACTCAATATATGCCATAATTAATCATATCATTCATTGCTATTTTTTTGGACTTTGAACTTCCTCATATGAAAAATTGATAATTATTGCAAAAATAAACTATAGAAACCTTGTTCAAGTTGAAAATTATCATTACAAAACATGAAATATCAACACGCCCCTTAGAAATAAAAAATATCATGTATAACTTGCTTGAGAAGAACTTGAAAGTTGAAAGTACCTTAGATTCATATTGTTTATTTATTTTCTGAAAAAAAAAATTGTTTACTTATACAATAAATAAATGACAAAAAGGATAGTTACAAAAGTTGAAAAATTAAGAGGAATTGTTTATCGGTGAAAATTTGTAGGGGTAATCATGATATTCCACATTTTTTTTATGGGGTTACAAGAAATTTTGATTTTTTGGGGATAGATGTGAAATTTGGCATTTTAAATCTTGTAAAATATTTCTACACTAAATTTATTGACAGTATACAATTCAAAGCAAAAAAAAGAAGATTGGAAATTTAGGGTCTACATATAGATGTACCTTGAGCTGGTTCTTCCTGGTTCTTAACAGACTCGATAAAGAAGAAGATAACCTCTTGAATCTGCAACTCTTCAGCCAAAGTGGCATCGTCAGGATTCACCTCCACCTTATCTTCGCCTTCTCTAATTACAATGAATTCATCTGAGCTTTTTCCCTCCTCCATTTTTTGTTGCTGCAGATTTCTCTTTCTGTGATGATGGATGAATTTGATTTGGTTTTTTTGTTAATTTATTGGGGAGTGACTGAAAGGGTGTGAAGTGATTGGGGAAATGAAAGGTTTATTTTTATGAGTCATAAATGTTGACGGGTCTAATCACTACAAGGCCTTATGTATCATGCAGGTGTACGGACGGAATACGGATATCATCGACTGTGTCATACTCGTTCCAACACTCGAAGTCATCGATTATTTCGCAAAACGTTCGTACTCGAATCTCGGTCGCTCTGATTCTACTTGTTGAAATTTAAGTAGCGAAAAACTACACTCAAAACCATTTTATTACAAAAATATTACAAAAACACACAACTCTTTCTTCTTTCGCTTTCTCTCTCTAAGTCTATCACTCTTTCTTTCTATTTTATCTCACTTTCTATTGTAATACCTACATGATACAACTAGTCTATCCCTTTATTTATAGACATATGTCGGTTTGGCGCAACTTGGAGATTTAAGAGAATCTTAGAATTCACTTTTGTCCGACTTTATAAACCTGATGTTATTTGTGCACTTCTCCCATTAATCATCCAAACACTCTCCAATATTCATGTGTATTCTTGGTGCTTAAGTTACTTCATGCTTAAGTTACTTCATCATTAATTATTTAATTATATTATATTTAAGAAAATGAATTAATACTTCAACAGATAATTTGTAGGGGCAATCATGATATTCCATATTTTTTTGGGAATACAAGAAATTTTTATTTTTGTGGGGATAGATGTGAAATTTGGCCTTTTAATCTTGTTCTTGTAAAATATTTATACACTAAATCTTTTGACATTATTATACACTAATTCCTTATGGTTTATTTTTATGAGTAATAAATGTTGACTGGTCTTAATCACTACGAGGCGTTATCTTATGTATCATGTATGGAATATGGAGAATGTTTTTAAATTGTTTTTTTTTTTTTTTTAATTAGGAAAGTTTTTAAATTGTTGTTATGATGAATTAGTGAATATTTTTTTGATTATTTTTATGATTAACATAAATTGCCTCGTGTCATTTGCTGCGGACTATTACGGAATACATCTGGTAGAGGTGTACGTTGACCGGGTTGGACGGATTTTTTATCGAAACTATAACCCAACCCATTTAGAACGGATTTTCATTTTTCCAACCCAACCCAACTCATGATACTTAAATACTTAAAACGGATTGGTCCGGATCGGGTTGGAGTGATTGGGTGGGTTGGAGAATTTTGTGTACACCCCTAGATGGAGGTGGTGCCTCTGACTGTGACCGAAAATATCACAACAAAAATAGATGTGGCTATGTTCACTACCTCCAATCCACAACGAAATCCTCACAATTTAGGGCCAAGGGATACATCTCCAGAATCTCTATCAAAATTTCATCAAGCATCAAATTTCAATCTTGATGAACTGAGGTAATTATCATGTAGAGGAGAAGACTCTCTTGGTGGCTATGTTCTTGCTCTCGTAATTCATCGAACACATTCAAGTAATTTACAAATTTTCAGGATATATTTGCGAAATTGTGACGAACGAAATGGATTCTATGTGTTTCGGGTGGATGACTGAATAACTTCGGGTAGCCATCAGATAGCTTTATGCAGAGATTCAAGAAAGAACTGAGGTCAAATTCTTTTTATTTTTTATCGAAATTGTTTGATTTTGCACAAAGCTTTAGCAAGTGAAGTTATTTGATTTTCCGAAAGATCGAGACTCTAAAATATATACTCGAATTGTGGAATCAAACTTGAATTTGTTCAAACATAAAACTACAAACTCAAAATTATAATTAAATTATTATAGATTATACATTCATCTCTTTCATGACCAAGTTATTGTCCATACCTAAAATACTATTATAACATACACTCACTCATTCATTGTTATCATGATGATGGTTGTGCCATTTTATTAAGATAATTATAACAATGCAAAACCAAACAAGCAGAAGAAGAAAAAATAAGTTCAATACAGTATTAGCCCTATTTATCAACAATTATTTTGCAATTATAAGGTTTTTTTTAACTAATTTTTTTTATTTTTTTATTTTCAGAATCCTTAGATCTTGTACAAGTTTCTAGCTGCAAAACTTGTTATGAGCATGCCTTTCAAGGTTCATTATTTAAAAAAAAAAAAAAATCGGGGAACCAACCTTTCTTAGATCAACCAGTTCCCTTGAATGCTCTTCAACTTTCTTAGTTTTGTTCCATTTTTTTGAGACCGGCGAAAAATCGGGGAGAAAAATTTAGGGACAATTCGAAGCAACAATATATTATATTTTCCTCCATTACACGAGGGTGAAAATTTCCAAAATAAAATATTGATTTGCATGTAAATAGACCAAACATTTTAACAAAGATAAACAAACTTGATTTGCATGTATAAGAATTTAGTTCTTCCTTTGGTTAACTTGAAGTAAGAACCTACCTTTCCGAAAATTCAGAACCTAACTTAATTCATCTCAGAAGTAAAAAAAACACTAAATTTAGCGCTGGCACTTCTTACAATAATGATCAGTTGACATTGGAGACGCGCATGCATAGCAGAAGGACGATCCACACCTTGAAATAAAACAAGAAAAGCGAAAAAATATTGAAATCAAAATTTGTCAGCCAAGGAAGAAATTATAATTATGGGGAGTTCTATCATCCATTTCAAAAGGATATTTTGGGTATTTAGAAGGGTATCATAAATTTTATTTTTTATAAATATTTTTTCTTTCATGAACAATTCAAATTTCCTATTTAGCATATCATTTATTAATAAATACACTTGAAAAATTACTTTAAATACTCATCAGTTGATAATTACACAAAATATTCTTGAAAATGGATGTATCATAAGCAAAAGAGGTGTATGATAGAACTCTCCTATAATTATATTACATTATAGTAATTGGTCAAATATAAAATCAGTTGGTTGTAGAAAATATCATAATATATCAAAAGAAACAAGTATAATCTATTATCGAATAAATCAATCAGGCGATAAAAGTTAACAAATCTAAGAAAAGGAAATAAAGAAAAAGAAGTCTCATTGAAAATGTTACCTGCAATTCATGAACAAGCATCCATCAATCTTCTCAACATACATCCTGCAATGCGGACACCTCTGCCACTTACTATTTTTCGCTAAATCTATAAGCTTCAAATCTGATGCTTCTCTCTCGTCCTTCCCTAATTTCTCGAACTCCTCGCAACTTATATCTCCATGCCAAGCCACCTTACACTTCACACAAAACATCCTAATTGAAAGGAAACAATATTTAGTATAAAATATAAAGGTATAAATAGCAGAGACTAGTCAATAAGCTATAGTCCAGTTGGTTAAATGTGAGACACAAAAATCATATTTTGTGAAAGATTGTGGATTCAAGTCACATTGAAATAAATGGATGAATGACATACGAGCCTTATCCATTTATTATAAAGAAATATATATCAGAGACTAAAATACCTATGACAATGTGGGCACTCTGAATTCGTAACACGAACTCCTCCTTCATCGCCTTCATGTAAAAGCAAAGCCGAGCAATCATTATATGGGCAGTAAATTTTGTTCGACCCTAGCAAAGATTCACACAATGCAAGGCTCCATCTTTCAAAAACATCTGCGGAAATAATTTGTTGGCAGGCTAACGGGTCCAAAGTTCCTGATTCGCAACCCGGCAAAGGACAACGGATCGAAGTCATGTTTTCTCCAACTTTTACAGTTACGTAGCGAATAATGCAAGAATTACAGAAGATATGATTGCACGGGTTTATGATGAATGTTTCCGAGGTTGGATTTGGTTCCATACAAATTGCACAGTAGAATGTTTCTTCGGTGGTTTTAGACGACTCTCCTTGTTCGGTAATATACAAGTTTATTCTTGCTTTCTTCCCCTTCGGATCAATTGGCTCCAATATTGGGTCGCTTGGCTCCGTTATCGGGTCAATTGCTCCTGAAATACGAATTAGATGTAAAGATATTAGTTCACTCAATATATGCCATAATTAATCATATCATTCATTGCTATTTTTTTGGACTTTGAACTTCCTCATATGAAAAATTGATAATTATTGCAAAAATGAACTATAGAAAACTTGTTCAATTTGAAATTTTTTTTTTTGAAAGAAAAGCAAGCACGATACGTGCCCGATCTTTTCGTTTTGATATATTAAAAGAAAAAGTTTCGATACAAAAGATGCGAAACGAAAAAAGATACAAGGTGATCTAAATTGTTAAAATATTTCTAGCCATTGATGTTCATTCTCTTTGTCGTCGGAATTATGAAGGATAATGCTCTCGTCATAGCCTGACTCGGTTTCCCTCGTGTCGGACCTGCCTCGCAGTCTTGCTGGATCTGCTATAACCTAGTAACGATCCATAACCACCTATGCCATATCGATCGCGTCGCCAGAGAGATGCACTTCATAGCAACTCGGGTCGAGGATTACGCTATTTTGAAGATCTGACTCGGTTTCCCTCGCGTCGTCACTGACTCGGTCTCCCTCGTGGTCTTGCTGGGTCGGTTGTAGCCTAAAAGCATCCCATAACCGCATATGCCGTCCCGATTGCGTCGCCAAGGAGCTAGCATATCCAATTTCTCCGATCGTTTGTTTTTGGAATTCGTCTCCAATAGATCTCAAAATTCGTCGTTAATTCGTTTCCAAAATTCGTCCCGATTGCGTCGCCCTCGCGTTGTTCGGGATCTTTTCCGGTTCTTAATCGAGCTCGAATTACTTAATTGTTAGGGTGAGTCCACTCGGCAGCACCTCTTGCCGCCGATCTTTTGTCACCATTCGGATTTGTTCATCCCATTTGAAAATTATCATTACAAAACATGAAATATCAACGACGCCCCTTAGAAATTAAAAAAAAGTACCTTAGATTCATATTGTTTATTTATACATTAAATAACTGACAAAGAGGATCGTTAAAAAAAGTACCTTAGATTCATATTGTCCATACCTAAAATACTATTGTAACATACACTCACTCATTCATTGCCGTCATGATGATGGTTTTGCCATTTTAATTAAGATAATTATAACAATGCAAAACCAAACAAGCAGAAGAAAAAAAATAAGTTCAATACAGTATTAGCCCTATTTATCAACAATTATTTTGCAATTATAAGGTTTTTTTTTAACTAATTTATTTTTTATTTTCAGAATCCTTAGATCTTGTACAAGTCTCTAGATGCAAAACTTGTTATGAGCATGCCTTTCAAGGTTCATTATTTAATATTTATCCTTCTGTTCATGTCATATTTGCGACAAATATGACATTTTCTTTTTTTGAAGGGTATATATGAAATAACTCTTTATTTATTTATGTTTTAGGATTTGACAATGGTAGATTCGATTCTTCTGAGAGTGATAACGAGTATATATGCACTTTCAAGGTTCATTATTTAATATTCGTGCTTCAATTTGTGGTGACATAGATCAAAATTTGAAAATATCATCTATACCCCTCCAAACTAATAATTTATTCAATAATTAGGTGTCGTTCACTGTACTAAAAATGTGGGCGAAGAATTTCAGTTAGGGATGTCAATGGGTTAGATAATATCCGTGTCCGACGGGTATCCGACCCGGACGGGTCGGGTAATACCCGATTAAAAAATATCCGGCACGGGTACGGATAGGGTATGGATGAGGTCGTACCCGACCCGTGGGTATATCCGACCCGAACCCGATCCTTAATAATCATAGTTATATTAATATTTTAATATATATTTTATTATTTTTGTTGTTTTTCAATTGGATTTAATCTATTTTTTCTACTGTTCTTTATTATACAATTTATTTTTATTTTCTATTTGTTTAGTAAATAAAAATAAAATAAATAAATTCTTAGATTCATGTTTACTTATTTATTTTTTACAGCTATTTAACGTTTCTACCAATTTTAGCTTCATAAAATAATTTCTACTTAAAAATATTTGTTGTGTATTTTATGATATTATAATGTT
Source organism: Luzula sylvatica (assembly GCA_946800325.1). Classification (NCBI taxonomy): domain Eukaryota; kingdom Viridiplantae; phylum Streptophyta; class Magnoliopsida; order Poales; family Juncaceae; genus Luzula; species Luzula sylvatica. Next base: position 10,656,434 of record OX326961.1, on the reverse strand, counting down.
ATGTGGTAATATTTTAATTTGAAAAAATATATTTTTCGTTAGTATATTTTAATGTTTTTGTATATATTTAGGTATGGGTAAAAATCCCCATGGATAATCCGAAAACCCGCGGGTAATAAACGGGGCGGGTAAAATTTGGACCAAAATATCTCCCAATTTTTGTAATATTTAATTTTACTAAATCATGTTTAGCTTTTTATTATTTTAAAAGTTCTTCAATATTTAATAATAAATTAATTATATATCAGCTCATATAATTATATATCAACTCATATATTTACAAATTCATACATCATTTGACATATAATTTATTTAATCCGTAACAAATAATAAAAATATAATTTATAACAAATTAGTTTACAATTATATGGATGATATAATTAGATCATGTATTTACAATATGGTCAAACATAAAGTTTAACGTAATCAACTTCATCCAATTTAAATATTGTTCAATATATAATTAATATTTATTAGCATAATAATTAATTATTATATTAGTCAATATCAAAAATAAAAATATCCGAATGTAATATTTGTTCCGATATGAATATTTTTCAAATACCTACTTTATAATTCACAATGCAATGATACATATACATGGAAAATTGAACCAAAATATAGAAACTGATGCATAACAAATTTTCTAACAAGTTTAGGGAATCTAGTGTGGTGTAGCTCGGCCTCGATGTTCCTTTTCTTGAATTATATGTTGCGCGTATATATAAAAGAGGTATACTCGTTCGAATCGAAATCAACTTATTTTTTGGATTAGTGATATAATGACTACATTATGAGCCGGATCGACCGCCTGATTTGACATGGCAACTGATCAAGGTACGGGTTCTCACGAGCCAGCTTATAGGGGAAGGTTTGACAACATGAACTCTGATGCAGAAACGGAATGCCTGAAGATTGTAATTTGTGATTCGATATTTATAAACAGATCCAATATCCACAGCCTAGGCGGCACGGTGCAGCGATGACGGCACGCATTCAAGCCCATTATCAAATGCAATTTGATAAGGAATTCTAGAAGGATTCTGAGTTAGCCATTGCTTTGCTTCTAGTTACTTGTGTTGATATATTTTTTAAATTAATAATATTTTAATTGGTTTTCTAGTTTTATTTGATTTTGAGGAATATAATAATAATAATATGGTAAAATCTTTTGAGTTAGCTAGAAGCTTATTCTTTTTGTTAAGGAAAGTGTTAGGATTCTCTTTCATTCTTTATTAGTAAATACATTTAATGAATTTCTGATTTTCTAGTTTTCTTTCATTTTTGAGTTAGCTAGAAGCTTGCCTCAGTTTATCAAAAAGATTTGGTCTGAAGGCTGGTCTTATGTTTTTTATTTTATTATATAAAATTATGACAGGTTCTGCATTAAACTAGCTTATATTGCACGTAATATTCATTTGTTTAATGCATCTTCAGGCCTTCTCTGTGAAAAATCTAGGTTCAATTTTGTCCACATAAATTAAATTCGTTTCAAATATCAAGGACATGATAACAGTTTCTTTATATTATCTGAAAGTTGATAACTGAAGTTTTCAGTTGAAACCCTCAAGCAAATCGTGATTTAAAAATATGATAGCCAATTAAAGCTCTCTCTCTTTGTCTCTCACACAAAATTAAAGTACTTGTCAGGTCAAGGGGGAACTCCTCTTCACCAGCCGATCGAGCCTCTTTGCGACCACCAACGATAATATTCATTCATAGAAAAATCGTATTCGTTCATTCATACAAAATTTAGGTCTTACTATTTTTTTTTCTTTCCAATTATATAGATTTCTTTGATTTCGCATCCTTGAGTAATATATTTTGTTGCACAAACCTCGGCAGCTTGTGGGAAGGGAAGGGGTGAACAAGTACCCTCGAATGTTCCTCAACTTTCTTAATTTTATTCCGATTTTTTCTGTGACTGATGATAAATCGCTCGATAATTTAGGGACATTGGAATTTTATTTTCTAATATGTATTTCATGCATTCCTGCATGCAAAATGGTTGGCGTCACGGAACGATTGGTGCTCAATCTTGAATTCTAAAAACACAAACAATTCGATCAGCAACATTTTATTATTTTTTCCTCCATTTTATGATGGTAGAAATACCAAAATAAAATTTTGATTTGCATGTAAATAGACCAAATTATTTTAACAAAGATAAACAAACTGGATTGCAAGTGAAAAGACCAATTATTTTAACAAAGATGTTTGATTTTGCATGGAAATAGACCAATTATTTTAACAAAAATGAACAAACTAGATTTGCATGTACAAAACATTTAGTTCTTTTGATTAACTTCCAAGTAAGAATTTAGGGTTTATATCAGAAAACAAAATCAAAATATAGGAAAAGAACATATTACAATGTTTATATCAGAAAACGAAAAAGGATGAAAGAAGGCAGATCATTGCAATCACCATATTTCATATATGGAAAGAGAGGTGTGCAAGAATTTTCCAAGACAAATCAAAACTATGAATTAGTAAAGGATATTAAGGATGAGATTATAGGACACTGGAAGGCAAAGCAAAAATTTACAATTAAGGAAAGATAGACAAATAATCAGGAAGAAAGTATGGAGTGAACAAGAGTGAGACAAATGTAAATACCATGGTAAATATCACAACACTAATTGGTGTTATATTAATCTATATAACATTTTGGAAGCGGGACATTGAATCCGCCTCAATTGATCAAAAAAAAAAAAAAGTTCCAAGTAATTATCTTTACAAAGGAATTCACAATGAAACTTAATTTATCTCAAAAGCAACAAAACAAAACAAAAAATTTAACGCTGACACTTCTCACAGTAATGAGTTTCATGGGACATTGGAGACGCGCAATCATAGCAGAACGAGAACCCACACCTTTAAATAAAACAAAAACAAAAGAGGAAACGATATCAGATCAAAACTTGTGAGCCAAGCAAACAATTATAATTATAATTATATTATATTCAAGCTGGTATAGTGATTGGTTAAGTATGAAATTAGTTGGTCCTATATAATCTATCCGAAAATAAGAACAGTCTATTAAAACAAGTAAAAATTACAATAAATTCGAACAATTTTGCAACTTTTTCAATCAAAGATATTATGAAAGTTAACAAATGTAATCAAAGGAAATAAAAGAAAAGAGACCCCATTGAATAAGTTACCTGCATTTCATGAACCTGCATCCTTCAGTCTTCTCAACATACATTATGCAGTATGGGCATCTCTGCCACTTACTATTCTTCGCTAAATTCATAAGCATCAAATCCGATACTTCTCTCTCGTCATTTCCTAATTTCTCGAACTCCTCACAACTTATATTTCCATGCCAAGCCACCTTACACCTCACACAAAACATCCTAATTAAAATGAAAATATGTTTAGTTATATAAAGGTATAAAAGCAAATTAGAGCTTAAAATCCTTGCCTATGGCAATGTGGGCACTCAGAATTAGTAATATGAGCACCTTTATCGTCCTCATGAAAAAGCAATGCCGAGCAATCATTATATGGGCAGTAAATTTTGTTCGACCCTAGCAAAGATTCACACAATGCAAGGCTCCACCTTTCAAAAACATCTGCGGAAATAATTTGTTGGCAGGCTAACGGGTCCAAAGTTCCTGATTCGCAACCCGGGAAAGGACAACGGATCGAAGTCAAGTTTTCTTCAACTTTTGCAGTTACGTAGTGAATAATGCAAGAATTACAGAAGATGTGATTGCAGGGGTTTATGAGGAATGTTTCCAAGGTTGGATTTGGTTCCATACAAATTGCACAGTAGAATGTTTCTTCGGTGGTTTTAGACGACTCTCCTCGCTCGGTAATATAGATGGTGGTTTTGGGTTTCTTTCCCTTTGGATCGATTTGCTCCAATATTGGGTCGCTTGGCTCCGTTATCGGGTCAATTGCTCCTGAAATACGAATTAGATGTAAAGATCTTAGTTCACTCAATATATGCCATAATTAATCATATCATTCATTGCTATTTTTTTGGACTTTGAACTTCCTCATATGAAAAATTGATAATTATTGCAAAAATAAACTATAGAAACCTTGTTCAAGTTGAAAATTATCATTACAAAACATGAAATATCAACACGCCCCTTAGAAATAAAAAATATCATGTATAACTTGCTTGAGAAGAACTTGAAAGTACCTTAGATTCATATTGTTTATTTATTTTCTGAAAAAAAAAATTGTTTACTTATACAATAAATAAATGACAAAAAGGATAGTTACAAAAGTTGAAAAATTAAGAGGAATTGTTTATCGGTGAAAATTTGTAGGGGTAATCATGATATTCCACATTTTTTTTATGGGGTTACAAGAAATTTTGATTTTTTGGGGATAGATGTGAAATTTGGCATTTTAAATCTTGTAAAATATTTCTACACTAAATTTATTGACAGTATACAATTCAAAGCAAAAAAAAAAAGATTGCAAATTTAGCGTCTACATATAGATGTACCTTGAGCTGGTTCTTCCTGGTTCTTGGCAGACTCGATAAAGAAGAAGATAATCTCTTGAATCTGCAACTCTTCTGCCAAAGTGGCATCGTCAGGATTCACCTCCACTTTATCTTCGCCTTCTCTAATTACAATGAATTCATCTGAGCTTTTTCCCTCCTCCATTTTTTGTTGCTGCAGATTTCTGTTTCTGTGATGATGGATGAATTTGATTTGGTTTTTTTGTTAATTTATTGGGGAGTGACTGAAAGGGTGTGAAGTGATTGGGGAAATGAAAGGTTTATTTTTGTGAGTAATTAATGTTCACTGGTCTAATCACTACGAGTAACGAGGCGTTATGTATCATGTATGGAATATGGAGAAAGTTTTTAAATTATTATTATTATCAATTAGTGAATTTTTTTATTTTTATTTTTTATGATTAACATAAATTTCGGGTGGATGACTGAATAACTTTGGGTAGCCATCAGATAGCTTTATGCAGAGATTCGACAAAGAACTGAAGTCAAATTCTTTTTATTTTTATCGAAATTGTTTGATTTTGCAGAAAGCTTTAGCAAGTGAAGTTGTTTGATTTTCCGAAAGATCGAGACTCTAAAATATATACTCGAATTGTGGAATCAAACTTGAATTTGTTCAAACATAAAACAAAATACTCAAAATTATAATTAAATTATTAGATTATACATTCATCTCCTTCGTGACCAAGTTATTGTCCATACCTAAAATACTATTGTAACATACACTCACTCATTCATTGCCATCATGATGATGGTTTTGCCATTTTAATTAAGATAATTATAACAATGCAAAACCAAAGAAGCAGAAGAAAAAAATAAGTTCAATACAGTATTAGCCCCATTTATCAATAAAATATTTTGCAATTATAAGGTTTTTTTTTAACTAATTTTATTTAGTTTTTATTTTCAGAATCCTTAGATCTTGTACAAGTCTCTAGCTGCAAAACTTGTTATCAGCATGCCTTTCAAGGTTCATTATTTAATATTTATCCTTCTTTTCATTTCATATTTGCTAGGACAAATATGACATTTTCTGTTTTTGAAGGGTATATATGAAATAACTCTTTATTTATTTATGTTTTAGGATTTGACAATGGTAGATTCGATTTATATATATATATATATATATGTGGTAACGAGTATATATGCACTTTCAAGGTTCATTATTTAATATTTGTGCTTCAATTTGTGGTGACATAGATCAAAATTTGAAAATATCATCTATACCCCTCCAAACTAATAAATTTATTCAATAATTAGGTGTCGTTGACCGTACTAAAAATGTGGGAGAAGAAGTTCAGTGAGCCCACCATTTAATATGTTTCAAAGGAATTAGGGAAGAAGGGTATTTTCGTCTAAAATTTATATATATGTTAAGCTAGATCATATTTTTAATGTAAATTTCAACTTTAATGGATAAATTTCAATTCCTTTTAGGAACCTTAACATATAACTTTTATTTGGTTTTTTCAGCTCCAACTACTGAAACTAAAGGTTATTTACGAGTGCGATGTAATGGCGGTTTAAATCAACAAAGAAGCGCTGTAAGTTTATTTCTCAAATAATGCATTTTTAATCTTATAAAATAACATATTTATATCATTTGATTTGTATAAACAAGCTTGTATATTTTTGTTTGATATGTAATGCTGTAGTGGCTGTGCGAAACATGAACGCGACTTTGGTATTACATGATATGGACATAAATGCTTATTGGCGCGTTGAGAAGTATATAATTTACTAATTTATAATCAATTCTCCCAATTTCTTCTCAATTAATAAGCGAGTAATTAACTCATGATTTTTGTGCATTAAATTCAGTGGGTTTCCAGGTATATATGACGTGGAGCATTTCGTAAAGACATTACGATATGATATTTGGCATCATTAAGAGTTTACCAGATATCACTTCCAACAACGGCAAATCCAAGAACTTAAAATCGAAGCAGGTTTCAAACTCTCGTCCTTTTCTTCCTCCCCATTCTTAAATTACAAAAAATTGGGTTAAATTTAATTAAATCTTGAATTAATTATCATTTTCAGATTAGGCTGCCAAGAGACGCGCCGTTAAGTCGGTATACCTCACCCCTTTTACCAACCGTATCGCAGAGGAATTCGACGAGCCTGAATTGCAGAGATTGAAGTGTAAAGTTAACTACCACGCGTTGCGTTTCAAGCCACATATCATGATAAAATGAATGTGAATTATCAGAAAATTCTCATGCTTTGATGCTTTTCCATTGAACTGAACTTTACCGCCAACTAATATTTTCAAAATACCCCTGCATTTTGATGATAAAATAAAAAATAGTTCCAATGTTATCCATACTATATTTGATTTATGTTATAAAATAAAATAAAACCCTGCATTTATTTACTTTTGAAGGATTCAGTTTGCCTTGAAAGAATCAGTACACACAAAATGTGAAGCCTTCACTATAGTACAAGCAAAATTGGTTTTTTTTTCTATATGTTTTTTTCTTTTTTCAAGATTCATCGGAATCGTTCCTGCCAAAAATAGCGTTTTCGTCGCATAGAGTTTTGTTTATGTTATTTTTTGGGGTGATGAAAGAAATATTGATTTTTTTTTTTTTTTTTTTTTTCAGAAGAACATTTATTCAAAAATGATGCGGCCCAAATGCTAAACCAGCCCATACTCAAAAGCATTACATCTCCAGTGATTCTTACAATGGGTGCCTCCAGTGTCTCTCTCAACACAGGACACGGCACAAATCGTGATTGTGCCAAATAATTAACCATAGAAACCCCGTACACTTGCTCTTTGTCCCTCCGCCACGCCACTACTCACGACTTGAGGAAGAGACTCACAACGTGCTCTTTCTCTTCTCGTTCATAACGTCAAACCCCTAACTCTCCACCTTCTAACTTCTTAATACCAACAATGGCTCATCAGAAGTACAAGACGAAGAAGACGAACGCGTTGGCGGTGGGGACCAAGATTGAGGTCAAAATCGACGGGGATGGTTTCATTGGATCCTGGTACGAAGCCACCATTACCGGTCATGTAATGCAATCAGGCCAATTGTTCGGCTACTCAATCGAATACCTGAACCTTTTTAAGGAAGAGAATAATGGAATTCGCGACACTGACGAGGTTTCTCTCCAAGATGTCCGGCCTGAGGCCCCACGAACTCTTTGGACACGAACTGATAACGAGGTATGTTCGATTTAACTCACTTTAATTTGATTTTTTGTAAAATTTCGAGCTGAGTTCGCACTAGGTTTGTGTAGTCTGACAGTAGTGTTGGTAATTTATGAATCTTTTTAAATTATATTTCGATTCAACTCACTTTCGAGGTTTGCTCAAACACAGTCAAAGTTCGTTGAGGCACTCTGGCTATAGTAGTTAGTAGTTAGTACCTTGGAAAATTACTCTCTCACTCACTCTGCAGAATGAAGATCATCAAGGACGAGAATTCGAATTGCACGATCTGGTAGAAGCGTACCACAACGATGGCTGGTGGTACGGCGTGATCTCATGTTTAAAAAGCGAAATAACTGGCAAGTACACCGTCTCATTGCCAATCGCAAGAGAAGTATTGGACTTATCTCCCTCTGAAATCAGGCCTCAGTTCGATTTCATTAACGGCTCCTTTGTCCTTCCTCAACGAAAAACTCAACAGGTATAATTTATAAAATATCAAATAAAATTCAATCGAATTATCGAACAATTTCAATATTTTGTTTTTCAGGAAAAAAAATCATACAAATCCGGAGACAAAGTGGAAGCATGTTTAAATCGAGAAAAGTATGGGTTATCATGGTATCCTGCGAAAGTGGAGAAAAGAATTGGTGATCATTATTTCCTCGTAACGTATGAAAACAAAAAGTATCTACCAAACGGACACGAAACCGAGATTCTCGATTACCACTTGTTGAGGCCAGTGGTCGACAGAAATACCGGCAAAATTGCGGTGAATTCCGATGTGGAGTTTTTTCACGAGGGCGCGTGGTCTCCTGGGGTGGTGACAGATGTCGACCTCCCGCGAGGTGTTCACGTAAGTACTGTCGGAAAGGGTACAGATGTAATGTCAGAACTTGTTACGACGGACTTTGTTAGATTGAGGCTCACGTGGGACTGGCAAGAAAAGACGTTTAGAAAACCTGTATGTAAAATATTTCAAATTTACCCTTGATATTTTCTCTTATTTCTAAAAAAATCCTTTTTTATTTATGAAATTAGGCAAAAAGACGAAGGTCTTTACAAACTTCTAAAACTTGCTCTGCAAAGAAGAAGCGGAAGTCGAACTTGTCGAAAGAAGATTCGATCAGGTTATTATAATATTTACTAATTTATTCCTATTTGTATTATTAAACTAAAACTGGAAGATATATATTAATTTGTCTAGCTCTTTTGTATATTTCAGCAAAAAGCCAATGAATTCCAAGACCAAGGAAATTAAAAAAGGTTCTGCACAGAAAAAGGCAGAAGATTTACCATCAAAAAGCGGGAATGTCAAGAAAAATTTCAGAAGAAAGGCTTTGATTTGCAATAGGAGCTTTGATAAGGACAATTCGAAGGATCCCAGTAAATCTCCAGGTGATGTTAGCGGTGACATCATCAACGGCAAGATGGTAAATTCATCAACGGACAATACGCCTACTCCAACTCCCGAGCAGCCCTCCAGTTCGGTATGTGCTACTAACATCACGCTTCCATTTGAAGGGAGATCTCCATTTTGGAAATCTGTAGATGCGATGCCCATTTTCAAGCTCATCCCTCAAAAGCCCCATTTCAAAGATCTGGACAAGTAATAACAATAATTAATCTATTAGTTAAAACTTCGTTATTACTTCGGAATACATTTTCATGAAATTAATTAATTTGAATTAAATATCAGGAAAATGCGTGACTACACAGCACTCGGTCTCGCGCTGAATTATGCGGACATCGCGGACTCAATCGACGGATTCTCATTAAACGTTGACGTGGCAGTCTACGAAGAAAAACTCTCCGATTTAGACACCTTGGAGTCACACGGGTTTAATGTAGACCCGTTAAGGACCCGCTTGAATAAGTTACTAGCGGTAAAACAAGAAATTAGCGAAATGGTTTCGAGAGCGGCCGAGAAGGAGAAAGAGGTGGCCCGAAGAACCGAGGATAATAACTCCGTGCAGGCCAAAGTGGTTCAAATTGATGCTGACCTGGCAAAGGTTGCGAAGAAGATGAGCAAGTTGCAGCAGAAGGAGAAGAGGCTTCGGGTTTCGAGGGAGAGCTGTTTGGAGACGTCAGTGGCAAATGCGAATTTTATTTCCAGGATTACCCATGAGATTTTTTCGATAAGAAGAGATGGGGAGGCAGCTGAAGAGAGGTTCTCCGCAATTTTAAGGAATTTTTATGGGAAATGAAGGCCTTTTCTATAATTTAGGGTTTTTTTCGTATTTGTATGATTCGAGCTGATATGTTATGTATGGTTGTAGTTTAGGGTTTCGTTGCCTTTGGGGAAACGAAGATTTTTCTGTATTTAGGATTATGTCGTATTTGTATGTATAGTTGTATGATTAACCTTCTAATTAGGAGTGAACTAGTTCTTTTAGCTTTCCGGCATTATGTGAATTATATTATTATTTTTTGTCAAATTTGTAATTATTTTGTGATGGTTTTTATTGCACAACTGCACCCCATTCATTGTACATTCTCTGCATATTGAGGACTAGATCTTTTTTTTTTTTTTTTTTTTTTTTTTTCATAAAAAAAAAGATTAATTCCACTGGGTACCAATTTCTGAAAAAAAATTGGCCAAGCTTTAAAGCTTTAATTCTCAATCAATTAAATGCGTGATCCAATTATTTACACGTACCTTAAAATTTAAAAATAATATAATAGCAAATTATAAGATACATGCCTTATTAGGAATATAAACAGATGAAAACAAAACAAAAGTATAAAGATTTCATAATTCTTGATATTTTTTTCGTGGCTAAATATTAATTTTTAGTATTTAGTATTTACACACGATACCGATACAAGTATGGGTCAGAATTTTCATCCAACAAATACTTCTAATTCAATTTCAATAAGATCTTATTAGTTTAATAGTGAATGATAATCCCAAATGAGAAAAGAAATTAATCTATTTTCAAAAAAAAAAATAGAAAAGAAATTAGTAACTACTTTGAGGCACCGTTTTCATAAGAAAATAAATTAATCTATTTTCAAAAATAGAAAAGAAATTAGTAACTACTTTTTAGAAAGTATTGAACAATTAGTTACTGTGGTTTTCTTGCAAATATTATCTATCAATTTAGGGTGTATTACGAAGAAATGCTGGGTAGGGGATAGTGTTCTTTTGCAACTTTTCAGATTTTTCTGAAAGCAAACAAAAAAAGAACTTTTCAGACTTCTGAGGGTTTATATACAAAATTTCTCCGGTCCAGGTTTTTTGTGTAATTTTTGAGCTACTTTTTTGGAAATTTTCATCGGGGACACCCCAACTGAAAATCACTTTCAGCGGCAAAATATCAGCGGCAAGTTATCACCGATTGTATATAATATAGTCGTTACCAACTAACAGGGACAGTATTTGTACTTTGGCGCAATTATGCGTGTACCCCTGTTACTATATTTATATCAACAACACTACATACACCGAATCAAATTACCGAATGAACCCCGAAATACCATTGATGGTAAGAATATATGTGGACCCATGTGGGACCCAGGTGCATTTCATATACATTTTAATTGTTCGGGAGTGAATTTGTAGTTTACTTCTGTGACTCAAGTGTTTTTGATATTTATATAGGAATAAAATGAAAAATACTTTGAACGCAAGAATAAACGAAATTAATTTTTAACTACAAGTTCAATTATGTAAAGATATTTATAAAATTTCCCGTTTTGAGGGGTATACCGTATACGTGAAATAAAGCCTTTGGGCTTTAATTATAATAATTTTGCCCACAAAAACTTCAAAGTTCAATATATAGTGCCAGAATTTATGAAAACAACCATAAAATTTAAAATATACAAATAGAAAAGTTAGTGACGACCCAACTCGAAAGTAGTTCATTTTAATCAGAAATCATGGATTACAAAATCATTTTTAACCTAAATTGTAGTTTGATTTGATAGTTGTATCTAGTTACAACTAAGCTTTTTTTTAAAGATCACGCATACAGATATGCATTAAAATATTGAATAAAAATAATTGGAGACAAATAAGTTAACAAGTTGCAATAGTCTAAATTTATATATAACTTACCTTTTCAAAGGAACAATCTTGTGAGACTGAGAGGCACCCTTTCGAATTAGAATCTGGATAGTGTAAATATTGAGGAACATGAATGAGTTCCTGAAGTTACTAAATTATCTATCCATGGAGGATAAAAAAATAATTGTAAGGTCATACAAATAATTACAGGGGTACAACTTACATTTCCAAGGGTGTAAGTGATATTTTGGGATTTTTGAAAGGGCATACATGAAATTTCTCAACCACAATCATACGATTCAGACCGGTAAGTAAATTTCTGAAGCAAATTTCTGAAGGAATAAACAAATCTGTGTTAGCCTAATTGATGAAAGATGTATTTGCCCACTGCTCTAACTATGTAAACACAATCATACTTAGTTTTTTTTGGGTTTTTTTCACTGCTCTAACTATGTAAATAATTGCAACTTCTAATAAGTTAATAAGTTAAATAACATTACTAATAACAATTTTTCTCCAATCAAGCAAATTCTTACCATAAAGAGTTGCAATTAATCAAATTAACAAATTAAAACATTGAAAAACAGATATCAATCAATCGTTTTACACAAATTGGTTGTGGGAATCCATAAACAAATAACAAAATTACACAAATTTCTTAACGTAAAATAGAGATTAAATGAAGATCGCGTAGAGAAAACAGAGAAAGAATCACAAAATTGTTCAATTTTGTCACATTTTAGTCTCGAGGCTAAAAATTATTCTCAGTTCTGGATAAAAAAATGGTATAGAAATACTTCTTTATTGAGAGATTGCAATCGTGAAATGACAACAAATATTCACACATTGAATGAGATTCAAATCGTGAAAAAAAAATTAGTACAGAAGAAAGTCTTGCGAAAAATGGCTAAAATGGCTAAATCGCCCAAGTCTAGGGGGAGAAAGAAAGAACAAGAAAAAATGCCGGTTTTTCTTGGTTCGGTCCGGTCCGTTTTTAGAGTAATGATAGAAACCACACATTTTTCCCACGAATTTACCACAACTGCCACGTGTCAGCACACCATTGGCTGCAAGTTTCCATCAACTTTTGCTGCAGCCAATGGTGTACTGACACGTGGCAGTTGTGGTAAATTCGTGGGAAAAAGGGTGTGGTTTCTATCATTACTGCCGTTTTTATTTGTTAAACTGACCGGTTCATGCGGTTTTGACCGGTTTATATATATTTCCGATCTAATGAATGAACCAACTCGTTTTTAGTTTAGGGTGAACCGACCGGTCCGGTTTGATTTTTTAAACACTGCATAGAAAAGCATATGTATTTTTACATAATTGGATTAACAAATAATTTATTTTTTATTAATAATATATTAAAAAAATGAAGCGTTGCCCAAAACTTATGGACTAGAGTTATAAATTTAAATTTTCTCTCAAATATCAGATAATTTGGAGATATACATCATCTTCTAACTTTTTTCAGTAATATTCGCTTCGTACTTGTATTTTCTTTTTATGTTAGTTGAAGTACCAACTATTTCATAGCTATAATTGAGATGTATTCCGATCAAACACTACCACAAAAACGTTTTTAATAGCGGTTTGGAAAAAATGTTAAGACCAGTTTAAACCGGTATAAAACGTTTCAAACACCGGTTTGTTATCCGGCTTTATGGTGACCGTGGTAACACTTTTTACACCGCTTTGAGAAATCAGTTGGTAAAGATTATACCGATTTTTAGCACCGGTTTAAACCGTGTTTAGATGCGTTTTTCAAGTGTATATTCATCAATCTTTACACCGGTTTGAACCGGTTTAAAACTTTTTATGAAATGTTTTTTTAATCTAACACCGGTTTAAATATTCGAGTTTTAAAAAACATTTAATGTTACACCGGTTTTAACCGGTCATAAAATATTTTCATCAAAAAATGATTATTATGTTAAATCTGCTTTATAATTGTTTCTGAATTAAAAACAATCATTTTTATATTAATTTATAATCAAGACACAAATTAGACATTTCGAATTAATAAGAATAACATACCAAACAATACAGTTTTATTAACAAGTTATAATTAAAAATATCCAATTTCATACAACTATTTTCCAAATTCACAACAAAATGAAAACTGTTATTCATAAATGAATGAATTACAAAATTAAATTCATAATCAAAATAACCAAACACCAAATCATTTTTGTTCTAAATCCAAAATATAATGTCTTTTTCTTGTCTCCACCTATTTCATCACAAATTTTTTTATAGCTTAACCTAGACACTTGAGCAATCTTTTTTGAAAGAACCTGAATTAGAAAAAACAGCAATAATTATTATAAATCTCAAAAAGACCTGAATTACAAAGTTACTATTAAATTTGAAATTATGAAATTTATAATTTATACCCGTGTAATCCACTGATTCAGAAAGTTACTATTAATTCAGCTGTATACTTTATGGATCTTCTCGATTTCAGGAAGGGGTCTTCAATTTCTTAGAGATCGAAATTTCCCTAGTTGCTTTCAAATAGCTTGTTGTAAAACAATACAAACAAATTTAGTTCTCTTCTTTGCAATGCTAGAAACTCAAACTCACAGAGGTCTTCCTTTCGGTTTAATTTCCTTTTTTGCTCCATTTTTGCAGGTTCGACCTCGTACCTGTTTCGTAACAATTACTATATTTCCAAAATATCATAAATACCCTCATGAGTATAAAGAAACAGTATTTGCCAGTACGAGACTCCATGAGCTACCCACCTACATGTTCTAATACTAAGCAGTTAACTGATAGAAGGAACAAAAGTGAGCAAAATCAAGAATTCAGGGGTAAAAAGGAGCAACTTAAAGTTTGGGGGTAACTTGCACTTTTTCGAAGAATTCGGAGTACAAAAGTGAGCTTTTTTCTATAATATAGCATTTGAGATATTTTGTTAAATACTCATCAATTGATAATTATTCAAAATATTGTTAAAAAAAATATATCAAAAGAAAGAAAGAAAAAAAAAGGTGTAAAACTCCCATATATGACATCGTATATTAATATCATTTTGGATTTACAACATATATTTTCATTGTTTGAAGTTGGGGATATTTTGAGTTTAATTATAGAATACAAGTCACGTGTCATATGTCGTATGTATTCCGTAATAGTCCATAGCAAATGACCCGAGACAATTTATGTTAATCATAAAAATAATCAAAAAAAATATTCACTAATTGATCATAACAACAATTTAAAAACTTGTCAGTGATGATGCTCCCAACACCTCTGACAAGGTCCCTATCCCGGTCGAAGCGATCATCCCAACACCTCGCAGAGATTATGTGCAGCAACTAACTCCCATCAACCTTCTCATCAATACGCCTTCGCACATTAACTCTCCCGGGGCCAGCATGATGGAATCTACTCAGAGCAATAAAATTACCCAATATTTTAAGGACTTGTCAGTGATGATGCTCAAAGCTTCCCTAAAAATCTAAACGAGAAGTCCGAAGGGACACTACAAGCACTGGTGCAATCCTGTGCGCATCGGTCTAGAGCTAAAGGA
This sequence comes from Luzula sylvatica, assembly GCA_946800325.1. Classification (NCBI taxonomy): domain Eukaryota; kingdom Viridiplantae; phylum Streptophyta; class Magnoliopsida; order Poales; family Juncaceae; genus Luzula; species Luzula sylvatica. The sequence continues at coordinate 10,641,229 of OX326961.1, read as the reverse complement.
AAAGAAGTAGTTCAAGCTAATGACGAACCCGCCATGCCGAGGCAGATGGACCACACCGATCAGGCACTAGAAGAAACGGGGGAAAGCTCCAATTTCACCCTTACCAAAGAGAATATTCTAAGTGAAGAAGATGAAGGTAACTTAACTTTAGTTCAATTAAAACAAATGATTAAGAAAAAAAAGAGGAAAAAACGTAAGGTGGTATGGATCCTAAAAAAAACTAACATGCCATCTAAGGGCTCGTTTTTTCCTCAGAGAAAAAAAGGGAATTTTTCATATATAATCATGTATAATTAGTTAATGAACGAAATAACCAAGTTTTGAAAAATATTCGTAATATGTCTTTTGCGGAGAATCAAACCTCGCCTGGTGCAGAATGAAACCTCGCTTTTATTTATTTCGTTGGTTAGTGGAAATAAGAAGTAATTATAAAAAGGCGCATAATGAAAGCTCGCCAGGCGACAGATGAAAGCCCGTCCAAAATTTTCAATTGAAAATTTGGTATTTTTCCCCAAATTTTACCATAACATGATCTATGTTCTAAATTAGTATATTTAATTAACATGATAACGATCACATGTTAGCTATTAACTTAATACGTAATTAATATTTATTCGAATTCATAAATTGGAATAAATTTTAATGAATATTTAATTATATATCTTAATTATCACGATAATTAAATATAATAACCAAAGATGGGTCATGTGTATATCTTCTGTGGATTATTCTGTGTAATCTTTCGTGCATAGATCCAGAATTGAGTTGATCTTTGGGCTTTAGTCTGGACTGCATTGTTTCTGGGCCACAGAAAATCAAGGGAATAGTGATTCAGATGGCCATTTAATGGAGTAATGATAGAAACCACACCTTTTTCCCACGAATTTACCACAATTGCCACGTGTCAACACACCATTGGCTGCAAGTTTCCATCAACTTTTGCTTCAGCCAATGGTGTGCTGACACGTGGCAGTTGTGGTAAATTCGTGGGAAAAATGGTGTGGTTTCTATCATTACTCCATTTAATGGGTCATTTTAGGATTTAGTGTGGGCTGTTATGTGTAGGCTTTGGTGTAACGAGTCACTTGGGTGTGGGACCCAATTTCTCTCTCATTCTGTGTCCAATAAATTAATGTGAATATACCATTTTGATAAAGAACGAGAGGAATCCAGATCTGGTCTTGGTTTTGCTTGTTTCGAAGTAGAAAATTTGTGTTTTCATGTGGGGCCTGCATGTGGGTCCCACTTTCTCTCTCTTCACTGCTCTCTCATCCCTTCTCTGAATATTATGATATTATATATCAAATTCATCAGAAAGAGAGAGTAATGCAGGCGTCATCTCCAAATTGCCAAATTCCCACTTTTATCCCTGAAATTAATACAAATTCAAATAGTTAAGCAATTTCTAATGATATTTAAAATATTAACAATTTATATGTTAACTAAGTGATATATTGTGCTAAAATCTCCTTTTTAATCCTTCAAAATATGCTCAAAATAGATCTTATCATTTGCCAATTTTATTATGGTTTTTTTTTTAATTATTTTTAGTTGTTTACAGTCTTACTAATTCACCTTACTTTCTCCCCCTTATGATTGTGCTTCTCCTTAACTAATTATTTACTACCTTTCTTTTTTTTTTAATCTTTTTTTTATATATATGAGTGTGGTTGTTACAAGTTACACATCTCTTGGCCATCCCATCCTTCGAAATCCTCTCTCGGAATGTGAGAGGTCAGGGAGACCCACACAAATGCAAGATTGCCAAAGACACAATAAGAAAGAGTCAAACAAACATTATTTGTCTTCAAGAAACCAAATAAGCGGATCTGGATCTCTTTTATCTTAGACGGGTGACCACTGCTAAGTTCAAATGGGTGGTTTTTTCTAATGTGGTGGGGTCCAGGGGAGGTCTCCCGACGGCCTGGACTGACCGATGGAAGCTGGTCACCAAATCGGTCTCAAGATTTTATATCCTAGCTACACTACAACACAACTCGGACAAAACAATCTCTATTATCTATGTCTATGGACCAACAATTACAAACCTTAAGACATAATTTATTTCACCACTACTTGTCACGGCTACTACCTCACACAAACCTCTAATTATACTAGGAGACTTTAATTTAATGAGGTGGGCGCCGGACACCACAGGGGAGCCACATCCTTTCAAGGACATAGTTCTTTTCAAGAAATTCATTGCTAATCTGGGGATGATAGATGTCAACTTACAAGGTTGTAATTACACTTACACTACAAGAGAAAGAAAGACCCACCTTCTCAAGTTTAGATAGGGTGCTTCTCTCGGATAACTTTCTTAATCGCTCTTTAAAATTTAGTCTCACTGCCATATCCTCTTTAACTTCGGACCACATTCCACTTAAATTACATATCCTTAATGCCTCAGATGAAAATCGGACTTTAGATTTGAGAGATTCTTGCTAAGGGATCCAGAAATCTTACCCTTGATTACTGCAAGTTGGACTCATCTTGCTTCCTCCCCCTCTCCGATCCTAGATTACACTAATAGAATACTACAAGTTAAGAAAGATCTCAATGAATGTGCCAACAAAAAATTTAACAACATGGACTCCACATTGAAAAAAGACAAACAATGTGTAACATTACTGAACTCACTTGAGGAAAAGCGCCAACTAACAACGGTAAAGGCTGAACTTAGAAGGAAAATTAAAACGAAAGCGCACTCTTTAGCACTTATGCAAGAGGAAAAATGACAACAACGCTCCTCCTGCAGGTGGATCAAATTAGATGACAATAACACAAAATATTTCCACGCACTTGCCGCGGGTAGACGAGCAAAAAACCAAATCAATGTCATAATAAAAAATGACATTACAATTTTGGATATTGAAACAATAAACAAGGCATTTACAGATCATTACAAGCAGTTAATGAGTCAATCAATGAGTATAGCATCATGACGGACCATATGATCCGTCATGACGCAACAATAGTGTGGAAGCCAGTCAATGAGTATAGCATCATGACGGACCATTTCCTCCGTCATGACGGACCATAGGTAAAATGCCTATCTCAATAAATGTGATACTTCCGTCACGACGGACCATTTTCTCCGTCCTGACGGACCGTAGTCCAAATTATGAGTCGGCAGTTTTATTTGAAGATACTCATTAATCCTATTAATTACATCAATTATGATTAGATCTGATATTGCTTCTTCTTCTTCTTCTTCTTCTGAATATCTCTAATAGTTTTTAGTGCTTTTTTGGTGAAACAAGAAAAGAGAAAAAAAACTCCATTAGAGTTGTGAGAAAAGAATCGAGCAAGATTACGACAAATTTGCTAGGGGAATTTGCGTGTAACCGGGAGACGAAACTCACGGTGGATTCGGGTAGAGAGTGAAGGAATTACAGTTACATATCAACTAGTAGATTGTACACATGAGGATAGATGAACGTACGCGTTCGTCGAAACGATTGGATGCATAATAAGATTATGCAAATCTGACAGAAATTACATAGTCCGTCACGACGCACCATATGGTCCGTCCTGACGCACCCTAGTGTAATTCTGTGCAGCTCAATTTGTGAGTATAACGTCATGACACACTGGCTTGTGCGTCATGACGGAGCTGCGTCACGATGAACAAGCTGGTCCGTCATGACGGTGAAGGGAATTATCCCGTCCCCGGGCCCGCTCAACGGATATGAAGGCCCGGTCCGGTTCCCAAATCCCGAGATCACGCTTCGATATCGAGGGTACGATGCAAAGTAGGATAGACGATTACCAGCGTGAAATTGATCACGCACGACGGGTTGATCGCTCGCATCCTTCTCTTCCTCGGTGTTGTTGGGGATATCCTCGACCCCGGGCCCGCGCAGCGGATATGTAGGCCCGGTTCGATTCCCCGATTCCCGAGATCACGCCACGACTTCGAGGGTACGATGCGAATAGAAGGACAGATTCATACCAGTGCCAAATTGATGGCACACGAAGGGTTGATCGCCGCCTTCTATTTCCTTCGGTGTCACGTTGGTGACTAGCCCGTACGTCCCATACCGCACGTCTCCCACCGTTTCGACACGCCTCGGGTTGTCTTCGTGCGTTCCATGTCCGCATGATTCCACAGCCCGTTACTCGATTACTTCTCCGGTTTGATCACAACGAAGAGCCACATGTGGCGCTCCTCTACCCGTATCCACCGTGAGTCGTAGCACCTCGGTCGCGGATGCACCTGCCTAGACGATGCACCGGCGAACTTGCATGATTGCGTTTCGATTCTCTAGACGGAGAAAATTCTTTTCTCCTTCTCTCTCAATCTCTTCGCACTCTTTCATCAAGTGATTAGAGTCTCTTAATTTCTGGATTAATTCTAAATTAACTCCATTAATTTTCTGGTTGAACTAATCTAATTATTCAACTGGTTGGACTGATGAGAGAGAGAGAAACATCCTATATATACTCCATAGGATAAGGATGGGCCAAAAGGTATGTATATCTTCTATACACATTTTCAAACAGAAAACTGCATACACCCTTTCAGTAATCTGTCAGAACGAAAATATTAAATCGTTCCAACCGACTTTGAACATTTACGAAAGTTGTAGATAATCTAATTATCTTTCCAACCCAATTTGGCCCAGCCCAATTGGAGTTCGGACCCGAAAGTTACGGCCGTTTTACTGACTGTATGTCAAACTGTCGCACCCTTTCGGTATTTCATTATAACGATACTGATACTTCGCTCAAATGAAATATATTACAACATCAAAGTTCTAGATAATCTCATTATCTAACTAACCCAATTTGAACCATTCAAATCGGAGTTTCCTACTGAAAGTTATACCAGTGTTACTAATCTGTTTCGTATGCCCACGAACGCGTACGTTCGTTTGTCCTACGTACCATTTTAGCGATGATCCAAAACTGTATTTCCTTCAGTCTCCTACTCAGTTTCAGATTTACCTAAAAGGTACTCATGTATATCACATATACACTATATCAGAGAATCTGGCCCGCGTATCAAATACGCTAAAGCCATGCACATCCAATGTGCAAAAACTTGCAATCAAGCCCGACATAGTACGACTCGTTGTGTGACCGTGTAGGTTCGTTTAACGATGGCAGTAGGCCGTTTCCATGGCACTACAAGCCCATGAGCGGGATCTAGTCACTCCATCATGGCTAACCATGTTAAAACGAAAAATGATTGTGATCATTGTGCCCATCTCGAATAGCGGTTACTAGTTCTCTTGTTTGCGATATCCGTTAATCAAAAGGCATGGTAATAGTCATCCTTATAATTTGATTAACTATACTTATTCCCCGATTCCGAGTTGATTTAACAAATTTCAATCGATATTAACTATTAATATCATTGACTCTGGCCAGAGATTTCGTTAATCGACTCATCGAGCGGCGCCTAAGAGATATATCTTCCTTTCGGAATAAACAATTCCTATCTTGGAGACTCACATTGAATTCCGTGTTTCGGACAATACCCAATGATGACCCTTTTAACTCCCTGTTACGGTGAGCGTAAGATCATATCAAAGCATTGTGTTACGCACGTAACGCAATCAGTGATCCCCTCAAGTATGAAGAATCTAAAACCCCATCCGTCACAAGTCCATCTATAATGACTAAACCATGTCATGGACTCGCGGCTTTGGTCATATCCAATATATGTAACCTAACATATATCTACGTTCCCGATTCGACAAGCACCTTGTCCCATGATTAGCAAAACATAATCATCTCCTCGGCAAACGTACTAGTGTACGCGTTCAGTCTATCCAATAATAGAAATGCTTCTCTCTTAAGCAAGCTGATCCGCGACTAGGGATGTTTAGAAATGACACTTTAAGTGTGACGGTTTCGCTGCACATGGTCCTCAACCATGTCGACGTCCACACAAGTTCAAATCAAGGTTCATGTAACAATCATATTACACAACCCGCACACTGTTTTCATATAAGGTGAATGCATATTTAATTTAAGTAAACAAAATTTTTAAAAGGAATGCATTCATATGGACTAAGTATTTGGGTGATACAACGTTTACCTATGGGTATCTCCATACCCATAACCTGCGAGGACTATCGTATTAGATAACTACACTCTACTCTCTTCTTCCTCCTCTAGGTATCTCCATACCCATAGTCATCGCATGACAGTCACGCGCGACTAGAGAGAGCGGTCTTGTAAACGGGTCCGCACGTTCCCGCTAGTGTTAATCATCATCAGGATTGGAACATTTCCAATACCTACGATCACATCTTTTCATAAAATTTCATGGATCAAATGAAATTTTCTGAGTATTGGCTAGAAGTGGTTGTGACCTCGGCATTTTTGGCTTGTACTATTGCGTCTCACGCAATAAACAACCATAAATCCGATAACTCGTGACTACTAGAGTTTGGTCATGTATCCTTGATCCATACCACTTCCTTTTGCGATTAATAACCGCAATATACTCGCCACCGTAAATAGAATCATAAACTATTGGTCTTGTGGAACCTTTCCACATAACCGTGTTTTCATTTAAGCAAAACATGTACACACTTTGTGATCGAAAGTCGTGCTACATATTTGGACGTGCTTCATCTTTGGAAACTGTTGTTTGTTATAACTCTTTATAACCAACACGTCCTCCACACCATTATAGATAATAAATCATGAATTCTTTCGCAAAGTATTCAAGGATAAACTTCACCTCTATCAATACAAATCCCGATGGGTTTTAAATATACATAACCATTATGTATATATGTGTATAACCATTATACAATCACAAGAGTTAGTCTCATGTAATCGAATTACATTCAAACTCATGTGATTCCCATGAATTTTATTGACGGCGAACTAGACGATTTATTTGTATGACAGATAGCCACATACATATCATGACAGATATAATAGATCCTAACATCAAATGTAAGGCATCATATTATTACTTTTCGCGCTGCTTGATGTCTCACATCGAGCCGTTGAAAATTTCTGCCATTCGACATTTCGATTTATCTCCTCCAAGGAGTTTACATGTTGAAAACCATTTTCAACAATATGTCGATATATGTGCTATAACATAGAACGAGGAACTTCTTAGATCTATCCTATAGATCTTCACGCTTAATTCAGAAGCGGTCTCGTCTAAATCCTTTGTCGTTACAAGAAATATAATGCAGCTCCCACTAACCTTCATGTGTACACAAAGTTTCCATTCGTTTCGACAATTTTATAACAGTTTATAATTTCGTCAAAACGAATATTCCAATTCCGAGAAGCTTTCTCTAATCCATCATATGGATCGTTGAAGCGTGCATATCTTATCCCCGATTCTTATGAATCGACAAAACCGTAAGGTTGTGTCAGGTACACATCCTTTCATAAAATTTCTGTCAAGAAATTCGGTTTTGACATCCATTTGGCCACATCACATAGTCATAATACGCGACCATGGCAAGCAGAATTTCGAGAATGGGAAAGCATGGCAACAAGCGAAAACGTTTCTTCATAGTCCGACTATGAATTGCATGAAACTTTTCGCAAAAAGCCTCGCTTTACATATATGCGTATTCCTATCCATGTCGGTTCTTCATCTTGAAAAACCCACTCACATTTCACGGGTCTAACCCAGAAAGTAATGAAATCAAGTTCTAAACTTGATAATTCACATGGATCGAATCTCAGATTTCATGACACCATGTCATGTGGAATCAACTTTTCATATCATCCTTGTAGGATATTGAATCATCATATGATTTCAATCTATCATCATTAGCCACGATAAATCCGTATTTACCGGCTTATGATATAGCCTACTTGATCTACGAAAAATTCCTTTGTGTGTTCGACTTACGTTCATCAACTCTTGATGAAGCCATGTCAACTCTCATCGGTACAATGTTCATTTTCAAATCACGAACTCTTTCGAGATTTATTCTACTCCCACTAGCCCGCATAGAGATAAATGGCACCAAGTTCCAAACTTGTGAGCATCTAGTCCTCCTCCAAGAAGGCATCTCTTCGAGCCACGAAAATTTCATTTTCGTCGGGACGTTAGAACTAATACCCTTTAGTTTCCTTAAGGATAAACGAACAATTTCCAGATTTGGGATTGAGTTTAACCGAAACAAATTTCGAAATACACTCACATCCTCAAATCTGTACAAGTGACAACTTCGGAACCATTCCGATCCATATCTCATATGGCGTCTTTTGTACCGATTAGAAGGTTTATGGTTCATATCTTATATGCAACCATTCATTAGTGCCGCTGTCTCAAGGGCATATTTCCAAAATATTTTGGGAGATCCTATTGACTTATCATTTATCGAACCATGTCCAACATGCGTTCATTTCCTCTTTTCGGACACATCTCAATGTTCCAAATGAAGACAATCGTGAAACGATTTCACAATCATAAATGATCATCAATATTCATAACTCAAATATTGCCTCTTCGATCCTATCGAAAGGTTTAGCTCAAATACTCGCCTTCTCGATCCTATCGAAAAGCTTTGATTTTCTTGCTTAGTTGATTTCGTATTTCGTTTTTGAAACTCTTTGAACCTTTCAAAAGTCTCCATTTCGTTACGCATTAAATAGATATTTTCATATCTACTTTAACCGTCCATAAACGTAACAAAATACCGATAGCCTCCTCTTGCCTCGGAACTTATCGGATCATCTACATGTGAATGTAAGTTCCAATAATTCGTTGGATCTTTCTCCAACCTTTGGAGAATGATGCCATTTTCCGTCTTGCCTAATAAATAATTATCGCATTAATCAATCGAATCTAATTCGAATGATTCTAGCAATCCATCATATGGAATCTAGATACGCGAATCTCGTTTATATGGCCAAGACGGCAATGCCAAAAGAAGCAATCAACCTCTTGGTTTAATCCTCCTCGGATTTCACCATTCTTTGAGTCACTAGTTTGAACAACTCCTTGTCCGAACTTTCTGTTTTGGAAAATATTTTCCCAAAATACCCTTAGACATACATTTCTTTCGATCCCTTCTTTGAATTACAAGGACATCCACGCATCTATATACATTGGATTCCTCGTATACTCCGAGCATCTCCAATTCAATTTTAAATCACATCTCATGCAATTTCGGGATCGACTTATCTATCGAATGCATATGATATTCGGTCACGACGATCAAATCTCGTACCATCAACACACGAGTGTTAATCCAAGACCCATAAGGCGTCTCAAAATTAACCTACTCTTTGAGCCGCATTGAATAATTCAACGCGCTCTAGCTCTTGAAACTATTTCATGAGCGTTGTGTTTTACTTTCATATACACCCGAATTCTCAAAACAATTTTGAGAAATATGCGTCTATACATGCCACCACAAGGCACGTAATATCGTTCGATTCCTTCTTAAAGTTTATCGAACCCGGCTTTCTCTAAAGCCATAGCATTGAGCCCCGAATCTACCATTTCCGTGTCCAACATGTTCCTTTAAGTCTTAAGAACTATTCTTTGACTATCAAGGTTAATAACGGTAATTCCGACCCAAAAGCCATCTATCATATCGATCTCATCGATATATTTGGTGTTGCTTGAAAACATAATTCTAAACGGATGATGAAGATTAACTCCTAACCGTGCGTACTTAATCTATATGCTTATATGATGAATATATGAATGTGTTATTTTTATCGAATCGATAACCCTCATACCGATACGGGACTCCAAGTCCATAACACTCAAGACCCATATTTTACGATCCTCCCACAAGTTGCTTTGGCAGACGAGTGGGATCTCGCTATTTAGGTAGGATTATATCCAATCGCATCCAATACGACTCTCGAACCTTTATAGGATTTCGGTGATGGATCGTATCCTATACAATCCCAGTTCCGTGTGTGCATCCTATCTATGCCCCGAACTTCCAATCAAGTCGGCTTTGGCCTCAACCCTTACTGGCTTGAACGGTTAAGTCACAATCATACTCATCATATCGTTCAAATAAACTACTAATAAGTCGGCTTTGGCCTTAACCCTTATCAGTCCCTATTTAACGCTTGCCACCCCGTCGATGACTACAATAACCCATGTCGGCTTTGGCCTTAACTCATGTGAGACGTAGTACCGATCATAGTGGTTGTGAATATGGAAGGCATTTCCATGACTTAAATATTATGAGGGATCATGCCATTGCATGTTTCTAAATTCGTGACATAATCATATTATATCACTATCACAAGATTTGTAAATGCATATGATTTATTTAGGGAGATTAATTATTCTAAATAATTAATTATCTAATATGCTAGAATGATTGATGCCGATCAAATCGATATAAAGAACTCAAATTTCCGAGCTTCGTAGCCAAAGTTATCGCGAAAACAAAAACAGCATCCAGAGAAGGGTCCGTTATAACGGACTGCCCCATCCGTTGTAACGCAGGGGCCACGGGGCGCGAGAAAACCTCGCCCGGGACGCGTCCGGGGCGCCAAAAACTGCCTCCGGGGCGGCAGAAAAACTATTTTTCTGCACCCTTTCGTTATTTCATTAGAACGACACTAATACTTCGCTCAAATGAAATATATTACAACATGAAAGTTCTAGATAATCTAATTATCTAACTAAAACAATTTGAACCATTCAAATCGGAATTTTCTACTGAACGTTATACCAGTTTTAGTAAAATACGAACAAACGAAAAGATAAGTATATCCAATATACACCTTTTCAACCAGAAAACTACAGACACCTTTTCAGTATTCTGTTGAAACAAAAATATTAAATTGTTCCAACCGACTTTGAACGTGAACGAAAGTTCTAGATAATCTTATTATCTAATTAACCCAATTCGATTGGACTCAATTGGAGTTTCGATGCGACATATACGGACATTTTAGTCTCTGTATGTCAAACAGTCGCACCTTTTCAGTATTCCATAAAAACGACACTGATAATTCGTTCAAATGGAAAAACTTTATGTATCAAAGTCATAGATAATCTCATTATCTAACTACGTCAATTTGATCCAATCAATTTGGAGTTTCCTACTGAAAATTATCTTAGTTTTACTCACTGTTTCGTATTCTAACTTTCTGCAGATTTTGCCGTTTCGTCCGTTTTCGCTCGTTTCCAAAACGATAAATCATGAAACTTTTTCATGATCATTCCTAGATACTCTCAATCAATTTTTGATCGATCTCTAGCGAATTCCACTTGTGATTTTAACGGAATTTGACTTTCTCTATATGTAACATCATGCAAACGGGTACGAACTTTGATAACCCGTGCGTATATCTAATATACGACTATGATTCGACCCTCGAATCGATGGCGATCGCTCTGATACCACTGTTGGGGATATCCTCGACCCCGGGCCCGCGCAGCGGATATGTAGGCCCGGTTCGATTCCCCGATTCCCGAGATCACGCCACGACTTCGAGGGTACGATGCGAATAGAAGGACAGATTCATACCAGTGCCAAATTGATGGCACACGAAGGGTTGATCGCCGCCTTCTATTTCCTTCGGTGTCACGTTGGTGACTAGCCCGTACGTCCCATACCGCACGTCTCCCACCGTTTCGACACGCCTCGGGTTGTCTTCGTGCGTTCCATGTCCGCATGATTCCACAGCCCGTTACTCGATTACTTCTCCGGTTTGATCACAACGAAGAGCCACATGTGGCGCTCCTCTACCCGTATCCACCGTGAGTCGTAGCACCTCGGTCGCGGATGCACCTGCCTAGACGATGCACCGGCGAACTTGCATGATTGCGTTTCGATTCTCTAGATGGAGAAAATTCTTTTCTCCTTCTCTCTCAATCTCTTCGCACTCTTTCATCAAGTGATTAGAGTCTCTTAATTTCTGGATTAATTCTAAATTAACTCCATTAATTTTCTGGTTGAACTAATCTAATTATTCAACTGGTTGGACTGATGAGAGAGAGAGAAACATCCTATATATACTCCATAGGATAAGGATGAGCCAAAAGGTATGTATATCTTCTATACACATTTTCAAACAGAAAACTGCATACACCCTTTCAGTAATCTGTCAGAACGAAAATATTAAATCGTTCCAACCGACTTTGAACATTTACGAAAGTTGTAGATAATCTAATTATCTTTCCAACCCAATTTGGCCCAGCCCAATTGGAGTTCGGACCCGAAAGTTACGGCCGTTTTACTGACTGTATGTCAAACTGTCGCACCCTTTCGGTATTTCATTATAACGATACTGATACTTCGCTCAAATGAAATATATTACAACATCAAAGTTCTAGATAATCTCATTATATAACTAACCCAATTTGAACCATTCAAATCGGAGTTTCCTACCGAAAGTTATACCAGTGTTACTAATCTGTTTCGTATGCCCACGAACGCGTACGTTCGTTTGTCCTACGTACCATTTTAGCGATGATCCAAAACTGTATTTCCTTCAGGTGTCACGTTGGTGACTAGCCCGTGCGTCCCATACCACACGTCTCCCACCGTTTTGACACGCCTCCGGTTGTCTTCGTGCGTCCCACGTCCACACGCTTCCACAGCCTTTCACTCTCTTACTTCTCCGGTTTGATCACAAACGAAGAGCCACAAAGTGCGAACTCCTCTACCCGTATCCACCGTGAGTTGCACCTCGGTCGTGGATGCACCTGCCTAGACGATGCACCGGCGAACTTGCATGATTTCTTTCGATTCTCTAGACGGAGAAAACTCTTTTCTCCTCTTTTCTCTTTCTCTCTTTCTCTTCGCACTCTTTCAACACGTGATAAGAGTCTCTCTAATTTCTGGACCGAATTAGACTTCAATTGATCTAAATTGTCTATATAGTCTAAATTGAGAGAGAGAGAGAGAGAGAGAGAGAAACATCCTATTTATTCAACATAGGATAAGGATGGGCCAAAATGTATGTATATCTACTATACACCTTTTCAAACAGAAACTGCATACACCTTTTCAGTATTCTGTTACAAAGAAATTGTTAAATCGTTCTAACTGACTTGAAACCTTCAGGAAAGTTGTAGATAATCTTATTATATTTCCAAACCAATTTAGCCCAGCCTAATTGGAGTTCGGATGCCAAAGTTATGATGGTTTTACTAACTGTATGTCAAACTGTCGCACCCTTTCGGTATTTCATTAACACGACACTGATACTTCGCTCAAATGAAATATATTTCTACATGAAAGTTCTAGATAATCTCATTATCTATCTAAACCAATTTGAACCATTCAAATTGGAGTCGTTATATGAAAGTTATATCAGTTTTACTAAAACTGTTTTTTATGCCCACGAACGCGTACGTTCGTTTTTCCTTCTACGTACCATTTTAGCGTTGATCCAAAACTGTATTTCCTTCAGACGGAACACAAGTGTAACGGCTAATCCAGTATTCGTGACACGTCCGTCACGACGCACCATTTCGTGCGTCCTGACGGACTGTGATCCAAATTTCAGATTGGCAGGTTTTGATACTCATTAATCATGCATTAATGGTGGTGATTATATATGATACTCTCTCTCTCTCTCTCTCTCTCTCTCTCTCTCTCTCTCTCTCTCTCTCTCTCTCTCTCTCTCTCCCCTGGCAGATTTCAGATCTACAGAAATTATTGTGAGACAAGAAAGAAGAAGAAGTGAGACTCCATTAGGAGATAAGATCAAGCAAGCTTGCGACGGATTTTAGGGAAATTCGTGTGCAACTGAAAGACTAGGCTCAAGGTGGATACGAGTAGAGAGTTCTCAACTGAGATCTTTCATTGTGATCAAACGAGAGCGAGTTCGAGGAAGATCGAAGGACGAACCGGAAAGCAATTCGGTTGTATTCGACAAATCGGAGGTTCGAACAAGGTGTCCAATCGTGCGGGCGTGGGATGCACGTGTTACCGAATCGGACTAGCAGCAACTACAAGCGAATCAATCCGTCTCCGTGATCAATTTCACGTGGTATGATTCCTCTATATGTAATAGTTATATATAAGTAGTTACATAATTTGTACTTTCGGGTCGGCGACGTGGTTCTCGGGATCGGATTGGATCGGGCCCGTCATTCCGCTGCACAGGGTTCGGTTGCGGTGCCGATACCCAACTGTGGTATCAGAGCAATCGTCGCGATTCGAGAGTCAAATCGATTTTGAATAAGCGTTATTCAAAATTGCATGTAGTATTTAGCATTTTAATCATAAAATTCATTTTAGATTATTTGAAAAACTTACTAAAGATCAATCATATGATGATTGAGAGCATCTAGAAGTAATCATGAAAAAGTTTCATGATTAATCGTTTGAGAAACAATTAAAATATGCAAAAATGTCAGCCATAATAAGGAAAAATGCACAGGTGCGTCAGGACAGACCATATGGTCCGTCGTGATGCACGCTGTGAGTCGCTAATCCCAAAAGTTGGGGATCTGAGTTTAAATGGTTCGTCATGATGCAAGTTGTTGTCCGTCATGACACACTGTACAAATTAGATCCGTCATGATGCAAGTTATTGTGCGTCATGACGAAAGTCCTTCTGGTTGTCAAGACAAAAATGTTTTGTACAGTCCGTCGTGACGCAGATAGTCTGCGTTGCAACGGACTTAAGAAGTCAGTCATGACACAAGAGTAGTGCGTCATGACGAAAGTCCTTATGGTTGCCTAGACAAAAATGTTTTGTACAGTCCGTCATGACGCAATAGTTATCCATCATGACGGAAGAAAAGAGTTTCCAGCCAGAAGAGAAATTACGCACGTCCGTCACGACGGTATCACCACAACGTGGTGACGGACTGTACACGTGCGTCGTGACGGACAGTATGTGCGTCGGCTGCTGGATTGCTGGTTTTGTTTTTTGATTATAAATTTTGAAAATTATGTTAATTTTGCAAAATAAATATCATAAATCATGATTATACTTGTACATTGATATAATGAGATTATACCAATAATTTTTCATACAAAATCCCGTCATTAATATTTAAGTCATAGAAATGCTTTCCGTGTCCACAACCATTGGGGTTGGTCTTACACGTTGCACGGTTTCAGGCCAAAGTCGGGGGTGCAATGTTGTATGTATCAACATGAAAGGCACACGTTAATTGGGGACAAACATGGTTTTAGGCTAAAGTCGGGCATGCTTGTAGTCCAATTGAACGATATGTGAATACGATTGTGACTTAACCGCCCAAGCCAATCAGATTGGGATTCGGGGCATAGATAGGATGCACAAACGGAAGTTTGGATTATATATGATATAATTCAACACCGAAATCCTATAAATGATCAAGAGTCGCATGAGATGCAATTAGATTTATCCTACATAAATAGCGAGATCTCACTTGTCGGTCAAAGTCACTTGTGGGAGGATCGTGAAATAGGGATCTTGAGGTGTTATTGGGTTTGAAATCCCGAATCAATATGAGGGTTATTGATTTGATAAAAGTAACACATTTCATGTCATTTCATATAAGCATAGAGAATAAGTTCGCACATGTTAGTATACATTCTCATTATAATTTTTTCGTTCTAAAAATCATGTCTTCAAGCAACACCAATTCCATGTCGATAAGATCGGTCTTGAAAAAGAAAAGGCTGGTGGGGAAGAATTACCTTGACTGGCATTGTAACCTAAGAATCGTTCTTAGGCAAGAGTGTAAGGGTCACGTATTGGACACGAAGATGGTAATACCCGCGAAAACAGCTACGGCCGAAGAAAAGGCCGCATTTGACAAACATAAGAAGGAGTCAAATGATGAGACTTGCCTCATGTTGGCATGCATGGATACTAATTTTCAAAAACAATTTGAGGATTCGGATGCGTACGAAATTAACGCGACGCTCAAGGAAATGTTCCAAGAGAAGGAACGTACTGAAATGTTCAATACGTTGAAGGAGCTGGTTAACTGCAAGATGCCTAGCGGATCTTCGGTTAGCACTCATGTGTTGAAGGTACAAGCGTTGATTGATCGTCTCGAGAAATTGGAAGAAAAGATGTCGGGAATCATGCAACAAGATTTGATCTTATGTGCATCGCCACCTATTTTCTCGACTTTTGTGACGAACTATATATGAATTCGATGAACAAGACGATTCTCGAGTTCCATGGGGTGCTCAAGAACTTTGAGTCGGAGATGCTTAGGACATCGAGAGAACCCAAAGCAAGAGTTGCTGGGGATGTTCTCGTGATTCAAGGAGAGATTCGGAAGAAACAAAAGTCCAAGGGCGGTGCGGGCAAAGCCGTTGTCCAAACCTAAGACTAAGGGAAAGGAGAAATCCGAAGATGTCACCTGCTTCCATTGTAAAAAGAGTGGACATTGGAAGAGAAATTACAAGATTTACCTCGAGGGGGTGAAGAAGAGCAAGGGGAAGGATTTGGAAGCCGGAACCGCATGTATGACTGTTATAGATGTTAATATTTCAATTTTGGACAATTTGAAGGAAATACATTTATAGATCAACTAGTAGATTGCATACATGAGGATAGATGAATGTACGCGTTCGTCGATACTATTGGATACATACTAAGATTATGCAAATTTGACAGAAATAACATAGTCCGTCATGACGGACTGGTTGGTCCGTCAGGACGGACTGGTCGGTCCGTCGTGACGTTCCAATAGGTTATTCTGACATAACTGACAGAAGTTACATAGTCCGTCATGACGGACTGGTTGGTCCGTCGTGACAGACCATATGGTAATTATGTGCAGCCAATCTGTGAGTACAACGTCATGACAAACTGGATTGTCCGTCATGACAGAGCTGCGTCACGATGGACAAGTTGGTCCGTCATGACGGAACGGAGAGTAACTGTTGTTTCAATAACGGTGACTCGTCCGTCATGACGCACCATTTAGTGCGTCATGACGGACTGTGATCCAAATTCCAGATTAGCTATTTTTCTCTGTGCTCATTAATCCCTCATTAATTATGAGGTTAATATAAGATATTGACCCGTTCTTTCTCTCTCTACTAATCATTTTAGATCCATGTGAGAGTGGGAAATATATACTTGTGAGACAAGTAAAAGAGAAGAGAAAAACACCATTAAAGATGATGATTAAGCAAGTTTACGGTGATTTTAGGGGAATCGCGCGTAACCGAAAGACGAGACTCGAGGTGGATTCGAGTAGAGGGATTTCATCTGAAATCCTCTATTGTGATCATGTGAGAGCAAGATGAAGGACGAATCGGATGCGATCCGGTTGTATACGACAAATCGGAGCTCCATCAAAGGTGTCGAATCGCGCGGGAATGGGACACACGTGTTGCCGAGGATTGGAGCAGCGAAAGCACAACAATTACGTGATCAACCCGTCACCGTGATAAATTTTACGTGGTATAATTTCTCTCTATATAATAGTTATATATAGGTAGTTGCATGTAGATTAGGGTTAGTACTCTCGGGTCGAGGACGTGGTCCTCGGAATCGGGTCGGACCGGGTCCTTCATTCCACTGCACGGGACTCGGTAGCGACGCCGGTACCCAACAACTTTGACAAAGGATTGCTCCGAACGAAATTTGTGAAAGATATTTAATTGCTAGAAGAGGGTCCTATTACAATTATTTCAACATCATCCTTTATCTCTCACTTCATTAATGATTTAACAAAATTACAACCAATTTACAACGTCATATTTAGGGAAAGGATTGAAAACTTTATAATATACATCGGCCTAACAAACATCTTTACAAACCACAACAATCGTATAACTTCATTACAAATCCGGGTTTAATTCAAGTCTGGCCAACACAAGTATTTAGGGCAAGGATACCCCGTAAAATCAAAATATTAATTTGGCTTTTATTTAATGATAGAATTTTAACTCAACAAAACTTACAGAAGAGAGGTTGGACGTCGGGATCGCAATGTGTACTATGCAATGGGTCAATAGAAACAACCACCCACCTATTTGCGCAATGTCCCTTTACGGTCTTATGCCTCAATTATAGACGGTTTCAATTTGCAATCAAGAAACGTCACTTCAATCATGGCACAATTTATCCGACAAGCATAAGTTCGATAACGAGTCAGTCATCACAAACACGCAAACATGGGCCTCAATTGTTTGGGCAATATGGCGAGAGCGAAAGAACCGAATTTCCAGAGACCAAATGAAGTCACAAATTTCAACTACAAGGATTGCAGAGAACCTACTACAAAACTGGATCCTAGCAAAAGTTAGAGCTAATGAGTAAAACTTAGCTAGAATTTAAAAATCTAGAAGGCTATGCAAGCAATATTGAAAATTAGACAGTCCTTTTCGCTACATTTTCTTTTCTTTTCCTTTTTTCTTTCTCCTTTCCGATGGCAGAAGTTGTAATAGCTTCATCTTTTTAATCTATATAATAAAAATTGAGCCCAAATTGAACGCGTTTTGTGTCCTAGGCTCGACTTTTTAATCTACATTTTCAATTATAGCCTCTATTAGGGTGTGAAAGCCCATCTAGTCATAATCGAAAACCAAAATAAAACAAAATAAAAAACATAAAATCTAAATACTGAGATTACTAATAGAAATCCAGGATTTTATATTCCTTAGTCTTAAATAATCTAGTAAAAGCAATCCCTCTATTCAAAGATTTTTGGAAGCTTGGATTTTCCAAAATCCAGGAGCCGTAATAATCCCAACTTCTTGTCCTCCAACGAAAATCCATAATACAAATCCCGTCGTTAATAGGAAATCATATTCCACATCTCTCGCCGCTTTTGAAGGCATGGAAATGAAGATTTCAGACCAAACCCCAGCTTCATCTTCCTCATCTTCTTACTCAGATCCCATTCTCCTGTCCAAACACCTTATTACTCCTCATCCTCTTCTTCTCTAGACTGGATAGTATTCAAAGCTCTCTTTTCAAGAGCATTCTCAATAAATTTACGCTCTTGCAGTATAAATTCAGCGACTCTCGATTCATTTAGACACATTTCCTCAAAATTCCTCCTTCCAAGTGTTGAAAATCATGTTGGGACGGTACCGACCGGTACCGTCAAACCTACGGACCTTGACTATGTGAATTCATTAAAATAAATATTGAATGGAAGCGTACCAGATTCCATTGGAGGAAGACAACGCCTTAGTCGCAAATATTTGGAATTCCAAGCACTTTATGATCTCCAATTTGAAGAATCCTTCGGTTTCTTTTCTCCTATGGATCTCTCTCTTTTCTTAATGGGGTGGAAAAGAGAATGGCAGAATATCATATGAGCTTGGGACCAACTTGCTTTTATAGCCATAAGGCATCTTTTCACAAAGACGTACCTTTTGGGCTCCTAATGTGGGTTTTTCTATTTCAGCCCATCATAGAAATTAGAAACACACCACCAATAATTCTACACATTAAAGGCCCACATCATAAATGACACATTAATGTTTACTTCATTTAACTAAAGTTGATCACTTTATTATAAACATATAATTAACAGTAATACAACACATAAATATTTAACATATTAGTCCAACGTTGGATATATGATCCAACAATCTCCCACTTGGACTATATGTACATCTATATAATTATGTATTGAACCAAAGTATGCGCATCTTTTCTGTTATAACCTTTATGTGTTCCTTAACAATTCCGTCCATCGATCAAATCAATATAGGATCAAAGCGGCTTTCGTTACTTATAACGTAACTGAACCTTCAATGGTCACGTACACCGATACAACCGAATGACATGAATCATGATGTGGATGTGTAGCATGGAAATTTCATGTAATGTGATCTTAACATGTCTATTTCCAACTTGGTCCTCCTTATTTTCTTTGGTGAGATCAAACCAAAAATACCATCTCCTTTGAATTCCTTAATGAGACAACCCGTCTCCCTTAAACCTTGATGAGACAAACCGTCTCCCTTATAATCCTAAATGAGACATAAACTTACCAAAATAAATCAGAATATATATATACCAAATATAAACTTAACCATATCATATGTCTAAAATATGTCTATGTCATATAGATACAAATATATATACATACTCCCACTAAAACAAAATATCCTCAACCGAAATAACACCCATATGAGCGACATGCTCATTAAATACATTCGGAGGTAATTGTTTAGTGAGCGGATCCGCAATCATGGAGTTTGTACTGATATGCTCAATAGACACCTCTTTATTCTGAACTCTTTCTTTGACAACCAAGTATTTTATATGTATAAACTTTGCCTTGGTTGCACTACTATTGCTGTTGGAATATAATACAGCATTTCGACTGTCACAGTATAATTTTATTGGCCTTTCAATACCATCCACTATACGCAGCCCAGTGACAAAATTTCTCAACCATATTCCATGATCAGATGCATCAAAACAGGCTACAAACTCTGCTGCCATGGTGGAAGCTGCAACTAAAGTCTGTTTAGCACTCTTCCAAGAAATGGCTCCACCTGCTAACATAAAGATGTAACTGGTGGTCGATTTTCCACTGTCTTTGCATCCTCCAAAATCGGAGTCAGTATAACCGACGATCTCAAGATGATCTGACCTCCGATATGTGAGCACATATCCTTTTGTTCTTTGCAAATACCGTAAGACCCTCTTTGCTGCTATCCAATGGTCTAATCCCGGATTGCTTAGATATCGCCCTAACATTCCTGTAATGTACGCAAGATCCGGACGCGTACATACTTGAGCATACATGAGACTCCCTACGACAGAAGCATAAGGAATCACTTGCATTTCTTTCTTTTCCAATTCATTCTTAGGACACTGGTCAAGACTAAATTTATCTCCTTTTGCTACAGGGGTACTTAATGGTTTACAATGTTGCATGTTATATCGTTTCAAAATCTTTTCGATATAATTCTTTTGTGACAAACTGAGAATACCACGAGAGCGATCTCGAAGTATTTCTATACCTAACACAAAAGAAGCATCACCAAGATCTTTCATCTCAAAATTACCAAATAAATATTTCTTGGTATCATGCAACAAAGTTTTATCATTAGTAGCAAGTAATATGTCATCGACATATAAAACTAGAAAAATATATTTGCTCCCACTGAACTTATGATATATACAATCATCTACTAAGTTCATTTCAAAACCGAATGAAATGATCTTTTGATGAAATTTGAAATACCATTGTCGAGATGCTTGCTTGAGTCCGTAGATGGATTTCTTAAGTTTGCAAACCGTATTCTTTGGATCTCCCGACACAAAGTTTTCTGGTTGCATCATATAAATCATTTCATCAATGTCTCCATTGAGAAATGCTGTCTTTACATCCATCTGATGTAACTCAAGATCAAAATGCGCTACTAAAGCCATGATAGTTCTTAAAGAGTCTTTTGAAGAAACCGGAGAGAAAGTCTCTTTATAATCTATACCTTCCTTTTGTGTGAAGCCCTTTGCGACAAGACGTGCTTTATATCTGTCCACATTGCCTTTCGAATCCCGTTTAGTTTTAAAAATCCATTTACAACCAATGGGTTTCGTTCCTTTAGGCAGCGGAACAAGATCCCAAACATCATTGTCTTTCATCGACTTCATCTCTTCATTCATGGCATCTATCCACTTTTGAGAATTAGAACTTTCCATTGCTTGACGAAAATTGATCGGATCATCTTCCATCATTCCAATGTTAAACTCATGTTCTTGAAGAAATACAATATAATCATCCGATATTGCATTTTTCCTTTCTCTAGTGGATCTTCTTAATGTTAATTGTTGTGGTTCTTGGGATGTCTGAATTTGTTGTTCGGCTACTTTGTCTTGATCATGTATGTTATCGACAAAATCAGATTTCAAGTCTTGATTAATGTCAAGAACATCTGTTGGAACATCTACATGTTCCTCTTCAAAAACAAAATCTGTAGCCGTATTTCTCCCCTCAAAAAAGACATCCTCAAAAAACCGCGCATTCCCTGAATCAAATATCGACTTTGTTGTGGGATCATAAAACTTGTACCCCCTAGACTTATCAGCATATCCAACAAAATAACAACTGACTGTTTTGGAATCCAGCTTTCTTTCATTAGGCCTATAAGGCTTTGCCTCTGCTGGACATCCCCATACATGCATATGATTTAGACTAGGTTTTCTACCAGTCCAAAGTTCATATGGTGTTTTATTAGTTGCTTTTGTCGGAACTCTATTTAAGATATAAGATGCAGTTTTAAGTGCTTCTCCCCAAAGAGATGGTGGTAAAGTAATATTACTTATCATACTACGCACCATATCCTTAAGCATTCTATTTCGTCTTTCAGCGACGCCATTCATTGTGGGTGAACCCGGCATCGTATACTGTGGGACAATACCGCTTTCCTCTAGGAATTTAGCAAAAGGCCCTGGACGTTGTTCACCTGAACCATCATATCGACCATAGTATTCACCACCACGATCGGATCTAACGATTTTTATCCTTTTGTCGAGTTGATTCTCAACTTCGGCTTTAAATATTTTGAACACATCCAATGCCTGTGATTTTTCATGAATGAGATAAATATAGCCATATCTAGAAAAGTCGTCTATGAATGTGATATAATAACGTTGACCATTTCTAGCACTGATAGGAAACGGTCCACATATATCCGTATGTATCACTTCTAAGACGTCTTGTGACCTGTTGGCTTCAAATCTCCTCTTATTAGTTTGTTTCCCCTTTATACAATTAACACAAATAGTAAAATCTGTGAAATCTAAGGGATTGAGAATTTCATTTGACACTAATCTTTCTATTCTTCGTTGAGAAATATGACCTAATCTCTTGTGCCATAATGTTCCAGAATTCTCATAGGTTAATTTGCGCTTTTCAGTGCGTGTTCCTAAGTGCAAGGTTTCATTATATGAAGCAACAATATCAATGGAATAGAGATTATCATAAACATACAAAGAACCGGATCCAACTAATTTTGAATCATGATACAAACCAAATTTTCTGTTTTCAAATGAGCAAGTATAACCAATCTTGTCCAAAGCAGAAACAGAAATTAAGTTACGTCTAAACGTAGGTACGACAAAAATATCATGTAAATTCAAATAATATCCAGTACTTAATAATAATCTAAAAGTCCCGATTGCTTCAACTTTAACAGTCTTGCCATCCCCTACATAGATGTATCTTTCGCCATCAATTGGTTTTCGGCAATTCTGGCAACCCTGCATAGACACACTGATGTGAGTTGTTGCACCAGAATCTATCCACCACATGTGTCTATTAACCGAAACTAAATTAACCTCAGAACAAACCAAATTTAAAAGCATACCTTTCTTTGCACGCCAAGCGTGATAGTTGGTGCATTGCTTTTTCTTATGTCCTTCAGCACCGCAAAAGAAACATTTCAATCCTTCCGACTTAATCGGCTTATTTTCTTGTTTCTTCTGAGGTAGCGAACCTGCAGCTTCTTTAGTCTTGCTCCTTTTCCTTTTGTTATTATTCTTAGAGGTCGAGGCAAAATGAGCACTTTCTGTCTTATATTGCTTCAATCTATCTTCTTCTTGCACACAATGTGAGATGAGCTCATTCAGAGACCAAGTCTCTTTCAAATGGTTATAGCTCACCAAAAACTGTCCATACTGTGGCGGTAAAGATACTATAATAAGGTACACAAGCATATCATCAGATATTGCCAAATTGAGTGCCTTTAATTTTGAAGCCAAATGAGACATTTCCATAATGTACTCCCTGATATTTTGTTTGCCATCATACTTGATGGAAAGGAGATTCTTTAAGAGTGTACATATTTCAGCCTTCTCATTCTTTGCGAATCTCTTTTCAATATCCTCAAGATATTCTCTAGCCGTAGCTATATTTTCTGAAGCAGTGTCCCTAAATGCCTCCGGAATGGCCTTTTTCATAATCATCAAACATATGCGATTTGATTTATCCCACTTTTCCATCTCCGCCTTTTGTTCAGGCGTACTCTTATCATCAATTTCAGCGGGTTTATCGAATCTTAACGCAACATCGAGATCATGTACTCCAAGATAAATCAATACATTTTCCTTCCATATCTTGAAATTAGAGCCATTCAGCATTGGAATCGAATTGATGTTAGTTAAAATATTTGACACAATTTTGGCTGTAAAAATTGAGAGCAATAAACAAACCATTAGCTCACATAAATTAACCGAATAAAATAATAATAAATTCAATAAAGGTAAACCCCATCACAAGATATCGAGTTTCCATTAATATTTCATCTTTGGATAATAATATTAATTTCTTATTAATATCTTGGTGTAGTAATCAAGTTTCGATAATAAAATAATGCATCAACAAATTAATCTTCCTTTGGGCCGATTAAATATGTTACACATAAAACCAAATAATTATCACCTACTTATTACCACAAAAGTACATATTATTAATATAAATATTCATCTTCCTTTGGGCCGATTAAATATTTTATTTAATAATATGAACACAACCGTTTATATTTCGAAATAAAATTAATTTCAACATGAGAGGTCACTTTGGTGACATGATGAAAAAATTAATTAATTCCAAAAATTATATAATACTTAACACCTCTACTTGAATTTAAAACTTTAAAAAAATAAAAATAAAAAATTTGGACAATTTTTTTTTTTTTTTTTTTTCGGAATTTTCGTGTTCTGGAATTTTCAGATTCGGACTTTGAATATCCAGAATTTTGTATTCCAGAATTTGAGATTCCAGAATTGTATTTTCCAGAATTTCCAGATTCCAGGTTTTAATTTACCAGATTTTAAAAATCGGGATTTTAAATACCCTCAGAAAACCGGAATATTGAATCCAAAATCTATTTCCCAGTTTTCTTTTCCCAGATTTTGAAATTCAGGATTTGGAATACCTTAAAAAAAAACTTGAATATCAAATCCTAATTTCTAAATCCAGACTTTAAAATCCAGAATTTGATATCCTGATTTTATATTTAGAATTTGTAATGCCGGATTTTAATCAACTTAAAAAATCGAGAAAACAAATCTAAATTTTCAATTCACATAAAAAATGAAGAAACCTAATCCCGTCTCTTTATATGAAACATCACGACCCATCAGAGAGGAAAAAATGCAAGAAAATGGAAGGAAAAAATGGCGTCCCCTCTCTCTGGTCCCGTGTCTGGTCGGCGGGCCACTGTGCCACCGGCGTCCGTTGACGAAACGGAGACCACAGATGTGTCCGGAATTATCCACTGAGTATAGAGAGATAGTACAAATTTTCTATAAACTTTTCTTTCTCTCTAATTTTGTGATCCGTTTAAGACCCGTTTCGATAAAAAACGAAATTATCCGAAATTAACAGAAATTGGACGAGAGAAATCGTTTTAAACTCTATATACTTCGTTTCTCTTCCATCTAAACTTTGATTCGACATAGTTTCGCTCTGATACCAATTGTTGGAACGGTACCGACCGGTACCGTCAAACCTACGGACCTTGACTATGTGAATTCATTAAAATAAATATTGAATGGAAGCGTACCAGATTCCATTGGAGGAAGACAACGCCTTAGTCGCAAAGATTTGGAATTCCAAGCACTTTATGATCTCCAATTTGAAGAATCCTTCGGTTTCTTTTCTCCTATGGATCTCTCTCTTTTCTTAATGGGGTGGAGAAGAGAATGGCAGAATATCATATGAGCTTGGGACCAACTTGCTTTTATAGCCATAAGGCATCTTTTCACAAAGACGTACCTTTTGGGCTCCTAATGTGGGTTTTTCTATTTCAGCCCATCATAGAAATTAGAAACACACCACCAATAATTCTACACATTAAAGGCCCACATCATAAATGACACATTAATGTTTACTTCATTTAACTAAAGTTGATCACTTTATTATAAACATATAATTAACAGTAATACAACACATAAATATTTAACATATTAGTCCAACGTTGGATATATGATCCAACAAATCATAATCTCCATTAGTTGCTTGAGCTTTAGATCAGCAGTGAAACTTAATAGTATCCCAATTGGATCCAGGTCTGTATTAAAATTCAAGCTTAAAAACTCCTTGATTTTATCCACATTTTTTTTAATAAATTGGCATTCCTTGCATATATGATGAACATAATTCAGCATTACACTTGCCCAATACACATTAATTTGCTAAAACCCATCATCTTTTCTGAAGATTGTCTATTGTGAGAATCCTATTTTGAGCAGCAATTCAAAGAAATTTTTTAATTTTACCAGGTAATTTAATTTTCCAAATTTGATTTAAATCCTCTCTATTCATTCCTGATAATAAGTCATGGTATATTTTAACTTTGAATTTTCCTGTTGAGGTACCGGTCCAAATCAACTTATCATTTTCATCTGGCACCAATTGAATTGCAAGGCAATGTTGGTACAGTGATTGCATCTGAGATTCTGCTTCAAAAGATAATGGTTCCCTGATCTTCAATATGGTATGAATTTCGTTATCCATTAATTCATCCATAAAATCCTTTAATGTTAATTCATAATTCTGTGCAAAAGAATAAAGTTCTGGCATTTTTTTGCATAATGGTCCTCCATTCCAATTATCTCTCCAGAAATTTATTATATTTCCATTTCTTTAATAAATTTGGTATTTTCTCTAAATAAACCCAATAATTTTATTATATCTTTCCAAAAATATGAAATTCTAGTATCATTCTCATATACTGATTTGCCATAATACTGTTTTTGTCCCACTAATTCATTCCATTTTAGGTTTTGTTTACTTAAATGATAATATTGCCACATCCATTTAATTAATAGAACATTATTAAAATTCTCCAGATTTAAAATCCCTAATCCTCCTTTTGATTTTGGCATATGACGTAATGTCCAATTTATTAAATTATACCCATTCTCTCTAACTCCCCTCCATAAGAAATTCCTTCTATACTTATCTATACTTTTAATTACCCATTTTGAAAATTTAAATACAGTAAGATAATATATAGTAATTGATGTCAGAATTGAATTAATCAAGATTAATATTCCTCCAATATTAAGCATTCTCCCTTTCCATCTTTCCATTTTCATTTTAACCTTATGAATTAATTTTTTAAATTCTTCCTTTGCTGGTTTCTTAAAATGCAAAGGTAAACCTAAATAGGTCATATGTAGGGTACCAATAGGGCACCCCATTTCAGACAAAATTTCCATAATTTCCTTCTCCACATGAACTCCAGTAATATCTGATTTTTCGAAATTAATATTTAAGCCTGATTCATTCCCAAATATTTTAAGTATATTCTTAAGCCTTCTAATATTTAGCAAAGTAGGTTTAAGAAAGAATATTGAATCATCAGCATAAAAAAAGTGATGAAACAATTCGTTTTTCCAAATAACCCTTTTCACTTAAGCCCTCAATTATTCTAGATAACACATCAATTACCAGTATAAATAAATAAGTTGAAATTGGATCTCCTTGCTTTAAATATACATATTTTTCTGGAACTCCATTCAGTAAAATTCTTGTAGAACCCCCCAGAACTGAATTTTGAATCCAATTAATCCAAATTTCACCAAAACCTCTTGCTTTTAAAATTTTAGATATTTATAAAGTTAAGGAAATTACTCTTCTATGCTTTCTCCACGTCATCACTTATTTTTTCACTTTTTTATATTCACTTTAATTTTGATTGATTTCTTATCATTATGATGGGTATCAACTATATACAATTAATATCGTTAGTAATTTATAATATCATCAATAATTTAATCTTAGCATTTTGGTCTCCTTACCAGTTTCCCAAAAGATGTGATATTTACAGTATTTTCTTTTTTAGAGAAATTGAAACCCTCACAAGAGGCCACATCATCCTTTTAATGCGGACCACTTGATCTTGATTTTTCATTTGAACATGTTCTATATAAACCAACTAATTCAAAAATTACATGAACCTTGGTCCATCGTTGATCAAGTTCATTCATATTTTTTTGTCTAAATTAAATATGAAAAATTTTCAAAAAAACTTCTTACATTATTGGATATAGTAAAACCCCCTTAATTTTACATATGTAGTAATTCAAAAAAATTATTATTTTCTATTAATTTAAAAAAATCTTCATTTTTTTGGAGCATATTATAATTAAACAAAATTATTATATGGTATATTTATATAATTTTAATATTTCATACATTATATATAGTTGACTTCTATATTTTTTTTCCTGAAAAACTGACACAAAATAATAATAAGAACACGATACTAAAAGAACATGTTGCAAATATTTAAAAAATAGAAAATCACGAAACTATTACAAAAATAAAAGGACAACGAAAATTAAAAAAACTTGATGTTTAAATAGATATTCTTTTACAATATATTTTCAATGTGTTTATTTATTATTGTACATTTTATTATTATTGTTTATGAATTTTGTTAAAATTAATAATAAATACCAAACAAAATTAATCATTACATATGAAGACTGAAAGCTATTTGGTAAAGAAAAAGTGAATATCATCTATCAGGGGGTATTTGAAAACAAAAGTTTGGTAGAGGTGTTTTTTTGAAGTTTACAAAAACATAGAGATTTTTTACAATATCCAAAAAAGTTAGGGGGTTAAAAATACACCAAAATACAGATGTGTGAATAATCAGTCAATAAAACGTAGAATCCAAGAACATATTAGAAAAAATGACATCATAACAAACTCGAAGACTTCTGCGCAAACGCGCGGGAAAAATTAATTAAAAAATCCCACTAAACTGAATCAAAAGCCTTGTAATTATCAGCTTTAAAAACCAATAATCCAATATTTAATTTATTTGCCTTACTCAATACTTCTCTAGCATAATCATAATTCTCAGTTATAGTTCTCCCTTCCGGAAACCCTAATTGGTTTGGATCAATTAGGGATGCAATAACCTTTTTCATCATGTAAGATAATATCTTTGAAAATATTCTCTGAATATATAGAGCTAGCCAAGCTTATAGACCTGTAATCTTTGATTCATGTGGCATTATTCTTTTTTGCAATTAAAGTTATATAAGAGGAATTATATTTTGACAATCCTGATGTATCCTCCTTATTTAATAAGAAACATAATTCCTCTTTTAAATCATTCCAATATTTTTTATAAAAATTCCCATTATATCCATCAAGGTCCTGGTGCTTTATTAGGTTTTCATTTTTCAATTACAACCTTTAATTCCTCCAAATTCACATCTTCTTCTAAAAAATCCGCATTAATAGAATTAATTCCATATATAGTATTTAAATCAATTTTCCCTCCAATTTCCAACTCAGATTTACTTGCGTGATATTTTCCCATTAAATTTTTATAAAAATTAAATACCACATGAGCTTTTTCTTTATGACTCTGATAAAATATATTATTATCTTTCAAAACTGGCACCATTAGTTTATTCTTTCTTATAGTGACATGTAAATGGAAAAATCTAGAGTTAGCATCTTCCTCTTTTAGCCATAAATGTTTGGATCTTTGTTTCCCGGTATATTTCATTCTCCAAAACCAAATTATTATATCTCTCCTTGGTGATTTTTTTTACCCATTTTTTAATTGAATTAAGATCTTTGGATTCAGCCAAATCATTTAACCATTTTAGGGTTTTTAAGCAATTTATCAAATAAATTTTATAATTACCAGATTTTTGTTGATTCCAATTTAATAATCTTTTTCCAAAAGCCTTCATTTTTACATGAAACTCCTCCAATTATCTGAAAATGTTGCGTAATTATTAAATCTGTCTCTTTACTTAATAACCAAGTATTTTCCCTTTTTTTTCTTTTCTTCACCTTTTTTTGTTGATTCCTTTTTTCGTTCACCTTTTTTCTTTCATCTTTGCTTAACGCCTCGTAGTGATTGTCTAATCATAAAAATAAACCTTTCATTTCACCAATCACGTCACGCCCTTTCAGTCACTCCCGAATAAATTAACAAAAAACCAAGCCAACGTTCCAAATCAAATTCACCCATCATCAGAGAAAGAGAAATATGCCAAAAGTAAAATAATGGATGAGGGAAAAAGCTCAGATGAATTCATTGTAATCAGAGAAGGCGAAGATAAGGTGGAGGTGAATCCTGACGATGCCTCTTTAGCTGAAGAGTTGCAAATTCAAGAGGTTATCTTCTTCTTTATCGAGTCTGCCAAGAACCAGGAAGAACCAGCTCAAGGTACATGTATATGGAGAGCCTAAATTATCAATCTTCTTTTTTTGCATTGAATTGTATATTGTGTACTTAGTCATGGGGGACAATTCGTCCAAGTATACTGTGATTTAGTGTATAATACTATCAAAAAAAATTGTGTATAAATATTTCACGAGATTTTAAAGGCCAAATTTCACATCTAACCAACAAAAAAATCAAAAGTTTCTTGTATGCCCATAAAAATATCATCAATAAACAATTCCTCTTAAATTTTCAACTTTTTTAACCATCCTCTTTGTCAGTTATTTAATGTATAAATAAACAATATCTTTTTCAGAAAAATAAATAAACAATATGAATCTAAGGTACTTTCAAATTCTTCTCAAGCAAGTCATACATGATACTTTTTATTTGTAGGTGTATCGTTGATATTTCATGTTTTTTAATGGTAATTTTCAAATTGAACAAGTTTTCTATATTTGTTATTTCAATAATTATCGATTTTTCATATGACCAATCTCAAAGTCCAAAAAAATATGTAATATATGATTTTACTGGGAGCAACTACATAGTTTGCTTTTATTCGTTGATGATTAATTATGGCATATATTGAGTGAACTAAGATCTTTACATCTAATTCGTATTTCAGGAGCAATTGACCCGATAACGGAGCCAAGCGACCCAATATTGGAGCCAATTGATCCAAAGGGGAAGAAAGCCAGAACAACCTTCTATATTACCGAACAAGGAGAGTCGTCTAAAACCACGGAAGAAACATTCTACTGTGCAATTTGTATGGAACCAAACCCAACCTTGGAAACATTCCTCATAAACCCCTGCAATCATATCTTCTGTAATTCTTGCATTATTCGCTACGTAACTGTAAAAGTTGGAGAAAACATGACTGCGATCCGTTGTCCTTTGCCGGGTTGCGAATCAGGAACTTTGGACCCGTTAGCCTGCCAACAAATTATTTCAGCTGATGTTTTTGAAAGATGGAGCCTTGCATTGTGTGAATCGTTGCTAGGGTTGAACAAAATTTACTGCCCATATAATGATTGCTCGGCATTGCTTTTTCATGAAGACGATAAAGGAGCTCATATTACTAATTCAGAGTGCCCACATTGCCATAGGCAAGGATTTTAAGCTCTAATTTGGTTTTATACCTTTATATAACTAAACATATTTTCATTTTAATTAGGATGTTTTGTGTGAGGTGTAAGGTGGCTTGGCATGGAGATATAAGTTGTGAGGAGTTCGAGAAATTAGGAAATGACGAGAGAGAAGTATCGGATTTGATGCTTATGAATTTAGCGAAGAATAGTAAGTGGCAGAGATGCCCACACTGCATAATGTATGTTGAGAAGACTGAAGGATGCAGGTTCATGAAATGCAGGTAACTTATTCAATGGGGCCTCTTTTCTTTTATTTCCTTTGATTACATTTGTTAACTTTCATAATATCTTTGATTGAATAAGTTGCAAAATTGTTCGAATTTATTGTATTTTTTACTGGTTTTAATAGAATGTTCTCTTATTTTCGGATAGATTATATAGGACCAACTAATTTCATACTTAACCAATCACTATACCAGCTTGAAAATAATATAATTATAATTATAATTTCTTGCTTGGCTCACAAGTTTTGATCTGATATCGTTTCCTCTTTTGTTTTTGTTTTTATTTAAAGGTGCGGGTTCTCGTTCTGCTATGATTGCGCGTCTCCAATGTCCCATGAAACTCATTACTGTGAGAAGTGTCAGCGTTAAATTTTTTGTTTTGTTTTGTTGCTTTTGAGACAAATTAAGTTTCATTGTGAATTCCTTTGTAAAGATAATTACTTGGAACTTTTTTTTTTTATTTTTTTTTTATTAATTGAGGCGGATTCAATGTCCCGCTTTCGAAATGTTATATTGATTAATATAACACCAATTAGTGTTGTGATATTTACCATGGTATTTACATTTGTTTCACTCTTGCTCACTCCATACTTTCTTCCTGATTATTTGTCTATCTTTCCTTAATTGTAAATTTTTGCTTTGCCTTCCAGTGTCCTATAATCTCATCCTTAATATCCTTTACTAATTCATAGTTTTGATTTGTCTTGGAAAATTCTTGCACACCTCTCTTTCCATATATGAAATATGGTGATTGCAATGATCTGCCTTCTTTCATCCTTTTTCGTTTTCTGATATAAACAATGTAATATGTTCTTTTCCTATATTTTGGTTTTGTTTTCTGATATATACCCTAAATTCTTACTTGGAAGTTTTTTTTTGAGAAAAATAGAGTAGGCTCTTATGTCCTACTTCTATATTGTATTTTATTTAAATAATTGAATTCTTACATTTTATAGTTATGAGGGTATTTGTCCTAAACTAAAAAAATACTACTCCTAAATACCCTCTTCTACTTATGATAGTTAAAACAAATAAGAATCCAGAATTTGAATTCCAGAATTTTCAATTCTTATTTTCCTTATTAGTATCTTTCCTGGATTTCAAAAACTCGGAATAGATGTTCTGAAGTTTTGACCTAGGTATATAATACCTCATCCCGCCGCCTTTACTCTCACTTTGCAATGCTATCTTCTTTTCCTCTCTCTCAGTATACCTCCTCCTTCCTCGCCGCTCATCGCTATCCCTTTCAACCTCGGTTCATCGCTCTCCTTCCTCCTCATAGAGAGAACATTTTTCTGTTTTAATCTCGTCTCTCAATACTCTCTCCTTCAACTTCATCGGCTTCAATCAATCGAATAGAGAAGCTGTTGTGAGGAGGTTTATTCTGCTTAAAAAGATGAGCCTTTGATTTGAGTATATCAGTGAGTTAGCTCAGATCTATGCTATCAGATCTGGCTATCAGAGAGAATATCAGTGAGCTGGCTCAGAATCAGTTGAAAGGTGTGTTCTTCATCTCCTGCTTGATTATTTCTTTCATTTTCCAATCTAGATCTCTTTTCCATACTTAGTTCAGAGTTAAACCACCAAACATTTCTATTGAACCATATACTAGTACAAGGCTCTGTTAGTGCATTAAGAGTAAATCCTGGTATTAGGTTTTCTATTTCGATAGGATTGTATTGATGTGTTCTTATTGATTTTCCGTTTTCCCTTTCTTCAGTCTAATTCGATTTCTAATTTCTCTTCCTCCTTTAGAATTGCTGTTACTAGTACTGGGACCATGGGTTAAATTGGAATGAATAGTGGTACCAGGATTTAATTCAAGATTGTTGCTGGTACCAGTAATGAATCTGATATTCGTAGTGGTATTTGCATGCAGGCTTGTACCGGTACGCGAATCGGTACTGGTAAAGACACTGGTACTGGTACAAGTGTTGAAGTCAGTAGCAATTCCTGTACAGCTTCTTCCTTGCTCCCCTTCAGTCCTGTTTCTATGCCTTGTATTTCCTGCATAATTAAAATCGTTAGTGTAGTATGTCTCTTCATTATGTAGTTGTACATTTACAACACTTGTAACATCAGAATTATTTATATTTATTTTTGATTTTGTTTACTAATTTATTTATTCTATAATGATAGATTATATGGTCTACTACTTGCCAATCTAGGAATGCTTGGTTTGTAAATGTTTTATTGCACCTCTCGAGCCAGATTTGGTACAGAAAAATACAGATAAGTACCTTAATTTCCTTATTTTCTTTTTGAATAATTAATAATTCCAAAGGTTTAAATGTATTATGGTATTGATTATTAATTCCTAATGTACCATTTACTTTCCCCCAAACTACCGTTGTAAATTGGCACTCATTTATCATATGTTCCACATTTTCTTCAGATTTTTTGCATAGAATATATCTGTTAGGCAAAGACCAACCATTTTTCTTCAAGTTATCTGATGTGAGGCAAATAAGGCACAAATTTAATGCTTAAATTGGGGATTTTAGCCCTTGTGAAGAACAATTCTATATACTTTATTAATCATATTTGAGATAACATGAATATTTCTTCACTAAGTGTGTTTTATTGCTTAATCACAGGAATTAGAAGGAATTTCTGGGAATTTGGAGAGTGTAGTTGTCTCCAACACGTCAATAGGAGTGAAAACGATATATTATACCGATACATTCGGTACATGAATAAGACGGGAGGCAAACAATTATCATGATACAAACTTACACAAAAGTCTACACGAAAACCACTCAATCATTAGCCCTTATCCTGCCCACCTACCTTTGGTGGGAATTACCTCCTTACCCCCAATCCTCTCCACCAACTCGTGGCCAATAAGAAGACTTTATGAGTGCTATAAATATGACCACAAGGGCCACGAGTTTGGTACGCTCTTTTATGCCCATTCTCTCTCTCTCTCTCTCTGAAACACTCCAAGATCCTTCAAGAACTTCAAGAACCCTACAAGAACCAAGTGATTTGCCAAGGAGATTAACCGTGACCAAGGAATTCCTTCCTTTTTCGGTGAATCATCCTCTCTCAAGACTCAACCGTGACTAGGAATTCCTTCCTTTTCGGTGAATCAAGAGTTAACCGTGACTAGGGATATATCTCTCTTTGGTGTTGTGAAGTTGTGGCCGAGACTCGGAAGAACCCTCTTTTGGAGCTTGAAGAAGGCATTAACCATGACTAGGAGCTTCTCCTTTTGGTGATCTTTCTTGAGGAATCCACGACTCGAGGGTCTCTTCTTTCCGGTACCAACCAAACAAACGACCACGACTCGGAGAATTGACCATTCGGTGCGAAGGCATAGAAGACAAAGGAAGACACATCGAGCTACTTGCTTCATTTTTAGGTGTACTCTTTCTAATTCTTGTAGTTCTTGTTGTTTGTGGATTTAGTTGTGTTAAAGAGAATTCCTTGTTTGAATTGAATCTTTGTTCTAAACTTGTTCTTTTACTTGAGCTTTTGCTCTCAATTTCTGTCTTAAACTTAGTTCAAATTTCCATTAATTCAATCTCAAATCAAACCCTTAATTCAATCCTCAATTCAATTTACAACTTTCAAATCCAGTAGTAGTTCCGTTGTAACGGAACTCAAATTGCGTTGTAACGGAGCTTTCGGTTTGTACCTGACTTTCAGTCTGTTGGTACTCCGTTGTAACGCACTATAACTTCCGTTATAACGGACTGGCGAGGAAAGAATTCTCAAAAGTCTCATATTAGTGCGTTGTAACGAAAGTATTGGTCCGTTGTAACGGATTAACCAATCCGTTATAACGTTACCGCTGTCCGTTGTAACGGACTAGCACTTTCCGTTGTAACGTGACTTCCTCCGTTGTAACGGACGTTCATATCAAACCCTTCGTTAGCCATAACCCTAGTGTCCGTTGTAACGGAACTTAACTCCGTTGTAACGGACTATCTTCTGTGAATTTTCTTTGTTATTTCTAGTCCATTTTTGATCCAAATTTTGACGCAATTGCTCCCCGTGGAACGAATCTATACATTTGCCACTGTACAAACATATATTACAAATTTTGTTGATTGCTCGGGGTTTTAACACAACGACATATTAAACACGGCAAAAACCCGCTCATCATTATCCATTGTAAGAATTTTATTTAAGTATAATAACCAAATATAGATTTTTATTTTTAATTCCACATTTATTTCCCATATTTTAGAATAATATGCTTTAACATATACACCTTCAATTAATGCCTTGTACGTACTTTTACAGGTGTATTCTTTATTACTATTCCAAGTCCATTGAAAGATATCTTTTTGAGCTGGATTAAGATCAAGTCTATTACAGAAAATGAGTATAATTGGACAAAGGTACATTAAATCCCAAACTTTGATATAAGTTAGTTTCATTCATAATATGTATAAAATACTCTACAGTTCCATTTTTATTTTCTGAAAATGAGTATAATTCTGAGTACTTATGCATCAAAGGTTTTTCACACCATCTACTTTTTCAAAAGTTTGCATTTTTACCACTGCCAAGTGTAATATTTAAACTATGATTAAAAAAATCAGAATTTTTTAAAACATCTTTTCAAAAATATGAGTTTTTATTATAATTTTTATAATAATTATCTTCAATTAAAGGTTTATCAATTAAATTGAACAAATCCAACTTACCCTCAGAATTATAATATAACCATAAGCATTTGATTAATAAGACATTATTAAATATTTCTAAGTTTAGTACTCCTAAGCCCCCTTTGTCTTACTTGGAAGTTAATCAAAAGAACTAAATGTTTTATACAAGCAAATCAAGTTTGTTATTTTTTGTTAAAATAATTGGTCTATTGACATGAAAATCAAATTTATGTATCTTTGCTAAAATAATTGGTCTATTTACATGCAAAATCAAACATCTTTGTTAAAATAATTGGTCTGTTTACATGCAAATCAATTTTTTTTTTATCTTTGTTAAAATAATTTGTTTATTTACATGCAAATAAAGATTTTACTTTTCTATTTCTACAATCATAAAATGGAGGAAAAAATAATATAATGTTGCTGATAGAATTGCTTTTGTTTTTCAAATTCAAGATTGAGCACCAATCGTGACGCCAATCATTTTGCATCCAGTAATGCATGAAATACATATTATATTTTTTAAGTAATGAAATGCATATATTAGAAACCAAA
Organism: Luzula sylvatica; assembly: GCA_946800325.1. Taxonomy (NCBI): domain Eukaryota; kingdom Viridiplantae; phylum Streptophyta; class Magnoliopsida; order Poales; family Juncaceae; genus Luzula; species Luzula sylvatica. Next base: position 10,604,660 of record OX326961.1, on the reverse strand, counting down.
ATTCCAATTGTCCCTAAAATTTCCACCGATGTATCATCGGTCATAGAAAAAATTGGAATAAAATTAAGAAAGTTGAGGAACATTCAAGGGTTGGAAAACAAAATATAGTACTTGAGGATATGACATCAAAAAAATCTATATAATTGGAAAGAATTTTTTTTTAGTAAGACCTAAATTTTGTATGATTGAACGAATACGATTTTTCTATGAACGAATATTATCGTTGGTGGTCGCAAAGAGGCTCGATCGGCTGGTGAAGATAAGATCCCCTTGACCTGACAAATACTTTAATTGTGTGTGAGAGACAAAAGGGAGAGAGCTTTAATTGGCTATCATATCGCCTTTTTTCTAATTTTGGTTTACCGTCGACAGAATTTTTAAATCACGCGATTTGCTTGAGGGTTTGAACTGAAAACTTCAGTTATCAACTTTCATATTGTTATATTAGTGACCCAAATTGCTATTTGGTTTATGGTCTTAGTGTGGTCTAGGTCCATTTAGTATGGTCTATGAACCAAGTCTATTTATTTTTATATGTGTGTTTTTTGTATTTAAAAGAACCTAGAACTAGTGGAAGGATAATGGCTCATTTTCTACCACACATTACTTTTGGTCTTCTGTTTATCTCTTTCTCTCCCGCTTACTTTTCTTCCCAAAAGAAACAAGTCTTTTCTTCCTAATAGAGCAACCTACTAAAATAGCAAAACTCTCATCCTCCATTAGAGCAAAGCTCTCCTCTTCATTAGAGCAAAGCTCTACTTCTTCTATTAAAGCAAAGCTCTATTTTCATTAGAATTAAGTTCTATTCTTACAAAAAAAAACTAAGCTTCTTCCATTAAAAGAGCTAAGCTTTATTGCTCTATTTTGCTCTCAATCTCTCGTTTCCGCTTGATCCTAACACATATAATATAAAGAAGGGAGAATTTTTTTCCTATATCCCTACTAAACACATCAATTACATATTTATCCCTCTTAAATTCATAATATCATATTTATCCTTACTAAATATAATTAATGTCTAATTTATTCTTACTAAGATCTACAAAATATCAAATTTATCCACATCTTCAAATTAACATTAAATTAAATTAATTAACTTATATATTTTAAAATTATGGACTAAAATATCCTTTTGGTAAGCAACACCCAAATCCATTAACATAATTACAAATTACCCAAATCCATTAACAAAATCATACCCGCAAATCCAATAAAATAATCTCCCAAAACTTTTCATCTTCTGTAGTATGTTTTTGAAAACTTCTCATGGAAATCATCTAACTTTGTTTTCGGGTTAAACTTCTCTCTTAGATCTCTCTTCAAGGTCTTTGCTCTCCATTCAACTCTCTAACAAAAACCCTAACCCTAAATTAGGGTTAACTCCTCCAAAACCTAGTTTTTACTCTCTCTCTCTCTCTCTCTCTCTCTCTCTCTCTCTCTCTCATGTCGCATACCGGACGCAGTGCAAAGAGACCCATGTCTATCGGTCACCGATGTTTCGAATTCAACAACTCGGAGAACATCTACCTATTCGAGTCGATCACCAAGGCAAAACGATACCACACCGAGTTTGCGGACAAACCTGTGAGTGATTGTTTCTACATCGACTTCCTTCACTCATCGAAGCGGTACAACCTCGACTCAATAATTGGCATCTCGGTGACTTGTGTGCTTTGTCGCAACCAAGCTTCACTACCATAATGTGTCTCTTCTATGCTCACGCCACTTACGATCCCCAGACAAACGCAATCAAGAGATATATCTTTGGCCAAGAAATCACGATCTTCAAACAAAGCCTTCGCGAATGGCTCAACTTGTCCGATGCCGGCGAGAAAATATATATAAGCTGGGGCGAACCATACTGAGAAGCCGATGCGCAAATAATCCACAACGTAACCGCCAACGGAAATCAAATCGAGTACTCAACGGCATATGAACCGCATCATCGGTTCCTATGGCAAATCGGCAACAACATTCTCGCCCCCGTGTCCAAACGAAAAACAAACCTCGAAGCTCGAAACAAGGTGTTGGCATACCATCTCTGGTATCAAGACTAGCCAAGGATCAACATTGCAAATCTCATCATCAAACAAATGGACGCCACTATGTCCGTTAGCTCCTCGTAACTATCATATGGGCATCTCATTACGTTGGCATGCGTAAAACTCGGGATTAACATTCCGGTACAAGATTGGCCTCTCGGGAAGGTCCCAATCGAAAATCTCGCACACAACGATCGACTCGAGAGCATTGGGTTCACTCGCAAAATCCAAGGAGTCTCGGGAGCTCTCTCATAGAGGTACAACATCTCACCCCACAAAGTCAGCACATACGTCTTTCCGGAAGAGCCGGATAATTGGGTAACGAACAACCGACGAATCGCCCCTCCAAACGTCGGGCCCAAGGAGATTCAAGTGCCGCGAGTCCCTCATCTCTACCCGCTTTCACCCTCGAGGACATCCGTGGTCCTCTTGAATCATACCAAATTCAAGCGATCCAAACATTTGAAAGAATTAGAGATGAAGTTTTCGACAACAATGCCTTGACTCGCGACACCGTAAATCAAGCTCGTGACGCGGTTCTCGCGGACAATGTCCGAACTCACAAGGCCGTCAATGAAGCTCGCGATGAGGTCATCATGAATAACGAGCCCACTCGAAACCATAGTCTCCAAATTCGTGACGAAATGTACTCCTACATGGATCGTCGTTTCGATGACATGAACCGACGCTTCAACCGCTACCACAACGACAACGACGATGACTCTCCCGAAGATATCTAGAGTTCCGAAACTTCCTACCAACACTCACTAGAGCTAAAACCCTATTTTTTCACTAAAAAATGTGTTTGTTCTATGTTATTTGCATGTCATGTTTGTTTTTGAAATAATTAAAACTATGTTTTATTCTATGTTATGCATGATTTGAAATGAAGTTTTGTATTGCGTTTAGTGCAAAATTATGTATGAATTTGTTTTAAATGATGTTGCTATTTATGGTTATATTAGTATGTGATTATCAATCTTTTATTTCAAACTCCATTTAATAAATATAAGGATAATCACCGTATACATTATCAAAAATGTACTAATTTAAAATTTATAAAACACATAAACTTGCGAAACTCATATACATACAAGCCTAAAAATTGCTAGATGCAAAGATTTAGGGGGAGCTTGTGTGTAGGGAAAGCTTGCCGCGTAATTAAGCTCTACTTCCTTTTGATCCTTTCAAAAAGGAGAAGAAGAAAAAACTATATAGGAAAGCTACTCGATAATCGATGTACCTCTCCAAATCGACATTGTTATGAAATGAATAAAAAGGGGGAGTTTGTTGATTCAAATTTCCAGTTGTTTGATTAACTCAAAACAATGTCGATAATACTAACGAATTTGCGTAAGTACAACTTGTAGGAGATATAGGCATGGCCCGTGTTGAGCGTCGTTTTGACTCAACAAAAGTTTTGTTTACTATAATATAGTATGGATAAGTGGGGTTATTGGTCCACAAGGAAATACGTAAGTTTGTTAAGATTTAATATTCTAAATTTTCGACTAAATGTTTCAAACTCACACAATATGTTGGTTATGATATTCCAGAGGTGTGGTCAAAATTTAATATCAATTGGAGTTCAGAATAAAAAGTTATAATGAATTTACAAATTAGTCTCTGGAAATTTGTGAAAAGATCCAGTAAAGAAATTGGCAGAATGTTTGTTCTGAACTGTATTGTAAATTCAATGACTTTGAATCTAGATCTCCAAATGATATGAAATTGGTCTTTAATTGAAGCATGGGACTAAGGCTATACATTGGTGAACTTGATTTGGTCTAAAATGATCTAGGTATTATACAATTTATGCACAAAGTTAGACATATGCAAAGATTCACAAAGTTTACAATTAAGTCCTTAATTCAGAATAAAATCTCCAATATTCAAAAATCAATATCCAATAGAAAATCCAGCCATTCAAGATTATTCAAAAAGGGATAAAAATTCATATCAAATCAAAACAAATTCCAAATCCAATTATGTAGAAAGAGAATTCAATAATCCAACTATATCTAATGTACTTTCTTTCACTTTCAATTAAAAAAGAATAATGAGTTCATAATTAAACCAATAAGATTGATAGTTAATAAAAGGCAGAATTAAGGTTTCTTGACAAGGAAAATCCAAATTAAAATCAAATAAATTCTAGAAAAATTGGAAAAGTGGTCAAGATCAATAATCAAACTCAGATAAACATATATCAACTATTTTTACACAAGATTCAATCAAGATAAAACTTAAAACCTAAAAGTTACAAAATAAAAGGTAGAATAAACCTAATTTGGGAAAGCCAAGCCTTGAAATAGATCCTTCTAGACTTCCTAATGATATGGAGAGGTAGTGGTTGAATTGGAATGCTCGAATTGGTTGTGAGAGCTTTGAATTTCACTGATCCAGAATGAATCTGAACCAGTAAGTGTCAGTAGAGGATCTGAGATGAGGTAGGGGTTTTGGGTCTGTCACACACCTTTCTTTAGACTCCTTGAGTGAGAATAACACTACAAAACAAATCAAGAAAATTTCTTTTGCACTGAAAAACTCGAATTTGATCAGATCAGTGAAGGTTGGGGTGAATTGAAAAGGCTGGAAGCTTGAGATCAAACCAAGAGTGTGGGGAGGCTTCTGGAATATGGTTGAAGGGGTTCGAAGCCTCCAAGTGGATAGATAATGCACACCTCCAGAAATGGAGAGCCCGTCGCTCTATAGTAGTAAATCGTGGTTTATGGACCAATTCTATCCAATCTTGTGTCAGAATCATTTTTTGGTCTTTTTTTACATTTTGATCATTTTTTTTAATATTTTGGTCCTTTTTTATATTTTGATCATTTTTTTCTTATTTTCCAATTTTTTTTTTAATTTGCTCATTGGGCAGGGTTATGTATGCAATTTCGTAAGTTCAATTTTGTTTTTGTAATTTTTCTTTTTACCCAATTTTTTTATTTTTACATTACCTCAAATTTATGCGAATTAATATATAAGGCATCTATTGACATCAAATATATTTGTGAATATGTCCTGATTATATTAATCGATTTTTAAATCACCTGATCAAATGCTATTTATACAAATTATATCAGAAAATAATATCCGTGATAGATTAATTTCATGAATCTTATGCATCTATTGACATCATGCTATTTGCAAATATGTCATGATTAGATTAATTTAGTTCAAACGCACACGAGTTAATTCTATTTAAATAATTATATAAAAAACATGTACAAAAATAGCTATGTTGTCCCGCGCAATTGCGCAGGGATAAAACTAGTTCAAATTAAAGTTAATAGCAAAGTAAATATTATTCATTAATTAGTAATTGCTTCAAATGATTCAAATGATTATAATTCAAATGAAAGTTATTATGACTACAAAATTTATCCGCGTTTCGCTGTGAATTTTGTCACGTAATATATCAAATATCTCTTGTTGTATATTTTCATTCATTTTTTTTCTCTGATTTATAAATTCTTTCTGGATAATCAAAATAAAAACAAACATTGTCAATGGTAAAGTGTAATATTGTAAGTACATACAAGTAAATATTATACGAGTTCAAACATACACATGAAAAATATAGAACTAAGATTACCATGGCCGTGAACATATTACATGAAACACTTAAGACATAAAAAATTGTCCTAAATAACTAAAAACTAATATACAAAATCTTACAAATAAAAAATCCTCTCATCACTATCTATATCAAAATACACAGAAGAAGATAACCAAAAAGGCATTGTAACACATTGAAATATATGTACCAAAACAAAATAAATTGTATTATGAAATTATGAAATATTGATGGAAATTATAGAATGTCATGTCACTAAAAAAAGTAACCTCTATATTACAATTATAAAAACTTGATCTACTATCTTATTCAATGCATGAAGTGATGTGTGGAAAAGAAAAAGAACCACTTTATGAATGAAGTGAGTGTGTAATGAAAAGAGACCATGAATGATAATCAAGTATGTTGCACGGATACGGATACGAGTATCGTATCCGATACGATACGGAAACGGCGATACGACAATTTTCAAAAAATCACGGATACGGATACGGCTATATAATTATTATTTTAATATATTTATATTGTATATAATAAATAAATAAATAATAAATTAAATAATATTTTGAATTTAAATATCATGACAATAAATAAAATCAACACAACAATACAAATATCATAAAAGTATTCTAAATTTATTCTAGAAGTATCTTAAAACTAATTTAGAAATATCCTAGAAGTATCCTATATAATTTATTTAAAAATATTATGGGCCAAAATATATAATGGGCCGAAGTATCATAAATGGAGTATCCCAGCCGTATCTTGAACGTATCCCAGCCGTATCCTGCCGTATCCGGCCGTATCCCCGCCGTATCCTGAACGGAAGATGGGAAAAATTACGATTCCACTAGATCTGAAGAGGTAATTTTTGTAGTTAAAAATATAATATATCTATTTTTGATATAACAGGTATTTTTGTAGACAACGATTACAATTTCTCTTTCATTTATGATTTCTCTTTCATTTATGATTGACTCGAAATTTATTGAAATATTTTGGTTAATTGACCCTAATCGAATGCCATTTTGAAAAATGCACCAAAGTTCCAAACAGGACCGGTCGCAAACATACACGAATGATAAAACATCCGCAAAAAGCTGAACAAATTCCCGTTCCAACATCACGATATGATGCGGTACTTGTAAATTTCAATTCACTAAAACAAAGTCAATTCATATATTTGCAACTTATGATTGTGCGAAATAAAATTGCAGAAAGAAAAAAAGATGTTTTATAAAGGAGAGAATGTGTTAACGTGTCATTAATGCCAACACAATGTTAAAGGAAGAGTCGTTCACTGCACCGTTTGTAAAACGAATAGCTTCTGCGATCCCTGCAGGAAAGCCTGGGTATTTCACTATTTTACAATAAGTCTGTTCCCCTTCGATTTGGTGTAAATTATAATAATGACCCTGATTTCATTTTGTTTTGTGTGCACGTATCCTCGCATGACAGAAAAAGAAATTGCGGAGAGGTCAATTGGTGTAGTATGTTGTAGTTTTTGTAGGGATATTGGTGATGCTACCTGATATAGAGGTGTATTTGTGTAGCATATCTGATTATTTGTGGCTTCATCATAGCACATTGGATAATTGGTATCAGAACTTCATGCAAGGTTTTGAATATGTTTCTAATTTAATATTTAATGAAATGATTTTATTTTTTTTATTTGCTAATGATAACATGTTAATATAGGATATTGACTTCATTTATGTTGTTCTTGGTAAATGTAGTCACTACCAAGACTAACTTCTCTCTTGAACTTTTAAGGGGGTTGAAATCTCCAAATTATCTCACTTTTACAAAATTGTCATTCTTTTTTAATAATGCAAACTTTAATCATTTTTTTGTGGTGGTGTGTAGAAATCATTGCAAGGATTAAGAGGTCATAATAACTTGTACGGTTACAAAACTTTGACTAGCGTCCGATTGACAGGTATAAAAGTTATAATATTTGAACAAACAAACTATAAATTAGGATTCATATTCGGATCAACCTTGAAAAAAGGGCGATTTTGTGGGGAAAAAGGGCGATACCAATGAGATTCACAAAGGTTATGGATGCTGACGGGTGGACCCGTTTTGAAAAATATCCAAATCAAAAGTGGTCTACAGCCTTTTCTCCCTACAAATCAACTTATCACCCAAGATACCCCACACAACACTACCCAGTCAAACCACCTCTCAACCACAAACCCCACTCCAAATCTCACTCAACGACGCTTCACACCAAGATGGCTTCTCAGAGCAGTCTCACCTCGCCACAAGCAGGAGCTAAGCGTCCTCACGGGCAGTCCACGCCTTACGTCCCGTGGAGGCCTTTCAATCCACAAACGGCGACTGTCTGGATTGAGAAAAGAGCACCGAGCTCCGATCCCATCAGAACGACTCGTAACAAGCCAAAACGCCCTCGCCTTTCGCGCCCGCTGAACTAACAACGGAGAAGAGGATGCATGAGACAGGGCCAGCTGCAGGAGGTAATGAGGACACCACATTCCCACTGCCCAAGGACCGCAATGACCCGATGTGGTTCCGACGCTGTTACAACTGTTGCGAGACGGGACACCTAACAAAAAACTGCACTAACAACCGCCGATGCTCCAACTGTGGGAAGAGAGGACACGCAACGGTAGCGTGTCTGAAACAGGCACCACCGGTATTCCTCGTGAACCCACTCAAGCCAAGGGGAGTCACTGGCTGCGATTGTTTACCGGAAGGACGTCCGAAAATCGTCCCGTGCTTTCACACACAAACGGTCAAACTGAACAAAAATTCATGGACTCCATGCAACAAACGATTGTCATCGACGGACGCCTGGCTAGAGGCCACTCCTTACAATCGGTACGCCAGCTACTCCTTAGATTACGGAAGTGGACATCACCGTTTCAAATTGGCTTCCTCGGTGACAACCGATACATTGTCAACCTCCCGAACAATACCCCGCGCAAAGAATTTCTCAATAGCGAGCTCCAGTCTTTTTTGGAAGATAACTATGTCGTTTACCCTTGGGAGACATCCGTGGATGCGTCCCCGACAAATTTCAAATACAAAGCGTGGCTCAAATTACACAACCTCCCCCTCCACTGCTTCTGCATTGAAGAACTAGGAAAACTAACAACCACATTTGGGGAGATCTTGTACCATGGGCCGTTACACAACGTGTCATACATGGACACACTAGAAATTCTGATAGGCACAACCGACCTAGGACTCGTCCCAGACGCAGTCTCCTCACTCTTATTCGGAGGTGGTCAAACAGTCGAAATAGAGCCACTAGGAGCAATCAGCGAGCCAGCGAACCACGCTTTTCCAGTGGACCCGACCCCCCCTTTAGTTTATTTCGAAAGCCACCTCAACCGTATCATTTTTGGAAAAGGATGGAACAAAGAGTCACCGAAAAAAACAGAGGATAATCCCCGTACACGAGCAACCGAAGGATATCCGGCCAAGAAAACGAAAATGGCGACCCAGAATGAATCTACCCCAGACCCGATACCGCACGCACCCGCTAACCCGCAGATCACCCCATACCCGGTTCTGGGTCCAGACTCCAAGCCGTTGCAGTGCAGCACACCCGAAAAACTCTGCTTACCTACTGGAGCGTCTTTTCACAAAGTTTCAGAGCTATTTGCAGCTTACAAACGAAAAAAAGAGGTTTCAAACATAAAAGCTCACTTTGTCCCTTCTACTCTGGGACAAGACAACTTACAAAAGCCACAAATGGTACCTGAGGAAAAAGAAAGAGGAAAGATGAGACTGACAAAAGCCCCTGGCATTAATAACAATTTAACAACAAACAATTACACTTGGTCCACTAACTCACATCGTGAGGACCACCTAGAAGAAAGGAGAACCAAAAACTTGGGCCAAAAATCACCAAATAACATTACTAGTGGGCCATCAAAAATGCCCATAAATGAGAGGATTGAAAAACCCTGCACCCAAATCATACTAAAAGAAAAAACATATCACCCTAATGCCCAACTACAACTGGCCCATCTGACCCCCTCGGGCCCAACTACAATTGGCCCATCCGACCCCAGTAATTACTACATGAAGGCCCCTCCTTCCCAGGCCATGACAAAACACACATCGCAGATTTCTCTCTCGAGCCCCTCGCCTCCCTCTTCGACCGAAGCGGACGTGACAACAACGCCATTAGGAACCCTAGCGCATGGGACGGCCGCAATGACGGGACATGCTAGACTCACCGCAATACCGACAGGGTCCCCGTCGGCCCAAAAGCTTCAGCACACGGCGCGAACCGATTCACCGGGCCCATTCGACGCATTGACGGGACTTGAAGGAGCCATAGGACTGGAAGGTAGCGCGCACACCGACTGCTCGGAGAAGGACTTATCTCAGCTCCTAAGGGAGTACGAAGGTATGATTCCTCCGAACCCCACTACTCTACCCTCCAAAACTACTCTACCCTCAAAAGGGGTTTTTTTTCTACGGGAAAAATTAGTCAAACAGGCCCTATTTGGGGGAAAAAATCGGTAAGACAAAAAACCTCAACCAAGGCAGCTGATGGTGTCCCACTTATCAGACCCATTAAAAAATCAAAGCTCAAAGGGCTGGCTAGATCAAGTAAAAAAGCAATAAATACATCCGAGATCATAGCGGGGTTGACTGCCGATCTAAATAACCCTCAAGGCCTTAATATTCACACTTGTGAACAAATCAAAAATTTATGCCGAATTACAAATCACCAACGTTCTGAAACCGATATTACTGTCCAAAAAGAGAATAACTTACTATTCGGCTCAACCTCAATGGCACCTGTAATTACTTGCTCACAGACGCAAACAGAAAATATTAAACGATCTGAAAAAATTGTTACAATCAATAAATGCTTGTCTCCAACAGCCTCAACTAATAAATTCAATTTGCTTCACAAAATTACAGAGGAATTTGGTCCCCTGGAAGAGGAAGGAGACACGGCCATATCAGAAAATGGGGACGCCAAATTACAAGCTGGGCACCCGGTTGAAGAGAGCAGGATTGCAGAGGAGGGACGAGGAGTGTGATACTTCTTTTACATCCCTATTATCGGGCTCCAATTTTTTGAAGATAGTTAGGGAGCGTTTTTTGTGTTAGTGTTGTAATATTTTATGATATTTAAAAACTTAACATTTATGTGTTGGAACGTGAGAGGTTTAGGCTCACAAGAAAAATGTAAACTCATTAAGAATGCGGTACGTGACTCTTGTAGCGACGTAATTTGTTTACAAGAAACAAAGTGGGAGAACCCAAACTATTTCAATATTAGATCAGTTTGTTCTTCTAAATTTCGTAATGCTAGATTCTTAAACTCACAAGGCACGAGGGGCGGTCTTATGACCGCTTGGTCGGGCAAATTATGTCTAGTGGACTCCAACTCGGGAATATATAACCTGTGCTGCACATTTCGAAAACCTACAGGAAATATATTCAGAGTATGCAACATCTATGGCCCATCAGTAGACGATGGAAGAAAGATCGAATTCTTAGAGGAAATCTCGCTTTTATTACAATCAGAGATCCCAACGATACTGCTAGGAGATTTCAATCTTATTAGACATTCGGCCGAATCCACCGGCAATAGTCACTCCCTCACCTCGCAGCAAGCTTTTAACTCCTTCATCCATACAAACTCTCTCTTTGAAATAAGACTATCTAACAGGCAGTTTACATGGTCTAACAGGAGACCTAATCCCACTCTTTCCAAGCTTGACAGAGCCTTTGTCACAACATGGTTCATAACCAACAATTATATCCACCAGCTCATTGATTTGCCTAACCCAACATCTGACCACACACCACTAAAGTTGGCCATTCGGCAACCGATTAAAGTACTGCGACACTTCCGATTTGAAAAATTCTGGTTAAAATTTGAAGAACTTACAACAATTATTGAGTCAGGATGGAACTCGCCGATCAGGGAATCGAATGATTTTGCCATCACATTCCTTAACAAACTAGTGAATGTCAAAAAAGCGTTAACCATATGGGCTAAAGATAAGTTCGCATCACCGGATGAAACTATACAGACCTGTAATCACTTCCTAGTATCCCTCGACAAGCTTGAGGAAGAAAGGATCCTGAACAACCTCGAATTTAAGCTCAGGATTAACATTAGAGAAAAACTTCACCACATAATCACAATACAAGAGACTAAATGGCAACAACGTTCATCGATCAACTGGCTACGCCTAGGCGATAACAACACTTCGTACTTTCATACTCTAGCATCAAGTCGAAGACAACAAAATATCATTTCAAAAATCTCGGTGAACGGTACTAAGATTACTGACTCCGAGGAAATTAACGCCACTTTCACCACCTTTTATAAGGCATCCCTCGGCACAGATTTCACAAGTAACCGAACGGCCGATTGGCGAACCTTGTACCCAAGAACGGCCCCTGACAATCTCTTACATTACCTAGCCTCAATCTTCTCTGACAAAGAAATACTTGATGCCTTAAAATCACTCAAAAAAGGGAAAAGTTGTGGGCCCGATGGTCTCCCGAGTGAATTTTTTCAAACCTCTTGGCTGACCATAAAGGACGATCTAGTAAAAATGATGGATCTTTTCTACAAAAACAGCTTACAACTTAGCAAGTTAAACAAAGCTTCAATCCAACTAATTCCCAAAATCGAGGGAGCAACAACGATTCCGGAATATAGACCAATTAGCATTATCTCTACTCCGATCAAATTAATTACAAAAATCCTTGCACTACGATTACAACCCGCAATGCCTTCTCTCATTCACCGATGTCAATCGGCTTTTATTAAGAATCGTTCCATCACGGAGACTTTCATCACATCGAGAGAAATACTCAATTACTATCACAAATCCAAAATCCCCTCGATAATGCTAAAAATTGACTTTAAGAAGGCTTTTGACAACATTAGTTGGGAATTTTTACATGAGATTTTGAAAGCCCGGGGCTTCCCAACGCTATGGACCCAATGGATAGAGCAATTACTAACCACATCGAGCTCATCTATACATACAAATGGTTTGCGGGGTCCACATTTTCTTCACAAAAGAGGTCTCCGACAAGGCGATCCATTATCCCCACTACTATTTACATTGGCCGTTGATGCATTACAAGTCATGCTAACCCACACTCACCCTCTTCTAACCGGCCCAATCCTCTTTGCCCCGACTACCTTACAATATGCCGATGATACACTTCTATTTATGGAAGCTAACCCACAAAATATCAAGATCATCATGCACACCATAGAACTCTTCACCAACATCTCGGGTCTTGAGATTAATTGGGATAAAAGTTGTTTCGTCCCAATCGCCATCCCCGTTGAACTACATAACCACGTGGCTATACTAACGCGTTGTACAAAAAAGACATTACCAATGAAATATCTAGGATTACCGCTCTCTTATAAGCGGCCAAGTAAATTCACATTTCGCCCAATTATTGACAAAATTAACAATAAACTAAACAATTGGCAAAACAAACTTCTCTCACTAGGAGGCCGCACTACACTTGTAAACTCGGTACTAAGAGCCATCCCGAACTATTACATGCAAGCCTTCATCCTACCTAAAGGGACGATCGATGAGATAAACACACTTACACGCGCTTTCTTTTGGAAAGGAAAAAACAAAATCTCGGGAGGGCATTGTCTTGTCAATTGGAGCGGGGTATGCCTACCAAAAGAAAATGGTGGAATAGGGATAATAGACATTACTAAACAAAACCAAGCTTTTGCGATAAGATGGCTTTACAAAATTGACTTCGACAAAGAGTCACAATGGTCGATAACAATGAGACAATTATTTAACGTACAAGAGGTGGGGGATATAGCTAATATTCCAACCAACCAAGTCTCCTTCTTTATCCAAGATCTAAAAAACTCAATACCCCTATATAACTCCTTCTTTACAATCGGCAACCAAACACAGTACAGCTCGGCCAACGTATATGCGCGACTCGCTCACCCGGGTATAACCTGCAGGTGGACTCAACTGCTGTTTGCGATCAAAGCACCGATCAAGACTAAGCTATTTGGTTGGCTCGCGCTAAAAAATCGGATCCTAACAGCGGACAACCTGGCCAAACGGGGTTGGCCCCACAACGCCTCCTGCCCCCTATGCGCGCAATCTCAAGAAACGGTGCAACACTTACTCTATAACTGCCCCTTCACTTCACATCTCTGGGCGATGATTCACCCGAATATGTGCAGCTCTGCACCAACGATCGAGGATGCATGGCTTCTTTCCATGGCAAGTCTGTCCAGCACCGAGGAGAAAAAATGGGACATCCTCTGGCTCGCGGGAATATGGACTATATGGCGTTAAAGAAATCAACGCATCTTCCGAAGAAAGGCACGTATGCATGACTTGCTCAAGTCGATCATTGAAGACCTGACTAGGAAATGGAGTCGATATTGTTAGGGTTAGTTAGAACTCGGTTATCTGAGATTAGGGGTAGTAACTGACCCAATATATTCTGGGCCTAATTTTTCTTACATGGCGTTGTAAATAATTGTAACTTCTTTTTTGCTTCTTTTTCTTTAATATAAAAAAAGAATGGACCGAGCGCGTATCGCACTCGCCAATCCTTCAAAAAAAAAAAAATTACCTACTTTGACTTGGGTCCAATTGACAGGTATAAAAGTTATAATATTATAAATCTTGTCTATTTTTATCTAATGTCATGACTTCTTTCCACTCGATGGGTCACTTCATCCATTGCTATGTTTTATGTCCTTTCATCTCTATTGAAGAAGGTACTCTTAAAAACATAAAATTATGTCTTGCTTCTCTTTTAATTTAATTCAAGAAGGTACTCTTAAAAACATAAAATTATGTCTTGCTTCTCTTTTAATTTAATTCAATCTCCTTTCATACGAGTATGGATGATATATTTTTTTTATCGATCTTTACTGTGTGTGTAGTATAGTAGGTATTTTGAAAAAGAGTGATGTACCTCCCCCTTATACTCCCCCATGAGCCTTGATGTGGTCATCATAAAAATTAACACTATCAAATCTAACATCCTAATTATGGTTTAACATCTTAATTTATGATTTAACATCTTAACTAAGATGTTAACTCATAAATTAAGATGTTAAATCATAATTAGGATGTTAGATTTGATGGTGTTAATTTTTATGATGACCACATCAAGACTCATGGGGGAGTATAAGGGGGAGGTACAACATTTTCCTTTGAAAAATGAGTAGTTGATTGCGACCAAAGAAATGGGCATGTCGACTTGAATAGTTTGTGAATGCTGATTTATTGAAGTTAGTGTCTAGATTTGAAACATGTAATTTTGTGTTGTCTACTCCAACTTGTTTCTTCACGAGAATTATAAACAATCGCTGTAATGTTAACTTTTTTTTATTAATTTTGGTTAGATTACAAAGATAACAAATATAAATATTTAATAATCTTGTTTTCCATAACTATCTACGTCTTTGTATTGAAAAACATGTATTATACACATTGATTAAAAAATCGCAGCGAAGAGCGGCCAATTTTTCTAGTATGTACAATGCGAATTAAAATATGGAATGTTTTATTTTTTCCCTCATTTCTCCATATTTCTCCCATACTAATTAATTTCATAATTTACAAAATGGATTAAAAATTAGTCTATGGTTAATAAAAGAATAATATATAATTAGAATCTCTGCCGATTAAAGGTTGATTAAAATATTCAAAAATCAATAATTGTAGATTAATTGTTAATTGAAAGAGAGAATTAATGGATTAATTATGAATGATGATGTCATTATGAAAATCCAGAAGAAATGGAAAACATGATATAAGATCTCTTAAAATATATAGTATGAATAATATGAATATTTTTTATACATGCAAAAGTTGAAGTAGAGAATCCAAGTATTTTTTTTTTACCTCGTCATTTATACATTATAAAAGCTGATTAACAATGAGATAATACCTTTGGGTCATGTTTGGAAGCTGGATAAGCGTGGGATAAGTTTCTTTATACCTCCGTATTTTAAAATCCTAAAACACCAAAAACCAGACCTATATTAAGTATTTTACAAGGAAATTAAGTATTTTCTGATTTTTCGAAGGTTATATTTAAAAAAAATACCTTAATACCACCCGACCTACATTATTGCCGTTCAATTTAAATTAGCATGATATACCTCAATATCAAATTGATTGAGACTATTTAAAAATCATTGTTGTTCAAGTACCTCTGAATTCTTCAATATTAAACTATTATATTTAATTAACGTGATAATTAAAATATATAATTAAATATTCATTAAAATTTATTCTAATTTATGAATTCGAATAAATATTAATTATGTATTAAGTTAACAACTGTATTAATTATCATTTTAATTAAATATACTAATTAAAACATAGAGGATGTTATGGTAAAATTTAGGAAAACATATCATATTTTTAATTAAAATCTTAACTGATTTTATAATCCGGTTATTTTTTTATTAGAAAAAAAATTATCCACCGAGATTTAAAATCCCGATACATATGAGATTTTAAAACCCGTTTCAGATTATATACGTAAGATTATTTTTTGAATTTGATTTCGAAAATGAATCACATGAAAAAAAAATGCTCCTTTTAAATACACACTTAATCATAATTAATTATTTTTAATTGCATTATTTATGCCCCGTCATCACGCCTCTTTCCCTCTTTCCCTTCTCACCTCTCTTTCCCTCTTTCCCCGCTCTCACATCTCACATCTCACATCTCTTCCCCTCTTTCCACTCGTCGGATCAGAGTAGCGTTTGTACACACCTCACGGTCTTCCTTCTCCACTCTGCCGTCTCATCCACATGCATTATTAATTCTGATTTATTTTTCCTTGCTTCGATTTAGTTTTCATTCACTGTCGTGGCATGATTTTTCTGGTATGAACTCTTCTTTCTGGGCGCATAATTCATCAATATATTTAGAAACAATATATGTACGATGGGATTTTGTAATTAATCGATCTGATGGAAATTTTTCTGTTGAGCATTTTAGCGAACATATTGTGGGCATCAAGGATTCATGAATTCATTTATATACTTCAGAATGAAACATTGTTTTTACATTTTCTGCTGAATGAAACATATGGAAGTAAAATACTCAAGATTGGTGACCAGGTATGGTACAAAAAATTAATTACAGAAAGATCCCCGACATTAATATATATATTTTTTGCAAATTTGCATTACATTTGTTTTTTTTTACAATTAGGTCCCAGCTGATGGGGTGTTGATTATCGGCCAGTGTCTTGCCATTGATGAATCTAGCATGACTTGCAAGAGCAAAACTGTAAACATAATTAACTTACAAAATAAAAATGGGGATTTACATATTTACCCTTTCAAAACTTGCAAAATATCAAAAATATCCTAATGGTTAATTTTCAGGTGCACAAAGACCAAAAATCATCGTTTCTTATGTCAGCTTGCAAAGTGGCGGACGGTTACGGTACCATGCTGGTAAGCCAACAATTTGATGATGATAATATATATTTATTAATTACTTAATATCTGAAGACAATGGCGAAGAAACTCCTCTCGAGGTGCAAATTTTTTTGTAAATTATTATGAATTAATACAGTGTCATTTTCGTAAATATTGAATTTACATGTGATAATTCAGGTACGATTAAATGGCGCTGTCGCCGGTGCCGTTTTAATTGTCCTTATAGCCAGGTACTATTTCTCCCTCTCTCTAAAATTCGAAAATAATTAAAAAAAGTAACAATCTCTCTTTGTCTCTCTAGATATTTTACTGGAAAGATGACAAACTCTGACGGAATGCAACAGTACATTAAAGGACAAATACGCGTGAAGACCATTATTGACGGAGTCATTAAGATTTTCACGGTCGCGGTATATACTAATTAATTTGTTCATTAAATAAAATTATTATTATTTTTAATTTGATTAACTTGTCTTGATATAATTAATTTATTAACAGGTCACTGTTTATATTGTTGCGGTTGCTGAAGGTCTTCCTCTTGCCGTCACATTAACGCAAGTCACGACACAATTTCATTCTAACCCCTGCCTTTTGCAATATTTTATAAAAATCCTCATTTTTATTTTTTTTAGACTGTCTTATTCTATGAGAAAAATGATGGCTGACAAGGCTCTCATAACTATTTATTTATCCACATAAATATTAGTTTCTTTTTTTTTCCATAAATTATTGAACTCCTGGTTCATGATGGCATGAATATCTATTTTGCAAATTTACCCCTCGAACACTTCTAATTATGATAATGATCTTCAATACTTTTCTGTTGTAGTTGGTTCCATAGATTGAGAGGGAGGAAGAGAAGAGTTCGAAGGCAAATTTGATAGATTTTGTGTACCTTCTGGTACAAGGGCAATTTTGATATTTTGTAGTTTTGGGAGAATATGTATGAAATTAGGGGTTTTTGTAGTTTACTTTGATGTCTAATTTTTTTTTGTCTTTCCGAACAAAAGCTTCTGAGCTTGTTCTTTTCAAAATGTTTCATTTAGATTTTTTAATAAGTTTAGTTTAATAAGTTTGTTTCTACAAGAATCATTTTGCAATTTCAAGTAATGTACAGGAATTGTTTGCAAATCTATTTTAGATATAATAACTTGGTTTTTCAATTTGTTGTCTGTACATGTTAGTATTTACGGTAAATCAATGGTTATACTAATACTAAGGTTTTTTTTAATTTCTATTCATGGTCAATCTGTGGTATGTACAATATATATTCTTGGGTATGTACAATTGTGTTACTGTGGCAAATGATGATAAACATTTTAGTGATATATTATACTATTAATAATGATATGTATAATCTCAAACTTAAATGTATACATGAACACCATAAATTTAATCACCACTGTTGGGCAATTTCAGAATTGAAAGGGCCTGACTCACAATTCTGACTTCTACGAAATCCAGGAAGGAGACTATAAAAACGTTTTCCCGGTTTTTCAACCGCAGGATTCTCAATACCAAATTCTTCAGAATTTTAAATACCAATTACTTACATACGGATTCGTATCTGGATCCGTTTTCTCACCCCCGCCCGTTAAGGAAAAGCACTCTTCCAAAATGCTGGATAGCGGGTCTAGGTCGGGATCCGCAACGGTTAGCCTCCCTCCAACCATTAGTGCTGGATAAGGAAACATCACTAATCCCGAATTAGAAATCCAAGATAAAATCGAGAATTGATATCCTAAATTTGGAATTATGAAACAAAATTCTGGATTTGGGGGCTCTAAAACAAACTTTCTCTTCGTAGTCACGTGGTCCCCAAATATTCCTCCTTTCTTGTCTCTTCTCTTGAATCTCTTCCTTCTCCTTTGTCTCCTCTCTCACAAAGTCATGGAAAAACCATGGATCGATCTTGATACTTAACAACGAACTTCTGCTTAATCATCTTCTTCTCTTCCAAAATTTGATACACGAGCTTCCAGATTGATGGATTCAGCTCCTGAAAAGCTCGCCTCGCACCAGATTTGGTACAGCATTACCGCAATCAGATTCTTTACCTCTGATGAAGTCTTCGCATCAATCAATAGCTCTGTTGGTTTAGTAGGATATAAGTCCCGCAGCCCTTATAATTCCAATAATTTCGTCCTTAATTCTTTAGAAAAGTTACATTGTTCAAATATATGAATAACCAATTCATCTTCTTTTCTTACATAGGATGCATCGATTTGGGATTATCCATCCATCCTCTTCTAATGAGATTGCCCAGCTTTAAAATTTGCGATTGTGCCATTCCAAGCCATAGGCATATTCTCATTCTAAAAGGTATTTTTAATTTCCAAATTTGCATATATTTTTCTTTGATAAAACTCCATTTACTAAACATTATTGTCCCAATTCCATTGCAATTTGAGATTAGGAGAACTCGCAGCATGTATTTTAAAAAAAAAAATCTTTGTAAAATTACTATAGAATTTATTTTTTTATGTGATTTATGATTATAATTTTAGGTTGTAATTAATGTTCTTACGAGGGGGTTTTACTATAAAATTATGTGTTTTCCACTATATAATTGATGGAAACTCTCTAACCTAGCAAAATTCTGACATTCATTGACAAATATATATTTTTATAGGATTTGTTGCGAGCTCTAAATACTGAAGAAGAACGAGGTAGCATCACATATCAATGGTATGAAATTGAATTCTGGACGGTTCATGAGAAAGTTCAAGCAGAGAAATAATGTATATTGGTTTGAAGAAAATATTTTCCGAGTCTGAAACTATAGGCGTTCATGAGAAGGTTCAACCAGAGATTTGTTTCGTGGTGGACTCTTTTGTAATTTTATAATTTTGTGGACTTTATCGGTATTGTTATCTTTTAAGTGTAGTAATATTATGGATCATTGTGTAATTTTAAGCAATCTAATCTAATACAATTATAATTAAGTGTGGACTTCTTAAATTGCAATGATAGTATGGACTTGATTGTAATTTTTGAACAATTGTGAAATTTGCTATCAGTTTAGAAATTTAGTTTTTCTTACCAATGTGGTGGGTATCACTTATCACTTAAAACAGTAAAATAGTTTAGAAATTTAGTTTTTGAACAATAGCATGTATCATTGCTCATAGTACAATTATAAACCCAAACCGGTTCCTTGACCGAATCGAAACCATACATACTGGTACAAGAAGTCGATGTCGGTACCACTTAAAACAGTTTAGGTACCTTCGACATTGATCGTTAAATTACAGGATTTAAGAAGAATCCAACCAACTCACGATGAGTTTGGTACCAGTACCCCATAATAAGAAGTTCCATTTGCATATGCATGTATCTCAAGAACCCTCAAACCCTGTACCATTTCGTACCGGTACTGGTCTCTCGAGAAGATCAAGAAGCACTCAAAAACTTGTTCTTTAAGCAATCTCCATCCCATACACTCTCGAGAAACTTAGTGAACTGGTACACTCTCAGAACTCTTCAAATTGAGCAAGATCCGTTAACCCGTTTTTCTCTTGAACTTTACATACATACCCACAAATCTTTGCTATTTGCAATTTTACCTAAAAACCCTCTTAATTTGCATAATTTCTATGCAACCACTTTCTATTTTATATTCTTGGAAATCACTATTTTCACACATTAACAAATATACCCAAAATTTCTGTGTTTTTACAGTTTTCTGCCATTTTGCACAAAAACCCTTGTAACTCTCAAAATACTTTTTCTTAAAAACTTTTTGCAACATTTCTCATATATATACCCTCAGTGATCTTACACATTTACAAATACACCCAAAATTTCTGTGTTCTTGAAATTTCCATTTAACTCTCAAAATATCTTTTCTCTACAAATAAAACACGCTTTTTAGTACATAAAATCTTCTAACGGCCTTCAATCTTTGTCCATTCACGGAACTACTGGATACGTCCAGTATCTCCGCAAAACACTTTTAATAGAGTATTGATTCCGAGTTTCGAACTTACCAATGATTAAAAAGATTTTTAAGAATGCAAATTTTGCGGGCATAAATATCTCAAGCAAAAATTATTTTGACTGTTGTAATAATCCTCTCTTTTGTGAAATATAATCGAATGAATGTTTACCGAATGCGATTGAATGGTTTTGAAAATAAAAAATCTGGATACATTTTTGTTCTTGTACACAAGTACATTGTCTCAGGAAAATATAATAAATATAGTTGGTTTCATTTTACAATACAAAAATAGGAAATGATAATACATATATATTTACAGTATAATAAATATAGCTAGTTTATTTAATTAGGGAATTAATAATGTGTGGAAAAATTTCTATCCATATATTATTTGAATCAAATAAAGGAAACTCTGTTTCGTTGATCCCTATTTGCAAACAAACTCTTCTCTTTTGTTTTTCTTCCGTCAAAATCTTCAAATCTTCTCTAACGGCTATATCCAGCAAGACCTAGAATCTTCTCCTCCAACGGTCATATCCAGAGAGGCGTTGGAGGAGCCCCCTGTTTTCTATATATATGCTCGTCCAATCCCTCTTCGACCAGACTCTCTCTCTCTCTCTCTCTCTCTCTCTCTCTCTCTCTCTCTCTCTCTCTCTTCGACCAATTGAAGATGAAGCAAGTGCAAAGCCCAAGTCAGAGCCAACAGATGGCTATTTCTCTCTCATCTTTTCTTCTCCAAATCAAAGATGTGTTAGAAACAGAGCGAGATATCTAGTCTTTCTCTCTCTCCTTCCTCTGTCTCTCTCTCTCTTCGACCAATTCAAGATGAAGCAAGCGACAATGAGAGTTTTCTTTCTGTTTCTAGAAGAAGCAAAAATGGCGAGTTCTCCCTTTGATTTTTACTTGAAGAAGTAACCACAGTGCATAAAGTTCCAGCTGGGCCTTATGTTCTGTTCATGCAAAACGGGTTGAGGTAAAATACTAAAGTTCCTGTCTTTTTCGAATTATTTTTCAACTGTCTTTTGTCAGATCATGTTTGCATCATTATTTGGTTTCAATTTTGTTGGAAGTATATTTTTTCTCTTATGTGAATTTATTTCAAGAATTCGAAGTTTGCCTTCTTCTTTCTTTTTTTTGTTGACGTGAGAGCGAGAATTACTTTGGGCAATTTACAATTAACCAATTTCAAAGTTTGCCTTCTTCTGCTCGAAAAATTTCCACTGCTCTTTTTAATATTTAACCAATTAACAATTATCACTCATATCTTTGTTGACTTTGGACCATTTGCAGATATTGATTTCGTTTCTTTTTTCTATTTCAGTTATTAGGATTGTAGATTAAGGATCCAAATTGTGCAAAAGTACTATTTTGAGCAGCAATTAATGAGGGGGGGGTCGAACAGTGACGAAGAGAACCGAGTCATTGCAGCCAAATGACAAAGGGGGCCGAGTCGGATCTGAAGGGAACTGCCCATTGCTGTGCAAAGTACTTATTATTATCTCAATTCCTTATTTATTTCACTTCCACTGTTTGCAAGTCTAAGTTTCTTTTTTTGTATAAATTTCAGAAGCACCAAACTTCTCAATTCCAAATAAGTCGCTGCAGCAGGGTAGTATGAAGTATCATGGATCCCTTTGCTGCTGAAAATACCTCAAGACTTTTTTCATTACATGTGTATTTTTCTAGCTTGTTTATTTTTGTATGTATGTATGTGATGTATGTGTGTGTGTGATGTATGTGTGTGTGTATGTCTGATCTGTGTATGTGTGTGTATAATATTTGTGTATTTGTCTTTTTCATGCAGGTTAGGGCGGGAGGAGGGGGTTCCGGGTCGGGCCCATGCGGGGCCCGGCCCGAGGGAGGGGGGTCGGGCCCATGCGGGGCCTGGCCCAGGAGGAGGGGTCGGGTCCACGCGGGGCCTGGCCCGGGGGAGGGTCGGGCCCATGGGGAAGGGATCGGGCCCACGCGGGGCCCGGCCCGGGGGGGGGGGGGGTCGGGCCCACACGGAGCCTGGCCTTGGGGGGGGGGGGGGGGTTGGGCCCACACGGGGCCTGGCCCCCGGGGGGAGGTCGGGCCCACGCGGGACCTGGCCCGGGGGGGGGGGGGGGGGGGGGGGTCAGGCCCACGCGGGGCCTGGCCACCCGGGGTGGTCGGGCCCACGCGGGGCCTGGCCACCGAATCAAAACACAAACTCAATCCCGAAATGATTTTTAAGGAAAAAATTAAATGGGTTCCATATACAAAATGTATGTTATTTGGTAAATATTTAAGCTATAATAAAATTACAGTTGTTGTAAACAATTGAAAAAAGATTATTTCACCAGCATATAAATGCCATAAATATTTCGGTTTTAATTAGAAATATTAATCGTTCAAAACTGATGTTATTACTTCTTCGGTTTTTCTCTCTCTTTGGCCCATTAGAAGAAGAAAAATATAAAGGCATTTTTGGTCTTCTTGTCTCTGATAAACAAAGATACATCATTCTACCAAATAACATACATTCTATTAAAAAAAACATATTAAGAAGATAAAATTTGTTTGAAGAATTTGGTGCAAGGCTTCCTATTTTTTCGAGTGAAGAATTTCGTTCTGCGACTGTGCAATCAGACGGATACGAAACTTTTTGGGGTTAGAACCTTGGAAGCACTACAAGAAAAACGAATTTTCCTGACACAATTTTTCCGATACATTGAATATCTGGTCGGCAAAGCTATCTTATCCCCGGTAATTTCAAACAAAAGTCGTTAAATAATGCATATTGCCAACAAAAGAACTACGACGGCATATTGTCAAAAAAGCCACATTATTATTTTTTTGATTAACAAAAGCCACATTATTATTAATGTGAATTGCAAATGGCAGTTATCTGAGCAATTATGTATGAAATCTTCAGTTTCTATAATCCATATTTATTGGCCTTAATGAACGTGCCTTAAATATAGTGTAATTGTCTCCTTCCAAATTTCTTTTTATTGTAGAGGTTCTTCCATTTTTTGAGAAATTGAAACAGTCTGGTATGTATTTTAGAATTTGGCTGTTTATCTTAGGAGAAATTTAACGTTCTTGTCCATTGAATTTAATGGTTATATTTTATATCTTCTAGTATTTTGCACAAAACTATGATTACTTAAGACCATAATATTTGTTGGAATTTTTTATATTAGATAAAAGTATTTAGCAAAAAAATGTCTGTTTTTGATACGGGAAACTGATGAGTCAGTTGAATTTCATGCTTGTGATAAACATATTTTTTTTTTAATAGTAGCATATTACATATAACAGTTGAATTTCGCTTTTTTTACCTAATTTTTAATTTACTTTTTACTTCGATATTTTTTTGCTAAATTCTAGTATTTTATGCAGATCAGGTGTTGAATCATTTGACTTGTCTGAAATTTTGTGTTTCAAACCAGTTAGCACATGAATGATAAGGATAGAGAATGGAGCATACACGAGAGGATTCAATTTCATTGATCAGTTCGATTACAAAGAGAGAGATATTTTTTCTTTTATTTAGTTGTTAGTATTCCTGTCTTCCCTCCATGAATAAAATTTGAACTGAAAATATGAACATTCATCAATGACACAAATTATCATGATAAATAGATACTATTCAAAATTAAAATGAACTAGCGTTGTGCCCGCGCGATTGCGCAGGTTTTGCTCTATGTTCTAAGTTAATGTATTTAATTAACATGATAACTAACACATGTTAGTTATTAATTTAATATGTAATTAACATTAATTCGAATTTATAAATTTGAATCAATATTAATGAATATTTAATGATATATTCTAATTATCACGTGAATTAAGTGCAATAACACAAATATAGAGAATACGGTTGATACTTATTGGAGCTTCATAAAATTTTATATATTTTTTTTCACTTACAACTGATATTAAAAAAAAATTACTTTACTCCAAAATGTACCCGCCGTACCCTCCATATTTGTACTATTACATTTGGTTAAAGTGATAATTAGATCATATCGTTAAAAATTCATTAATATTGATTTAAATTTATGAATTCGAACTAATGTTAATTACGTATTAACTTAATAGCTAACCCGTGTCAGTTATCATTTTAATTCAATAAATTAACTTTGAACACAGAACATGTTATGGTTGCGCGGGCTTTGCTCTATGTTCAACGTTAATATATTTAATTAAAATGATAACTAACGCATGTTAGCTATTAATTTAATACGTAATTAACATTAGTTCGAATTCATAAATTTAAATCAATATTAATGAATATTTAAGTATATGATCTAATTATCACGTTAATTAAATGCAATATCACAAATATGAAGAATACGACATGTATATTTTGGAGTAAAGTAATTTTTTTTATTTTTAATATCATTGTACTGTTCGCTGAAAAAATATATAAAATTTTATTAAGCACCAAAATTTACCAGTCGTATTCTCCATATTTGTGCTATTGCATTTAATTAACGTGATAATTAGAACATATCATTAAATATTCATTAATATTGATTCAAATTTATAAATTCGAACTAATGCCAATTACGTATTAAATTAATAGCTAACATGTGTTAGTTATTTTAATTAAATATATTATACAGAATATGTAAGGATAAAATTTGGAGAAGAATATAATTTTTTCAATTAAAAATTAAAAAAAGAGAGACACGTGTCTCATTTTCATGCTATGTACCCAATTAGAACTATGTATAATTAGAACTATGTATAATAATACCCCAAATTACTGATCATGGCTTGGGCTAGATTCTTTACTTCTCATAGATTTATAAAATTTCAAATATTAAGTTACATAAAATTTACATTTATAAAAGGCTAATATATGTATTTAAAAAATATACTCACTTTGTTAATATATGAGTATATATAACCTTTTGTTGTTATTATATATGTTTCATTAGTAATATATTATTTTCACAGTAAATTGTTCATTATTGTTATTACGGGTCGAATTCACGAACAAAAATTTCAACACAAATCTCTATCAATAGTTAGATTAGAAATATTTGGATGAGAAAGTAGTTGGTGGTTATGTTAATCACAACCGTTCATCATTGTTTAATCAATAGTTAAAAATATTTTGTCCATTTTTTGTCTAATAATTTGTCCATTAATCAATTTCCTTGTTATTAATATATATTTTTTTGTCAATACATCATTTTTGTGTCCATATATAATTTACGATTCTCCAATGTCAAACACATAATTGTGAATATTGGTATTCTATTCTAACCGTTTACATATAATTTTTCGACCTACGGATCTTTCCAATAGGAAGTATTACTTTTCGATACTAGCATAACGTGTTATGGGACCTGGAATTAATTTGAGTATAACATTTTGTTTGCAACCAATTAAGAACTAAAATAATGTCATTAGTATTAATTGCTTTTGTAACAATATTGAACTAAAATTATGTTCAGTAAAATCAGATCTTGAACAATTTTCATATTTCTGTTTTTATTGAGCAATATACTTTCGCTGTGCGCTGTGCCGAGGCAATATTACAAAATCAAAACGTACAAAAATTTGATTGATAATTAAATTTCAATAAATTTTAGTATTATAAGAGTCCCAAATGTTCCACACAAGACATCTTTTGGTATGGCAAAAATTTGACAAAATATATTAATTGTACTTTTTCTATGATAAATATGAAAAAGTATTAATGAGAAGAAATATTTGAATTGTTCGAGAAATCCGGATCTCGAAC
Organism: Luzula sylvatica; assembly: GCA_946800325.1. NCBI lineage: Eukaryota > Viridiplantae > Streptophyta > Magnoliopsida > Poales > Juncaceae > Luzula > Luzula sylvatica. The sequence continues at coordinate 10,577,927 of OX326961.1, read as the reverse complement.
CGTTTTAATATTTCTATCTTTGAATCCTAACACTTTCACCATACTTAAACAATATAAGATAATGAAAACATAAAAAAAAATGATCAATTATTAGATCTTCTAATATTTATCTCTTTAAATTTTAATACAGTTGAACTGCACCGACACAATGTTACAAAATTAAAACACAAGAATAAATTCAACATTACAAAAGAATCATATGTTCAAGAAAAAATATGTTTTCGTATGGCAAAGAAATTTACAAAAATATGTTTTCGCATGGCAAAGAAAAAATATGTTTCTTGCAGTTCGCATATGATGAATATGGAGAGATATTAGTATCTGACGAAAGAATAAATATTTAAATCGTTCAAGAAAGCCGGATCGTTTGATCCTAATGTACTCCAATTATACCGAGACAACATTACAAAATTGAAACGTAAACGAAACGAGAAACAATTATGTTTAATTCCCTTGTTTGGACTGCGGGAGTGAGGTTATCTGCGGTTGTTCCCTTTTCCCAAGGCACTCAATTGCAGTAATGCTACACCCCGCAGAATCTACCTGGTTTGACGACTACAGTAATAAACAAAATCTGGCAGGAAGAAACAGTTACCATCCTTCATTGATTGCCTCCTCCTACCTCCGTTCAAAGTATTGTTAGCTTAGTTTAGGAATTCGAATTAAGTTTAACCTTATATTTTAGTTGTGCCCATTGATTCATTTTTTTGTGGAATACATATTTGATGGTATTGTAACACCCCAAAAATAAAAATGGAAAAGGATGCAGCAACCCGCCAGTATACAACTCGTATACCACAGGCTCTCATATGAAAACATCACAAAACAAGATACTAAACTAATTCGAAAACAACAACAACAACACATACACATACACATACATACATTACGGAATTAAAATAATAATACAAAACTATTGAGGAAGCATAAAATATATTAATACGCAATTCAGATAACGTAGGCGTTCTCACTCTCGAGGTACCCGCAACTCCCGATATTTGACCTTCGATACCTGTACTAAAAATGTAAATCGATATTACGGAAGTGACTAAGTGAGTGAAACCTCGTTAAAAGTAGTCATAACTAAAATAAGTACTTTTCAAATAACTTCATAAAATAATCTCGTATAACTTCAAATCGTATCTTTTTCGAAATATATCTCAAAATAATTGCCCTGATTTTACAAACTCGACATCGAAATCAAATCGATTACCTTCGTATCTAATCATATATGTAATAATACTTTTATCCGGGGTGAGGACGCAAACAACACTCGACTGAAGTGCCAACCCGCACTGATAGCGAGTCGCACACGAGCTGGAACAAAACATAAATCTCGGGAAGCGCGAATTCCCTACAAAAATGAGCTGACGACGGATATTCATGCGCCACAGCCAGACCCCTCATGGGTCGGGACTTTGCACTACTTCAAGTTTGCTACGCAATTCCCTCCAAAGAGCGCCACGGAGTCACGCGACACTACACCTATCAAACTAAAACATACCGAAGGAGCCGCGTATGTTCACATAGGACCCTCTTTCAAAATCGTAAGCCCGGCTTACGTTTTATCCAAACAAAATTCTACATATATATAGAGTCTCTCGGAGACCCTCTTTAAAATCGTAAATCTTGTTTACGCTTTATCCAAATAAAGTCTTTCTCATAATAAAATATTATAACCATATAATTTACTAAATAACTTTCATAAAACGAAACACGCTTTTTAGCGCAAATCATTTCTGAAAACAAATTCGAAATATACCTTTTATATTGGAATGAATATCCAAATTCAAAATCATACTTTCACAAATCATTTAAAATCATAAATCGTCGTACCTGTTATTCAAAATCATTTCCAAATATACCACTAATATCAAATTCGAATCATAATTCAGAATCATTATCCAAATTCATTTTATTTATCAAATCCTCTAATTCGAAATCATAATTTTATATATATCATTAATATCATAAATTATCATAATTATATTCAAAATCAATTTCTCGAAATATCACTATATCATAAATGAAATAATATACGTTTTCGTAATTCGACACGTTTTTTTGGAACAAAATTCGTTTGGAACAAAATTCGTTTGAATCAAAATAGGTATAAATAATGGTAAAAAGGGAGAATAACACTCACAGATTGATCGAACTCGATCGACGCCAAGACGGAATCGAAAACCAATATCGATCGATAAGAAGCGAAATTTCGAAACTCAACGAAATACCACCAACTGATTTTCTATCTAGTACTATTGCCCCCACAACTACTGCATGATAAAAATTTAATGAATCTCTCTACCAGCTATATTGCCTCTCCTCTTATTTGGGGCGAAATAACATATGGAAGGAGGAAATGAGTTCATCACATGAAAGTAATGGATTCTGGAGAGAGAGAAAGCACTTCGTATATAAACCTAAAGTCTAGCCGCTCAAAGATTGCAATGCTGCGGCCCAATCAGAATAAAAGAAAACTGAAGTTTTTCATATGTAACCCTAAATACTTTTTATTTGCAAACTTTTAAAAGAAAACACTTATAGGACCATGATAATGTATACAAATACATTGTTATTTTAGATAACAAAAGCATATAAATATTTTGTAGTTCAAAATTACCCCCAAAACATATATATTTACATTACCTCAAAATTATTATATTCACATAATCATTCAAAATATATTATTTCCTCCGATGTTAGTATTTCCAAATAATTTTATAATCTAGGAATATGATCTTATTAAAACTACGATTTAGATTTGAGATAATTTATAGAAACATAACGACAAATATTAAAATCATATTTTTAATATTTATTACAAGTATAAGATTATAATTTTTTTCAATATATACAGTGATTAAGGTTAAAATAATATGTGATTACTAACGATTTTTTTACAGCTTCTTTCGACAATTAAGGGCATCCAATTAGTAAATTTGGGTACTCCCAGATTTTCCCAAATCCTCTTTTTCTAATTTGATTTTGCCATGTTAAAATCAATTGTTGTTTTTGGATTGAGTAAAACTCGATTTTTGGATATTACAGTTACGTACAACAACTCGATCTGAAACACACTCGACTTTTAAGTAATATATACAAGCTTCACGTTTCGAAGAAAAATTATATTTGTTATTTGTTTTATAAATTTTAATAATATATAAAATATCATTAAAAAAACTATAAGACATAGCTGCTTAATCAAGTTTGCATATTTTATTATATATACACCAATCCAAACATTAAAATCCTAAAAGCATCATTGTTAACTTCATACGTCCAAACACATACAATAACATAGCAATTGCATAATGACATATAAGAATGACAAAATGGGTCCTTAAACATCAATCCAAATAGGTCCTTAAACAAAATCTAGCCATGTGAAAAAACCAAGGGCTAAAAAAGAGCTATACACCAAAAAAATATATATATATTACCTGGGACGTATACAAAATAGTATTAATTGGTTACAAAAAGCGATGCGTATTTATTTATGTAAAAAAACAAATCTTAAATAATAATAACAATCTTTGAACTTTTTTTCCTTCCTATAAATTAGCGTAAAAAAGTGTCAAGAGGTTGAGAAGACGCAAATAAATTTACTTGCAGTATATGTTCAAGAAAATATATGTTTTTCGTATGGCAAATAAATTTACAAAAATATGTTTCTTGCAGTTTGCTTATGATGAATATGGAGAAATATTAGTGTCTGTCAAAACAAGAAATATTTAAATTGTTCGATAAAGCCGAATCTCAAACGATTTTAATGTTTCTATTTTCAGATTCTAATCTACTTCCATTAAACCAAAACAACATTACAAAATTGAAACGTAAACCAAACGAGAAAAAATTATGTTTAGACAAAATCTAGCCACGCAAAAAAACAAGGATTAAAAAAGAGGTATACACACCAAAAAAAAAACATCAAAAGACCCATCACAATCAAAATACTGTAAGAAAAACCAAAAAACACATACTAAGCAAATTGCGCAATAGCACGGATCCAACAACTAGTAATATATATAGTTTGTATAACATTTTTTATACATATGATCATATTCCATGCCACATAAAATCCTCATCAAAGTTATAATTGTAACTAATATTTGAGGGTGAGACACAAAAAATCATATGTTATGAGAGGTTGTAAGTCGAGTCTATTGACACCTCTGAATGGAGGACCACCGAACCTTTTCAATTTTTTTTTTTTTTTAGCTTAACTATTATTAGTTCGTTGTTAATCTTAGCGCGGACATCTATTTTCGAGTGCCTCTCTTTGATCGGATCTATCTTTTATCGAAATTGATCTATATGCAGAAGCTCATATTCTTAATCCAGTTATTATACACTTAATTCGTGGTCTAATGAACAAAGTATTGTATATCCATTCAACAAGTAGGGATATTAATGTGTCGGGTAAAATTCGAATCTATGGGTATCTGATCCGAACGGAGCAGGTAATAACGAAAATATAACATAAAACATATATTAGTATTATTTTTAAAAATTTAATTTTAAAAATTCATCAAATAAAGTCATTTAAATTTTCTCTTTTTAAATTTTCATTTCTATTTGTAAGTGTGAATAAACCTAACAAATACATGCACATAGACTCAAAGTGATCATTATTAATTTATATATCAACTCTTAAATGTGGTCTCCAGCAAATTATGTTGTTATACCACTTTTAATATAACGCCTCGTCTAGCATTATTAATTCATATATTCGCTCCAAGTTATTTATTAATTAGTTAATATATTCACTCTTAAATGTGCAATTTGATCACATGAAAAATAAAAAGGTCGGGAATTGATACTTGCAATTTGGTATATTGTATTTTGGTATAGTATTTTGCTTTGTTGATAATTAATGATAATTAATGTTAGTCAAGTTAATTATTCTGATTAATATCTTTACAAATAATAAAAAAAGCCTCTCTGTTATATTATATTTAGGCTATACAATAATTATAAATTTCTTTGATAAAAAACTAAATTTCTATTCATTATTTTGATTATCAATAAAAAAAATAACAAAGCAGAGAGAGAGAGAGAGAGAGAAATTAAATAAATTTGCATCAATAACTAAATCAGAAAATCCGCATCGAAGCTATTATTATAATATGTAAGAATTAATAAACATTAATAATAATTTTTAGGAAAAAGTCTGTTTTTAGTCCCTTATCTTTTATAAAAAGTTCAATCAAGTCCCTATCGTTTCAATTTTGTTAATCAAGTCATTTAACTCCTTTATTTGGGTATAATCAAGTCCTTCCATCAGTTAAGTGATGACTGGACTGTTAAGTGATGATATGGCAATATGTTATATGAAATATTTGATGACATGACAAAAAAAATTATAATATATTTTTTTATACTAATTTCAGGTAAAACCCTTTTAAAATGCAAAATATCATATTTGTCCATGAAAATCTTAATATCATATATATCCCTGTAAATGTCAGTCATTGACTCATTATCACATTAAGTCTTTACGTTAAGTTTTAACATATATAGTAGTGAAATTACATGTTTGCCCTCCATCTTTGTCCGCTCAACCCAAGTTCCATTAGCTCCTAGGCATATCTTGATCGCAAGCTCTACTGGTGATGTATAATTCTTGCGACGCCCTTCATTTTCTAGTGAATCCCCATTTCGGTGACCATCTCTGACTCGCGCGACGCACACCGCGGGATTGTATGAATTGACGAATTCAGATTTTATTCAGAATTTATATGAAAATGGAACTCTAAATTTGAACAATTATTCAATTATTTGGACTGTGGTGAATTTTTGAGACAAATGAATATGTACAACAAAGTTAATAATCAGACTAAACCTCTGAGAGAAAGAGAGAGAGAGAGAGATTACATCTTCGAATGGTGATTGGGACGATACCTGGCCGAACTATGGTGCCCTAAAATAGCCAGCAGAAACGAACATATCAAACTGAATAGAGAAGAGAAATGGGATAAATCCTGTCATAATTAACCATAATTCATTTCAATTTATCTCCAATTCATAATAATTAACCCAACTGAGAAATAAAATCAGAGTTCATCAAATTCAACTCCAAAATCATAGAATCGATAAGATCAGCAAACAATATATGTACCTAAAAAGAAATGGGATAAATCCTTTTTCTATTTCGAGCTCCATTTTCATATAAATTCTGGATAAAATCAGAATTTGTTAATTCATCAAATCCTGCGGTCTGCGTCGCGCGAATCAGAGATGGTCACCGAAATGGGGATTCGCTAGAAAATGAAGGGCGTCGCAAGAATTAGACATCGCCAATGAAGCTTGCAATCAAGATATGCTAGGAGCTAATGGAGCTTGGAATCGTGGAATTTAGATATGGCAGCATATTGCTAGGAGCTTTGGGTTGAGCTGAGAAAGATGAAGGGCACACATGTAATTTCACTAATATTTATGTTAAACTTAACGTAAGTCAAATATGATATTTTGAATTTTAAAAGGGATGTTTCTGAAATTATTTCATAAAGATTTTTTGTGCCACGTAATCAAATATTTCATGTAACATATTGACATATCATCACTTAACAATCCAGTCAACATTTAACGAATGGAAGAACTTGATTATATCAAATAAAATAGTTAAAGGACTTGATTAGTCAAATTAAAACGATAGGGACTTGATTAAACTTTTTGTAAAAGGTAAGGGACTAAAAACAAACTTTTTTCTAATTTTTATGAAGAATAAAGTTGCACAAATTGTGTGTGGAAAAAAATCGGAACTATTATTATTTCTTAGTATATGAGACACTCTTTATGGCAATGCGACTTGTTAAAAATGGACATGTTTCAGCCACATGTACATGTGAAATGGCTAAAATAAATTAATATTTATAGGCACGACCAATCAAGTGAGGTGAAAATTAAAGCCTCCTACAACAAAAAACACACACACACACGTACAAAAAAAAGTAGTATGTGTTTGTAAATTAAAGGATTTTTTTCTCAAATAACCTTATTATTTAAAAAATATGTATGGAGACTTAAATATACGGTAATTATCCTTTTTCCAATATGCAGTAATTAAAGGATTCAAATATCTTCAAAGAACTTACCAATATTTTAAGCAGAAAGAAAGTTACGAAACCTCAATATTACCCCCAACTTTCATAATGATTTCACACATTATTATAAAAATATCGGGGAGTTCTATGATAGACTCATTTTTTTTGTCATGAGCCCATTTTTTTTTTTTAAAAATTCGAATATTTGTTAAATAATGATTTTTTTTCTAAGATTCTAGTGTATATTTATCATTTAATGTTATACAAAACATAAATTTTGTATAATTAATTAATAAATAGTTAAAATTCGTAAATAATTTTTTGAAAAAGAAAATTAAAATAGTGTTTGATTTAAATTATTGAATAAATATTAATTGTTATAATTAAAATTGTGAAATGGTTAATAATTAGTGTTTGTTTCCTTATATATACAATTTTTTTAAACAAAGAAAACAAAATCTACGTACCAAAATCAAAATAATTTGTCCAAACCAAATATCAGTTATCCCAATTAAATAATTGATGGAAATGAAAATAAAAATTTCCAAGGACAGATAATTTCATATAATAATTTTCCTTGAAAGAAAATACTTTATTTCAATTAATTATTCAAAATTGACAGATCGCGTAAAGATATCTTTAATACACAATTGTAAGAGAAGCAAAGAAGGGGTTTTCTTACGGTATATGAAATTATTAGTAATCACATACGAAGAATTGTTGCATTTTGGCCATTAAAAAATATACAAGTAAATGAAACTATTATTTTGATATACTTTAAAATATATAGAAAATCAATTAATAAGTATATAGCCAATAGGCACATAGCCTATTGGTTGACTGTGAGACACAAAAAAATCATATTTTGTGAGAAATTATGGGTTCGATCTTCATTTACATTAATAGATGGAGGACACATAAGCCTTCTCCATTTAATATTACTTTTTTTTTAACAAGTATATAATTTAATACCCGAACAAATTAAAAATAATTTAATATCCATAACATATTAAAAATTGGGAAATTTTAAAAAACCTCCGAACCTAATTTTTTTGGATATTGGAAAAAATACTTTTTCTTTTTGGAAACTCCAAAAAATTCCCTCTAACAAACTTTTATTTTCAAATACCTCCCAATAGGGGGTTAAAACTAACCATGAAGGATGCTAAAAAAAAATTGACCAAAATAACTTTCTATTTACATAAGTAGTAATTAAAATAAAATATAATTTTTTATAAATTCAAAACAAAATCATAAATATTTTTTAACATGTATCGATATAATAATATCATGAAAAACTAACATCATATAATAATAAAATAAACACCTTGAAAATATATCGATAGGAAAATATATGTATAAACATCTAGTTTTTTTATTTTCATCCTCCTTTTTTGTATTTTTTTAATAGTTTCATGATATTTTATCTTTTAAATATTTTCAAGGTATTCTTTTAATTTGTTTATGTTAGTTTTTCGGGAAAAAAAATATAAAATCCAAATACATATAATGTATGAAAAATAAAACTATATAAATATAACATACAATAAAAAAAAATTTTAATTATTATATGCTAAAAAATTTTAGGATTTTTTAAAAATTAAAAAATAACATTTTTTTTAATTACTGCATATGTAATTAGAAAGGTATTTTGGTCAAAAAAATTCTGACACCATCCATGTTAGTTTTAACCCTATAGAGAATATTTGAAAATAAAAATTAGATAAAAGGATTTATTTGAAGTTTCCAAAAAAGTAGGAGATATTTTGTAATATCCAAAAAAAATTAAGGTTTTTTTTTGAAATTTTTCCTTAAAAACGTAACCAAAATTAGGAACATTTATGCAGGTAACCCCTTCTAGAATCAAAATTAAAAAAATAACTCCTTTTCTGAAAATATTCCAAAAATAATCCCTTTTTGATAATATTCCAAAAATAACTCATAACTGGTTTTAAAATCCCGCCGGTTAAAATACAGAATTTTAAACATGATATATTTCTCCAAATTTACCATAACATCCTTTATGATCTAATTAATACATTTAATTAAAATGATAACTATTACATGTTGGCTGTTAACTTAATACAAAATTAATATTTATTCGAATTCATAAATTAGAATAAATTTTAATAAATATGTAATTATATGTTTTAATTATCACGTTAGTTAAATGTAATTGTTCTGATGTGTTTTGAAAAAAAATGCAACACAACGATCATGTAATCAACGAAGATCCATTACATCAAAAATTACAATTTGGGACATTATTTTCCTTTTGATAATATCTCTTACAAGTAACAAATCTAAATACATGTATGTATATAAAAGAAAAAAAAATACACTTTTGCCTCCTAAACATTTTCAAAATGTTCAACTTACCCCCTTACTAAAATCTGTACTATTTTATCCCTGAACTTTCAAAATTTGTGCAAGTTACCCCTTCGATTAGTTAACTGCCTAGTCATCAGTTAACTAATAAGGTGACACTGTGAGGTGGCATATTTTTAGATTATTTTGAAGCATGACGTGACAAATTGAATAAAAAAAAAAAATTCAACCAAACTCATTAATCAAAATAATTCAATCCAATAACCATTAAAACAACTCAATAATCAAAAAATAATACAAACCCAATAATCAAAAAATAACCAATCCAATAACCCAAACCCAAACTCCTCACTCTCTCTCTCTCCCAACAACTCTCTCAACAGCCCCCTCTCTCCCCCCTCAAGATCCGCTCCCTCTTTCTTTCTTCAACGTCGCCCTAATGTCACTTTCCCATCCCAAAATCTGCGATTAGTCAGCGCTGCAATCTCCTTCTCCGATGATACTGGTCGAATCGAACTCAACTCTGCTACTGGTACGCAAGCAGTTAATTAATGGCAGTGCCTTAGCCCTTTGTGCAATTACACATCATCTTTTCTTACTTGAACACTTTCAATATCCTTTTCAATTACAATTAGGCTTTGCCTAACAATTAAAAGGAAAAAAAAAAGATAATATTTTTTATTACTTAGTTTTTTCTTTATGAAAAAAAGATATTGATAGGTTATTATTGAAACAGGAAGAAATATATGGAAACAGTAGTAGCAGTAGAAGTAACACGCCGAGAATTCGACATAATTGGCGCCCCTCTTTGCAGAGTATAGATGAATTGGAACTAAATGAACGTGATAATTAAATTACTTTCAAAAGTTCTCTTTTTTTTCCCTTCTTTTTTTGCTTCATGATGAAGTGAACACATGAGCAGTAAGTTCTCTTTTTTTGCTTCATGTACACAAATTAATAGTGAACACATGAGCAGTAAGTTCTTGATAGGAAATTAATTAGCTTTATTTGTAAATTTGTCCCTCTTTTCCTTTCTTTTTCGTTTTAGTGAGACTATTTGTTGTACATTTAAAAGACTGAAACACTTGAATCATTATTATTACTAGATATTATGGACACATTAGAAATCGCATATCATCATTTTTATAAAATAATTTCATATATGTCATTGCCAAAATTGTTCTCTTTCAATTGCAGAAATGTACCAGCCTCTAGTTCATGAACCAAAACAAAATTCCCTATTTTAATTCGGAATAAAAGGAAAGGTAGCTCAAATCAATCCAATTTGGGTCAGGACCAAACCCAAATAGACAATTGGGCAGTGAAGTAGACCGATGATACTGATTAGCTCTGTTTGTAGCTCGACGGTGATTGTCCCACGCAATAAAAGTATCATCGGAGACCATGCTCTGTTTGTAGCTCGGAGACAATGCACTCATTAGGAGAGAGAGAGAGAGAGAGAGAGAGATGAGTTTGGGTTTGGCTGTTGAGAGTGTTGTTGGGAGAGAGAGAGAGATGAGTTTGGGTTTGGGTTTGGGTTATTGGATTGGTTATCTTTTGGTTATTGGGTTTGTATTATTTTTTGATTATTGAGTTGTTTTAATGGTTATTGGGTTGGATTATTTTGGTTAATGGGTTTGGTTGAAATTTTTTTTATTTATTATTCAATTTGTCACGTCACGCTTCAAAATAATCTAAAAATAGGCCACATCACGGTGTTATCTCATCCTGATGACTAGGCAGTTAACTGATGGAAGAGATAACTTGCACAAATTTTGAAAGTTTAAGAGTAAAAGAGTGCAGATTTTAGTATTGGAGGGTTAGTTGAACATTTTGGAAAAGTTTAGAGAGCAAAAGTGTATTTTTTTTCTATATAAAACAATCCATATAATGATATCTTCATAGCTTACTTATGTATAATATAATATAAAATGTGCGAAAATATTAATACTTTAATCTAGGACCGTTCTGCTCTTAAATAATGGCCTCGAAATAACCTCCGTTAAACTCGACGTGCTAGTAGACCTCTTAACGAAATTTAACCCATTTACCAATAATGAGTCACAAATCGAGAAATCCATTTCAGATTTGAGAGGAAACAAAACTTTCGCGATAAAATTAGTAAATACCGAATCTTCTAATTCAGATTGAGTATAATCATTTTCGGTCTTTTGCCATCTCCTTACGAACGCATATTTTTTATTCCCATTTCCCCCTTCTGAGATTTTAGTCATTTTCATCTCGGAGTCGTTTTCGGTTAACGGGTCGGGTTTGAGATTGTAGTATCTCTGTAGAATGCTCATTGAAGGGGTCGAATTGTGGGGCAGATATTTGGATTTGGGGGCATTCGAGGAAGAGTATGAAATTGGTGTATTTATGCAAGAACTTGATTTAATTCCGCGAGTTTAATTTTAAAACTTACTAAATGGATTCTGAAAATTAAATTAATAAAAGCAAAGAGAAATTACCTGTTAATAGTAGGAGAAGAACGAACGGACTTGAGAGGAGGAGATGGAGTGTATGACTGGAGAGCGGAATCAGCAGACTTGTGAGCAAACATTTGCGTATCGCTTACTAAATTGTTCATTCGCTTTATATCTGCTATCTGCAATCAATTCAATAATATCAATTCAGTAAGATTTTTTAATTAGCTGTTAATTTCGGCAAAAAAGTGAGTATTTGTTTACAAGATCACAAAATTCAAAACTCAGTATCGTAACCCTGTTCCAGGAACCAACGTTTAAATGGAATCACATGGCTGATTCGGTCAAAGGTGGTTTATTAGTCAAATATTTTTAATAGTTAAGTTGGTTTATAAGTCAAAAATAAAATGATCTTTTAATAATATCCATAGTGCTCTCAATTATAACACTTTTTGAATCCAATTTTTTCGATCACCACTCTTTTTCTTGCGGTGGGTACGGTGTTTTCAATTATGTCTTCATTCGTTGATGTTTTAAGATCAGTCCAAAATTATGATATTGATTGCCAACTATTATGATTTACTAATTATATAAATTAATGTAATATTCAATGTATTTATCGTATACAAATTGAGAAGATATTAGAAGGAACAAATATAATTTTTCTAACGAATAGACCAAAATACCCTCGCAATAAATCCGTATCTACGACAATAATTGCCCGTGGGCATTCTCACTACCATCAAAAAAATACATGCGTAATATTCTCAATCAGAGAACTTGCATATATACATCACATTAACATACATAAATAGCTCGTATTGTAAAATAAAATCTGAAGATAAAACAAAGAGAACCCCCATACAAAATGAACTCAAGGCTCATGTGCCATAAGGTACACGAATGCCCCAATAATAAAGTGATAATTATACCGTACCCTCTCATTTTTTCATCATATTCTCTATACTATCAATTAATCATTAATTGATGATTAATTAACATTGTCATTAACAATTAATTGATATTAATTAAGAATTACTAATGTATGTATATTTTAACTATATATTAATTAACTGTTAATCGAATATACTTTTGTTAATCACCATGTTATTTAATCATCAATTAGGAATATATATATGATGTGGGAGAATAGATTCTTATAAAATATGACCAAGAAATAAATATGATATTTAATATTTAATTACCATTCACATGCATGAAAACTCTCTCCTAGACGCTGCATAAATATGACCAAAGGAATGGATTCTTGATATATATCTGCACTCAAGAAGTGAAGAAAATGTTTTCATTTTAACACATTGATAAATGGAGCATTGAACCACCATTATTGGAACTATAGGATAGCCGATATCACATTATTCGTTCTCATTCCGTTTTTTTAAATTACTTTCATATTTGTATATTTTGTATTCTTTACGAATCATATTTATGATTAACTCAGCTCGGACAATATTATTGAAAAAAGAAGATATTTTTGGTTGCTTGTTCAAAAATTGTCAAAAATGAAATTCTTTTTGAATGTATATCAGTATTTTTTGTTTCAATTAATTTTGTTCAAATATCATTCCATATCCTTCTCAAATTTGTATTTGTATTTGAGATGTTCAATAAGTATAATGGTATACTTATTTCCATTACATCAAATATGAAAATGTTAATTGTAATTGAGGAGTGTTAGATTTTTCCCAAACATTAAAATTTTGATTACCACAATAAAAGTTTTCTAGAGCACTATAGGATCTACTTCAAGAAAATAATTCTTGGCTCAGATAATCAAGAAATATAAATTCCATCAGATTCCAGATTTCAGATTCCATCAGGCATCTTTATATGCTATACTATAGTTGGGCCTTTATTTATTAAACAAATTTGTAATAGAAATCAAGAAATATAAATTCCTGCTTAATGCCCTCGGATCTTTTTGAAGCTTGTGTATATATTAAAGTCTTGATTTTGAGCTTTTGTTATTTGTTTCTACTAATTACACAATTTAGGGTTAATTGGTTGAATCTTAACAATTACAATTGTTTGGATATGTCATATTTTTTTTTCGAATAGAATATATGTCTTATTTAAAATAATATTGTAGTCGTACTGATGCATTCTTATAATTAAATAACAAACAGAAAATAAGATTTGAGGGAATTTCATATTTACTCGCCCAAAAAGTTTAAAGATCATATTGACTCTTGTACCACCTCAAAATCTTATTTTCCAGGTGATTTTGGGTCGTACTGATGTTCTCCTAAATGAATTTTGATAAGAATGCCTAATCTAATTCATGTAAGCATAAGAATGCCTACTCTATTCACGTAAGAGTTATCTTTTTAACAATTGATTCAGTGAAGCTTAGTTTGGTCCTAGATGAGAGCTTGAAACTAAATTGCATTTTTGGTAATTAGGGGAGTATACTATGATTAGAGTATTTGCATGTTTTGTTTTTATTTAGGTCTAATATTTCTTATATTTTGACGATTTAGAACTTGTTTGGATTATCCATAAATATTAAGGATTCTGTAGTTTTTTTTTTTTGAAATAGTAAGGATTCTGTAGTTAAGGAAGAAGTTCCCAAAATTGTACTAATGATTATACATATTGGATCTTCTAGGTAAGTATTTTCACGCTCAGCTTTATGGTTCTCTCATTTAAATATACTTAAAAATGCTCAGCTTTAGGAAGAAGTTCCGAAAATTGTAATAATATTAAGGATTCTGTCGCTGCCAAAAGACATTTTTGGTAGCGATTATGTCCTGCCGCTGCCAAAAGATATTTTTGGTGGCACTTACGTCCCGCCGCTGCCAAAAGATATTTTTGGTTGCCCTTACGTCCCGTCGCTGCCAAAAAATATTTTTGGTGGCCCATACGACCCGACGTTGCCAAAAAATATTTTTTGGTGGCACTTACGTCCTGCCGCTGCCAAAAGATATTTTTGGTGGCACTTACGTCCCGCTGCTGCCAAAAGATATTTTTGGTGGCACTTACGTCCCGCCGCTGCCAAAAGATATTTTTGGTGGCCCTTACCAACGGCCGCTGCCAAAAGATATTTACGGTGGCATATACAACATGCCGCTGCCAAAAGAAATTCTTGGTGGCCCTTTCGTCCAGCCGCTGCCAAAAGATATTTTTGGTGGCCCTTACGGACGGCCGCTGCCAAAAGGTATTTTTGGTGGCCCTTTCAACCCGCCGCTGCCAAAAGATATTTTTCGTGGCCCTTACCACCCGCCGCTGCCAAAAGATATTTTTGGTGGCCCTTACCAACAGCCGCTGCCAAAAGATATTTTTGGTGGCCCTTACGACCCGCCGCTGCCAAAAGATATTTTTGGTGGCCCTTACGACCCGCCGCTGCCAAAAAATATTTTTGGTGGCCCATACGACCCGACGTTGCCAAAAGATATTTTTTGGTGGCACTTACGTCCGGCCGCTGCCAAAAGATATTTTTGGTGGCACTTACGTCCCGCAGCTGCCAAAAGATATTTTTGGTGGCACTTACGTCCCGCCGTTACCAAAAGATATTTTTGGTGGCATATACGTCCAGCCGCTGCCAAAAGATATTTACGGTGGCATATACAACATGCCGCTGCCAAAAGAAATTTTTGGTGGCCCTTTCGTCCAGCCGCTGCCAAAAGATTTTTTTGGTGGCCCTTACGAACGGCCGCTGCCAAAAGGTGTTTTTGGTGGCTCTTACGACCCGCCGCTGCCAAAAGATATTTTTCGTGGCCCTTACCACCCGCCGCTGCCAAAAGATATTTTTGGTGGCTCTTACCAACGGCCGCTGCCAAAAGATATTTTTGGTGGCCCTTACGACCCACCGCTGCCAAAAGATATTTTTGGTGGCGCTTAGCACCTGCCGCTGCCTAAACATATTTTTGGTGGCATATACGTCCAGCCGCTGCCAAAAGATATTGACGGTGGCATATACAACATGCCGCTGCCAAAAGATATTTTTTTGTAGCCCTTACGTCCAGCCGCTGCCAAAAGATATTTTTGGTGGCCCTTACGAACGGCCGCTGCCAAAAGGTTTTTTTGGTGGCCCTTACTACCCGCTGCTGCCAAAAGATATTTTTGGTGGCCCTTACTACCCGCCGCTGCCAAAAGATATTTTTGGTGGCCATTACCTCCCGCCGTTGCCAAAAGATATTTTTGGTGGCGGTTATGTCCGGCCGCTGCCAAAAGATATTTTTGGGGGCATATACGTCCCGCCGCTGCCAAAAGATATTTACGGTGGCATATACTACATGCCGCTGCCAAAAGGTATTTTTGGTGGCCCTTACAACCCGCCGCTGGCAAAAGATATTTTTGGTGGCCCTTACCACCCGCCGTTGCCAAAAGATATTTTTGGTGGCTCTTACGTCCGGCCGCTGCCAAAAGATATTTTTGGTGGCCCTTACGTCCCGCCGCTGCCAAAGATATTTTTGGTGGCATATACGTCCGGCCGCTGCCAAAAGATATTTACGGTGGCATATACTACATGCCGCTGCCAAAAGGTATTTTTGGTGGCCCTTACAACCCGCCGCTGCCAAAAGATATTTTTGGTGGCCCTTACGACCCGCCGCTGCCAAAAGATTTTTTTGGTGGCCCTTACCACCCGCCGCTGCCAAAAGATATTTTTGGTGGCCCTTACGTCTTGCCGCTGCCAATAGATATTTTTGGTGGCCCCTAAGACCCGCCGCTGCCAAAAAATATTTTTGGTGGCGATCAAATCCTGCCACTAAACGGACCCGACGGTTCAAACTAACATCCTTGGAGCCAAGCGCGATTTTTCCCTCTCCATTTACAACACTCCAGTACACCTCAATTAACAGGCCATAAAGAAGAATTGTATAGCCCAGCGCCACCCTCCCTCTCCAGTTAGGTTTTAAATGGAGAAAAGCCCACATAATTTTGCTATTTTCTGATGGATTAAAAAGAATTAATCTGGATCTTGCATAAATATCTTCAAGGGTATTTTTGGGTTTTCTCCCTCATACTTTGGCCAAATTGGATGAAATTTGGACCGTTGGATTCAGTGCAACTTGCTCTATCAACCCATGCAAGTTGAAATCTGAGGTCTGGGTTTTTCGAATTATTTCCCCCTCTTTTCTCCTATAAAAGATACCCAAAACCCCTCTCTCAACTCACCCTTGGTCCTCATTGGTCAACCCTCCATTGTTAAGAATATTTCAAGCTCCTCTCGCTCGTCGTCGAACCATTTTCGCCAAGGAGATCGTGTCTTAGCACGGTTTTCGAGGCCGTTTCGAGGAGTTTTTCCTCTCTCTCCCTTCTCCGAACCGGATACGAAGTTTCTCTCCTCCTCCTCTCACCTCCTCTCAAGGCGTGAAGGCTCGAGGACCTCGCCAAGATCCAATCTTGGACTTCATTCTCTCCTTTTTCGGTACTCTCTTTTACAATTGTCGCGTTTTAATTAGGAATAATTAGATCTGATTGAAATATCTTTGTGAACTTGTTATATACTGTGAAATATAGTTTGTGAAATTTTTGTGGAATTTTTCATGTATTTGTCCTATTTTTCCTTTGTGAAATACTCAATTTTCTGTGCTATTTTGTTAATTCGATTTAAAATAGAAAAATAGTCAAAAATAATTCTTTCTCAATATCATTGTTTAAATCTAGATCTATAGTAGAATAAACATTTCTAATCAATCTATTATCTCTAATTTCATAGTTGTTATGGATTTTACAAATCTGTTACTCAATCTCAAAACTGTCTGGACTATTCTGTAATTTTCCAGGGACCTATTTGTAATTTTCTTATTACTTTTTACTGGAAGATCCAAACTGTGAAATTCTTTTGTCTTCTCTCTCAGTATTAAATTGTGATATGTTGTGCCAAATTTGAAATCTTGAATTGAGATCTATGTTTTTCTGGAATTTAATTAGTGCCTCGATTAGCCTTGCGTTCTATAATTTGTGTAGACTTTGATCTTGTGAAGCTGAAGATGAAATTTTTAGAGATACTTTGTCAAGTCCAGATCTTGATTGTGACATAATTTCATAATTTTTGGACCAGTAAAAATATTTCTTGAATTGAGAATTTGATTATACGCAAAATTTCCTTGGATCGAACCTATGCTTGTCACTATGATTAGTATTTGTTATAAATTATTTTGATTAACTCGTAAGATTGAAATTACACATTTTAACGACCTATTTTACGTGTTATCAACATCCTTCAACCCAATGGATGGACTTCTGTGCAAAGAGTCAGCCCCCCATGATCGTCCCTTTCTCTCCTTACACCCCATACAACCACAACAAACAACATACCAAGCACACATCCCAGCAAGCTAGCACACTCAACACACAAAAAAGAATGCAACGTAAGTACTATGTCAATGGGGGACCAAGCAACTATCACAAGATGAGGGAATGGATTGCTAAAACCCCACAACTCGTGCAACCACACAGAACCAGCTCCACACACGAGCCAGCAGCCATCCAGGTCAAGAAGCAGCAAACGACGACCCCACCAGGTTTTCCAACCCCATTATCTCCTCAACAATCGACATCCAGTGAAAAAGCACCACTTGCATTCCTGCCGGACCCCAATCACCCTGCCTACGAGGGTCTGTGCCTCAAATGCTTCTCGCATGAGCACGAAACCATCCACTGCAGGCAGAAGCGGATGTGTTGCTACTGCCGAAGACCTGGTCAGGTCTACAAGGTGTGTGTGACGAGGATTAATGCGATAAACAAAGCCAATGTCTTCAACCCGAATGACAAAACGTTGGCTCCCCTCCCTCCCCTCACACCCCACCGCCTACATGCTACATCCGTTCTTCGAATGCCCACATTCAGGAGCTTCGTAGTCTCGAACAAGCCATCGTCATAGACGCGAGACTGGTTCCACAACACGACCTAAACGTTCTCAAAATTCTGGTACAAAAATCAGCAGTGTGGGAGTCTCCGTGCTAAATCGTATATTGGGGGAATGATCGGTACCTAATTAAACTGCCGACAACAATGAGTTGGGAGGATTTCCTCAAAAACAACTCAGGCGGGCTGCAGCGAGCTGGTTTCTTCTCTTACCCCTGGACAAATGCAAATGGGGCTGAGGTAAAACATTATCACTTGAAGATTGAACTGGATCTCATTGATCTCCCAATACATGCATGGTGCGAGCGTGAGCTAGAAACCGTAACGGCCCCGCTAGGGGCAATAATCCACCATGGACCACTAATGGAGCTCGAATCAATGGAACGTCTTCGAATAGTGGTCGCAACCTCACAATATGAGCTCCCACCATACATCAACGTCACAGGAGGGGGGCTAATTCATCGAGTCTACATAGACCCGATCAAGACAATCCATGAGGACTCCTTTCGCACGACTCCAATCGATACGACACCTAATTCCCGAGTACTTTCATGAATTTTACAGGGCAATCAATGCCCCGTCACAGCCGACATATGCCATAGCAGACTCGTCCAGCTCGAATTCGAGGTTTGCCTCTCATTACGCTCCACCGGCACCACTTAATTCGGGTCCGAACTCCTCTGAACTGCGCAAATTCGAAGAAACGGTGAAAGAGACGCAACAATCTCAAACAGAACCAAATCGAGCCCAAATAGACATCAGTCAGGCCCTGCTTGCGCTGTGGAATTTAGCTCCGTCCTCGAAGGAGAAAGAATCATTGGCAGAGGTCTTGTTAGCCAGTTTGAGAAATGGAGGGGACACAAATCAGAGCTGGCCTTCACCGTCGCTAATGGCGACTCAGCCGGGGCCACCAATCCGCCTTCTCATGAGGGCTGACACGGCACAACAACACATGGACCAATCTCCAAGGGTGAACGCGTCAGAAGGGGACAGAACTCGCAAAGCGATAGAGCGCACTCCTCAAAAGCAAGGGGACCAACATCGCGGACAGCAAGAGGCAGTTTCTCTGAGAAGGACTGACAATCCGAGCGTCCAAGAAAGCCAACCTGACATTACCTCGAAGAGTACTGGTAAAATCAGGCTTGCCGAGAGCAATAAATGTGAGGAGCGGACAAAAGAAAAGAGCGGAGGATTCTATGTGCCAACAGGTATGCTAAAATCAAACAAAAAAGTAAGTAAATTAAATAGAATATCTATAACTACACCATTCCTGGTACCAGCAATTTACAAATTTCATATTAGTGTTGATTATGAATGTAATAGTTCAGAATTAATTAATCCTACTATTATATTTTATAAACATTTTTCTCAAATCTCCTGTTGCCACGTCACTTTTAAATAGATTTTATTCTAGCCAAATTTCAAAAAAATGCCAACTAAAATTTAATTTTTTATGTCTCGTGATTACACTTCTTGATTAACTTTGTCTCTTCTTGAAAACTTTATTTGCTTCCTTATGGCGCCCGTATCTTATTTCATTACCATTCGCATGTCTTCACAATTCTTCTTCTTTCCTTTTTTTTTTCTTCACATTTCTTCTGACCATACACATCGCACGCTTTTCTCTCTTCTCTCGCTCGCACAAAAAAATAAAACGGCCGCCTCCTCTTCTCTCATCTCGCACGACGACCGAGACACATCGTGCAGATTCGAAGGCTATTGAAATTGATTTCAAGGCTATTGCAGCCAATTTCAAGGCGAGTACGTGAGATTCAATTTTCTTTGCGGATTTCGAGTTTTTCTTGAGTTTTATGGTGCTATTGCAGGCGGTTTGATGGCCAGAACGAGTGAAAGGGCCTTTTTCTGATTTTTTTTTTCGTTTTTACAAGTCCCAAATCTCTCACAGATTAACCCTATCCCATCGTTCGACCCCATTTTCAGTCAGCAACTTGGTATGTTTATTTCTTATTTGTATCCTTCTATTGGATTAATATTTATTTTTGTCTTTGCCGGGATTGAATGAATGTTTGGATGCCAATATTTGATAGAAAATAACTTCTCAGTGAAATTTAATGTTCAAAGATTTTTTAGTGATTTATAAATTACGCCTATTATGTGTTTGATGAAATGCCTATTCAATTTTTGACAGGAAATAAATATACATGCTAAAGAAATATGAATAAGAATGCATTTAGGAAATTTGGTGAAGAAATTTAGATCATGATTAGATTCATTCCAAATCCGAGGTAGAAATTTCAACTTTTTGGGACAATTTGTTTTTTAAAATTTGAAATCAATAATTGAATTTTTGTATTTTTCTGCTTTGGAAGAAAATAGGAGGAGAATGCCTTTCATGTTAAACAAGCGCCATGACCAATTGATGTTTATCGTACATTCAAGGAGCTTTTTTCAAGGTCATTATATATTGTAAATTTATCAATTCGTTACTAAATATCTAATTTATATTTTTTCAGAAATGATTTCCTCAATACCAATATATTTTTCCTACTTTTTCGTCTGAAACTGAACATATTGTTCAAAACTGTCACGATTGTGCGAACTTGATCGAATTGAATATTTACACAGAAAGCCTTCTCTTCATGAAATTGTAAGGTCTTAAACTGAAATTATTTTCATCAATTAACCGTATGGTTTGAATCCAGTTCTGAAAAAAACTTAAAACCAAATTTTTACCAATATTCGATTTTGGTTTCAGCCGAATAGTAGGAGGGACAGATCAAGCATTGGATAGAATAGTACATTCACGACTTCCATGGTTGAGTGGGATATAAAAGAGAAGTTATGTTACTTGTGAGTATTTCAGTTTTATTCAGTATTTACGATTTTGCCCCTGATATTTATTTATAACTATATCATTTATTTTTCAGCTATGATTACCAGCTCAAATATGAACTAGGACTCGAAACCACCAATGTTGTCAAAAGTTACACGGTAATCCCTAATTCGTTTTTCTTATTAAATATTTATAAGATTAATTGAATTATATGATATTTATTATTTTTGTGCCTACTTAATTTAAGATGCCAAATGGAACAGTACTAGAAGCTGGTACCTAGCAATTTTTTCTTTCAAACCATTTATGTATTTGTCTAATATCGTTTTTTAAGCGCTCATGTGCTAACAACAAAGTTGGCGATGGTTGTTTGGTAAGAGATCAACAAAATGAGGTGCAATATATTTGAAATTATTCCATAACAAGGTAGTTAATTAAACCATTTGATGTGTAATTGTCGCTATGTATAATCCATCTTATATGTTATATAGCTTTGGTTCATATTAATTAAAATCTTAATTGTATAAATTGTTCGTATTATTATTTTCTTGTTATGATTTGAACTGATTTTCAGATCCTCGCCATGATAGAAAAATTGTTATTTGACATTATATGGTACATGCATATTACCCTATTTATTTATGACCAACTTATTTGTATCTATAATGTTTTTAAAAAAAAATTCCATCTATGAATAAAAATGGTGTTTTGGGATATTTGAAAAAGTTTGGGTATAAATGAAAAAGTGACTAATGAAGAGGTTATTAGGTTTTAAAGAAAATTTTGAAGAAATAAGTTTTTTGAGATTTTGGGAATTATCTTTATATATGCAAATTTACAAGATATATGTATTTTTTTTTTGAGAATTTTGTGGGTATGTGTGCAAATTTACAACATATAGATATATGCTGGGTATATATGTAAATATGTGGCAGCAAGAAAAGTAAAAGAACTAAAAATAAATTCTGAAATTGTGGAGGGTTTTGTGAAAAGAGCACTGATGCACCTCCCCTTGCTCTCTCCCCACATCCTTGATGTGTCATCGCATGATTTAACACCTTAAAATTTAAGGTGTTAAATCTCGTGATGACATCTTAATTTATGATTTAACATTTTAATTCATGATTTTACATATATTTAAGATGTTAAATCATGAATTAAGATGTTAAATTTTAAGTTGTTAATTTGAGTGATGACACATCAAGGGTGTGGGAGGAGGGCAAGGGAGAGGTGCAACATTTTCCTTGTGAAAAATTGTTCAAGAAGATGAATAGGATAAAAATTGTATGTAAAAGTGTTTGCTCACCGGTATATAAAAATACTTGCTCAACTACAAAATCTGCCATATTTTCAAGATGGGAGAAAAATCCATAAAGAAAACACAATTTGGGGCAATTCTCGAGTTCCTTGAGCAAGATGAAGGAATAGAAGACTTGGGTACTGAGTACGTGGATGAAGACCGGTCCCGGTACTGAGTAGTGAGTATGAAAGAGGAAGGGAATGCTTTGCTTGCTATGTCTTGAACTAACGAATTAAAGGAAAAGTTTGAGAAATTATTTTTACGTTTTAGGCTCTTGATTAAGTTTATTTTATTGGGTCAATACAATATTATGTTGTTCAATTGATTGATTTGGTAAAAACGAGTAAAATAAATTGTCATATGTGTTTTTCATTTGTTTAACTGTATATCCTAATGATGGGTCATATTAAACTGTTGTCACCAAAATCATGGGGAGATTGAAAATATCTTTTAGAAAATAATGTAATTATTGCACTTATTTTCAAATGTTATATTTTTAATTTATAAGAAATGACTATGGTAAATCATTTAAAAATGGGAGAATATATGTCGACAAATCATGTGATTCCACAGTACAAACTCTCTCAACTACTACTATTGTTTTGCTTTTCTCTTGGCTCATGGATATATATCAATGCGTAAAATCATACGATAATCAAACAAGTTTGACATGGTTTGCATGGATAATGGATTTACATAAATATTTAAAATTCCAAGAAATAAATGCATGCTGAATATATGAATCATGTTGGCTTTGAAAAAAAATTCTAAAAGAGTCATGTCGTGCCCAGGGCCGACCCCGAGAATTTTGGTGCCCTAGTCCGAATTTATATGTGTTCACAAAATACTTTTTCTAACCAAATTTATTTAACAATTTTTTTTTTTCAAAGAATAAAAACACCGTGTAATTATTTAATATTGCGTTATGTGAATCACATATCTCTTTTGCATCCGTCATATTACGATTGTTTTTTCCTCGAAAATTATCTGAAAACTAGTGTATAGGAGAATTAATTTTAGATAAAAAATGAAATGATAGCTAAATTTAATTGGGTTATCTTAATTTTTATTGTAGGTGATATATTTTTTTAAATAATTTAGTGACGATGACATCATTATAAAATATTGTGTCGTTTAGAATATAGACAAAAAGTTTTCATTAAAATTTAATTTTGAGAATACAAATTAAAATATAAAATAGAGAATATATTGGGATAGTTAATATTTTCAAATAACTAGAGAAACAATTGAGCAGCAGGAACCAATCAAGAATCTCCCTTCCCATTAAATTTCCATCAATTTGGAGCCAAACCAAAAGGCCACGTCGACATTTACTGTTCACTTCATGTTCCTGTTCACACTCACTGTTCACTTCTTGTTCACACTCGGTACTGTTCACTTCCTGTTCGTCGGTACTGTTCATCCGGGTTACTACTGTTCATGGTTTTTTTTTTTTCATATGAAATTTTATTTATTTGACATGTCTTGTGTTCTAAATAAAATATTTGAATTTTTCATCGTATTAATAAATATAATTTTTATACTATAATTTTACTGTTCATCATTTATGCTGTTCATCGTTTACTGTTCACATAAATACTTTTTGTTAGCCTGTGCTTGTATTTTTTTTTTTTTGTGCTTATTATAACGGTTCTGCGTTTTTTTGTGCTTATTATAATATTTTTGATTGGTACCAAGCTGCGTCTTTTGTGTTTTTTTGTTTGTCTTTTTCTGCGTCTTTTATGTTTTTTTGTTTGTCTTTTTCAGAATTTTATTTTATTTGACATGTTTTGTATTATAAATAAAACATTTCAATTTTTCTTTTGGAACATATGATATGATTTAAGGAGGAAAAAAATTTGTATTTATTGCGTAATACATGTGAGACTGTTTAATATCAGATTTTTTTTTTAAATTAACATTTATGAAGATTACTTTTGTTTTGCACTTGTAACGTTTTAGATAAAATTATTATTTTATGATCATAAAAGATTTTGAAAAATCGCAGCGAAGCGCGAGAAATATTTCTAGTATATTAAATAAAACAAACATGAATTCAAACAAAAAAGACTGCAGTCTGCTGGGTTCGAACCCAGCACCTCAGTGTTGGAGGTAATCTCTAGATCCAACTGAGCTAAACATTTCTTATGAATATTATTGCATACCAAAGTATATATTTGGTGCCCCCCGGTTTAGTGGGTGCCCCAGCCCCTGGGCTTGCTGGGCTTGCCCTTGGGCCGGGCCTGGTCGTGCCATAATATTTTGATTCATTAAAATAATTTTGAAATAATTTTGATTCATTTAATATATGGATTAATGCTGGATGAATACTACCATATTATGAAGTAGTTAAAATTTTCTTTTATGTAATTATAACTTTAATATAAAAATAGAGAAAATGACAACAAAATTAAAATTTGCGCAGCGTAGCGCGGGTATTTTCCTAGTAGAAAAATATAATACAAAAGTTTAGTAGAAAAGTGTTCTTTGTAACCCATATAATCAGAGCTTACGAGTTATCATAGTTATTTCTTTTTTGTAGTAACCTATAATTATTTATGATGTTAATTTAGAATTATGATGAATAATGAATATGAATTCTGAATATGGAAACAAATATTTATTTATGGTTATTAGTTATAATTTTCTAATCACTTCATTTTTTTGCAAGGGTGATTGTTTGATAGATTTTTCTGATTTGTTTGAAATGTAATTGGAGGGTATTACAAAAATTGAAAAGTGTGAATGGATGGAGTAATTAAAATAGACGAACAAACGGTTTTTTTCCTTTTTTTTAAAATTTATTTTTTTGCTCTGTTTGTTTGACAGATGAAATGGCATAAAAAATACAAAGAATAAAGAGATTGGGTTTTTTTTTGTCTTTATAAAAAACGAAAAGTGTGAATGGATAAAATAATTGACGTAGAGGGTAAAAAGATATGAAATATGTGTGGACTGAAACAAGAAATCTCAAAATACAGGGGAGTTTTGACAATATTGTAAGAAGTTAGGGGTTTTTTTTGATAAATTTCCCAAATTTAAATCAAATTCATGAAATCATTTCCAAATACACACAAGATCAAAAACAATAGTCAATTTGACTCGTAATCATCTTAATACCTGTGAATGAATTCATAGGGAAACTAATGCATACTTTTCCGAATAAGTAAAACAGAACTGTGAATTTCAGAATCTAATTTTTTCATAATTAAAAAACTTTCATGATATTACCACTACAATAAACCCCATCATTAAACCATAGATAACAGATAACAGACTACTAAAACCAACCCAAATTAATACTTACCATTAAACCATAGATAACAGATAACAGACTACTAAAACCAACCCAAATTAATACTTACCATTAAACCATACAATAAACCCCCACCATAATTAACCCTAAACATCCAAAATGCAATCAATCCTAAACATCCAAAATCCTAATTAGACAAAAAAAAAACACCATTAACTTAACAAAACCTAAAATAAACCCCAAATCCTCGAATCCTTGATCAAAATAAGCAAAACACGAGACAACAATCTCAATCCACCTGCTTCTGCTTGGACAAGAATCTCACAAACTTCGTAATCAATTCAATTTTCTTAAATCCCAAGTTACCTTCTTTCCTTTTATGCTTTTCAAAAGCGGACTCGTATAATTCCGCAGTCGATTCATCAAGCCCTCTGAATGCATCTTGATAATACAAATCGAAACCTTGATTCTTTTTGCTCAGCTCGTCGAGAACCTCACTCAGATACGGATATTTCGATACATCCTGCACCTTCGTCTGAGTTTCTCGATCATCTTCATCTTCATCTTCATCTTCGTCTTCATCTTCATCTTCATCGCTGGAAGTTTGACCATTCTCCTCCTTATCATCACCACCCCATATCTTTTGACACAAATGGAAGATAGACCGCTCTTTGGAATCAGAGAAGCTATCCTCGGCTCCTTTGTCAATCGTTCTGTGGTAATTTTTTCTCAACACACGGAGCTTGTGATGCAACTGGCTCACCATAGCAGAAAAACTCAGTTGATCCTTGCAAGAAAACAAGATCGACTCGGACTGCTTGCCTGTAGGATAAATTCCTTCAAGGGGAAGAAGCTGCGATACAGCTTTCAGCAAAATTATCTCGTCTTTATGGGTCCAAATTTTTTGAAAAGGGTTTGACGCCGACGCTTTTCCATGGGACTTGGATGCAATTTTCTTCATCTTCATCTTCTTTTTCTCAGGCTCGAAATCAGATTTCTTAATCGCAGAGACCATTTTGGCTGGTACTCGATTATCTTTCTCCTCATCTTCTTCTTCTTCTTCTTCTTCTTCGGAGGTTTCGCCCATCTTCTTGAAGGTCTCGTCTTCTGACTCCGACTGAGGAGGTTCAGAAACGGAAGGTTTCTTGGGAGTTCCAAGATTACCAAGATCTGTTGGCTTGGCGATTTGTTGCTCTTCCTCGTCGACTCGAGAAGTAGAACCGCTTGTTGGTTTTCGCTTGGCAGCCATGGATGTTTGATCGAGGTGAGTGAGAAAGATATGGACACACATATTTTATTTTCCAATATTTTATATTATTTTATTTTCCAATATTTTATGTTATTTTATTTTATTTTCCAATATTCTGGATGTAGTAAACTTAGTATGTTATTTTATTTTCCAATATTTTATATTATTTTATTTTACATGCGATTTCACTGTGCTGCTTCGGCTCGTGAACCTTGCTCATATAAAACAATAACAACATATAACTTTGGTCTATGTGAAACTGTTTCATTAAATTTTAATTCATCGCATAAGTGTTATTATTAATATTAATATAAACTTTGGTAATAATAATAAGATCTATTTTAGGTCCATCAATATCAATATCATGTCTTTATTCCCACTTATTCAACAATGTCCACTAATCCCAACCAGTTTTCTCTCCTCCTAAAATTTTGATCAATTAAAAATTAGTAATATAAACCAAGAATACATGTCCAACTTGTGTTGCACGAATTTGTCGATACGACATCGCGGATGTGGTGATATGATAATTTTACATATGATTTATGATACCACGATACGAATAAATTCGATTTTTTACAATATTCGCGCAACATAATGAACAACGCATCTGATGATTTTATTTATTTAAATTTAGACATAACAAAAATAATACATGAACATTAAAAGTATATATAGTTATAATTTATCAAATGCGTTGTCCAAAATTATGTGCCTTTCTGAAACTATAAAAAAACGAAGGAAATATGTTTTACTCGGGCATTTAACATAAGAAAACGAATGAATGAAATTATCCCGAATTGTAGCGTAGTACCATTTACTCGAAATGAGGTTGGCAGGATCTGACGAGCAGATGAGCAGTGCAGAACTGACAGTGACCGATTGGACCACTCCATTTGTCTAGTGCATGTGCATGACTTGTCAAATTCACTTTTCACATATTTATTTATTAAATCATAAATATTATTAGTTGATGTAATCAAGTAATTAAGACTGTATACTCAAACACAAAAAATATATATAAATAAAATGTGATGATTTTGACCTCACTCTGCCCCCATCAGAAACGAAATAATTGGTATTAAATAAATCTATTTTTCTTTCAGCATTATTTTAAATAAAAAATAGCATATTTTTTAAGTCCATAAAATTGCAACTGGTTGCTGGCCTAATTAAGATGGTCATACTCATATCAAGAAAAAATTACCAGATTATTTCTTCTTTATTTATTTATGACCTAATTGGTATTGATAATATTGTTTCTTCTTTATTTATTTATTTTGAATTTATTCTTAATACATCAAAGTTTTAGTTTCTTCAAATCATGACCCTCCAAACTTACAAGGGTATTTTAAAAATATAATAGGGAAATTTTCAAAAAACACCCTATTTTTTTTGGATATTTTAAAAAACTCCTTATCTTTTTGAAAACTTCAAAAAAATTTTCTCTACCAAATTTTTATTTTCAAATAGCCTCTATAGGGGTTAAATATAACTATGGATGGTGTTAAATTTTTTTTTGACCAAAATACCGTTTTATTTTCATATGTAGTAATTAAAAAAATATTTTTGTTATTTTTTTGATTCATTTTGTTAGTTTTAGGAAAATTCAGAAATATTTTTTAACATGTAGTGATTCATGAAAAACTAACAACATATAATAATAAAATAAACACATTGAAAATATATTGACATAAATATATTTATTTAAAAATTTAGTTTTTTTCGTTCTTCTTTTATGTATTTTTTTAATTTTTCATGATTTTTTAATTTTTAAATATTTGCAATATTTTTGCTCATATTATTATTATTTTATGTTAGTTTTTCAGGAAAAATATAAAATTCAAATGTATATAATTTATGAAATATTAAAATTATATAAATATAACATATGATAATTATTTTTATAAAATTATGAGCTACCAAATTTTAGGACTTTTTAAAATTAATAAAAAATAACAAAAATATTCTTTTACTACATATGTAAAAAAAGGGTATTTTGGTCATAATTGTTTTTAACACTATGCATGGTTAGTTTTAACCCCATAGGAGGTTATTTGAAAATAAAATTTTGGGAGACATGATTTTTTGGAGTTTCCAAAAAGATAGATTTTTTTTAGAATATCCAAAAAGATAAGGATTTTTTTGAAAATTTTCCAATATAATATGACCGCTATTACAAAAGCCTATAAGGCTATAAAGTCGAGTAGGATGCGCCCTACTGTTGTTTTGGAAATGATGAACTAAATAATGGTTCTTTATGTTATTAATTTATTATATGGCAAAAAAAGATAATTATTTATGTTGCGCGAATACTTCAGAAAATCGAATTTATCCGTATTGTATCCTAAATCATACGTTAACTTGCCATATCGCCGTATCTGACACGCGTCGCCATATCAACGTATCCGCACAACACAAAACAGATAATCATGGCTATGACCGTCCCCTTTATATTGCACCCATCTATATGCATTCTCATGAAGCCACATCATCATTGTTCTACATGATTATTAATCATTGGATTGTGTGATTTGGCTTCATCCTACACTTTAATTTCTTATTTGATTTTGTAATACCTATACTTTTTGTGGTCATTTGTATGTCTTATTTTGCATCATCTGATTTGGCAATATTATTTGATCTCATCCATTATTTTTTTACTAGATTTTTCGAAGATCATATTTGATGTAGTCATTTGCGTGTCATTATTTTACGCTAACTTTTAAACAATCTCCTTGTGCCATGTCATCTATGATATTGTCATTTCATCTTTGATATTTTGAATCTAAACCGTATGATTAGAATCAAACGATCAATATTGAATGCACTCTCCACATGACAAAGAATATTAAACGTTTTGTTTAACTTTTTTTGACACACAAAATTTGTGCATTTTTGTTCTTCAATTTTTTATTTATTTATTATATTCAATAATTACTACAAATAATAACTTTCACCTCCAATTAATTGATGCATGTATATATTTTTTTATTATGAAATATTAAATTTTTTAATTAGTACAGTTTGTCTTTGCATCTTCAATTTGAAGATATATTATAGTATACTATATGTAAACTAAATTGTAATATAAACATCCTTTATTATTATGATTTCATGACAATTAAGACTTATATATATGCTTTTATATGACGTGAACAAAATATGTGTATAATACATGAATAAACTACTATAATATTGATACTTTATGAAAACACTAAATAATGATTTTATATTATTTATTTGAAAATTATATCATTTATAATATACAAGAATTTATAATAGAAGAAATTTCAAAACTAACTTCAAACTAAAAAAATTATACATTTATGTTTTTAAAAAAACTTCATGCACCTACTTAGTAATTACATGTGATAATTTTCACTTCCAATAAATCAACGATTGTGTATGCTTTTATTATAAAACATTTATTTTTTGATATAATTTTTGACGTCCAATATAAATCAATGGTTGTGTATGTTTTTACTATAAAACATTTATTTTTTGATATAATTGTCTTCCATCTTCCATGTGTTTATTTCAATACTTAAACTTACATATAATATTTTTTTTTATCATCAAACTTAAAAGTTAGATACTATTATATGCATGTGAATAATATATGCTCATAACTTATTATCATACATGAAATAATTACTATACTATTGATATTTTTAGAAGAACACCTAATATATTATAATATTTATTTCAAAATTATATCATATTTCAAAAACAGTTTCAAACAAGAAAACTATACAACTATCTAAGAAAATTTATTATTTACATACCTTTAAAATGAATTTACAACAAATATAACATGTTCACATGACAAAACACTATGATTTTTTTTGTTAATTTGTTTTGACGTACACAATGTATATACATTTTTGCTTAATGAATCTTAATCTTGATATTTAATATTTCGTAAGTATGACATCTTTTTACTTCAAAATAATAAATACATGAATATGTTTTTTTAATATGAAACATTAAATTATTTATGGTATAGATTGCATGATGTAGTTTGTCTTTTCATTTTTTTAAGGACTATAATTTATTTATCTTATATTTATTATTATATCTTTCATTTATTCTAGAAAAATAATCAACCATAGGATAATTCTCCGCTCATCTGAAAATGTTCTATAACAAAATATTTCTTCATACATCTACACAAATTTCTCCAAAATTTATACTTAATACTTAAATCCAAAATTATGCCTTAAACTTTTTATATAATACGAATTTCATAACTCATGATTCTCACTTATTTTGCAAGATGATGGAGAAGTACTTATCAAATGAAATATGAAAAAAAACAAAAAACAAAATACTTTAGGATGCAACTAACCCAAACAATACAACCAACTTAAGGTAAAATAATTGATACAAAATATGGTTAGAAATTTACATTTTTGATTTTCTAATACATATTACTAATTAAAAAAAAATCAATTTCAACCAAAATTCAAATATTTGATGTCATCAACCTCCATAATAAGACTCGCGCATTGGTAAAATACATTTCTATTTTGATGTTATTTCATGATAATATAGTAGCATTTTATTTTTTATTTATGTCGATGCATGTTGTTTTTATTACTTTATTGTATCATATAACTTTTTTTTATGTTTGATTAGAATACTAAATACATTTTTCCAATTATATCATATTACAAAATAGTATAATTAATTATGTCATCATCAAACTTAATTAATCAAAGTAATATATGCAAATTCAAACACTCAACACAATATTTATTAATTATTTTATAACGAATGATAATTCACAATCATAAATAAATTATGATAAAATTATAAATGAAACAAACCCGCCGCGAGCGGCGAGACGCGAGTAATTTCCTAGTTAGTTTGATATTAAAGATAGTAAGATAAATTATGATCGATAATAACAATATATCAATACTAGTGCTAAGTGACACACACACACACACACACATATTAGCAATTTAAATAATATATTTTCACTGATATATAAATCTGAAAATTATAGATTAGTACAAAAATTAAATATTAAAGTAAAACAAATATATGAACATTAAAAATAATTCATTAGCTATAAAATGATATAATTTATTTGACAGTACTAACACGAGACATGCAATTTATTTTGTTTAAATATGACAACAAAAATTATTTTGTTTAAATATGACATTTCAAATATTTTGTTTAAATATGACAACAAATATTGAAAAAATAATTTATGTTAGCCACGTCATCAAACATTACATGTCATACATTGCCAAGTCATCAATTATGTCATGTCATGGGTTGACACGTCACAACTTAAGAAGTATATTTTGAGTATTTAAAAAGATGTATCATAAAATTTATCTTAAGAAGATTTTTTTTAAAATGCACAACAGAGTCTTTCTATTTAGCCAAAATACACTTGAATCCTTACCTTAAATATTCATTAAATTATAATCACTCAAAATACTCTTGAAAATGACGGTACGATAAAAAAGGTGTATGATAGAATCCCCATTTTATAGAATCAATATATGAAGTGAATGTAAGAATTAGAGGGTCTTTCCATTAGTTTCCAAAAAAACATCTGGTCATCTTATAACGATTTGTTTATTTTCTTGTTCAATTTTTGTGGCAACTATTATTAGTTCGTTGCTAGTCTTAGCGCGGGCACCTATTTTCGAATTTCACCATTGCAGTGTTTCATGTATTATGCGATTAAATCACTACAACATATCTGCCTTATTGGGACGGGACAACCCCGTCCCAATAAGTCTTTTGGTACGGTGGGCCGTCCCAAACCTCCCATCACAATAAAGGGCGTACGTAACAGGGACGGGCCGTCCCAATAAGTTTTTTGGGACGGTATCTTTTTGGGACGGGCCGTCCCAATAAGGAAGCATGACGTGACAGAGTGCAGAGCAGGACATGTCAGGTGTTTTGCGACGGTCCGTCGCAAAAGTCTTCACCGACGGCCCGTCGCTAAATTATATTATTTTTTATTTTCCTTCAGCATGTCAGGTGTAATGCTTATTTAATGATATTCCGTCAGCCCGTCACTAAATTAATATATATTGAGTTATATTATTAATTTAAAATAATGCATGTAATGCTTATTTAATTATATTATTTATTATTTATAAAAATATTATTATTATTATATATATACATTATTCATATTATTATTATACATGTTTATTATTTATTATATATATACATTATTATATTATATATTATTATTTATTATATACGCTATTAATGTTAAACATATTACTTAATTACTTGTATTATTATTTGTTATATATATACACATACACATATTACACACGCAATATGCACACATAACATACGCAATATACACACATTACACATTACGCATAATACACGTCCGATTCAAACACTCCGCAAATACACACACACAAAATCACACACTCGAACTCAAATACACACAATTCAAACACTCCGCAAATCCCTGCAAAAAAAATTCCAAAAATCAATCAAAAAACACCATTCAAGCACTGGATGCACACACCTCCTCACAACGAGAATCCCCGCTGGTACATACCTCCTCATCCTTCACCGCCTCCTGAGTTTTCTCCGCTGATACGGACTTCCTCGTCCTTCTCCGCTGGTACAGACCTCCTCGGCCTTCTACGCTGGTAACAAACAATATTGACAAAATATTAATTAGTTCATTATATAATCTCAAAGTTAATATAATATTATATTTATCATCAATTATAAAAAAATCAACAAAAGGAAAAACATCATTCAAAAACAGTAAAAGAATGATGAATTTTTTTAAAAAAAGATTGTTTTATAAAATGAGGATTTACGATTTAACCCAAATTATATGGTCTAAAAAAATTACAAGATCTAAACGAAATTATTGATGAGATTAAAGAGTGACTTAGCTTCTATTTCGTCACCTACGCATATTTATTTCAGAAATGAGTAAAAAAAATAATAGACAACGTAAGTCCAAATTCCAAAAAAAAAACTATTCAAAAATACTAATCTAATTAAACCAGTACAAAAATATTTTAATAATATTTCTGGATTTTTTTAACCTAGTTCAAAAATAGTAATATAGTTCAAAAACATTTTAATAACAATTGAAGATTTATTAAACTGGTTCAAAACAGTAACTTAATTAAGGAAAAAATTGTGAAAACAGTCCTAATTCTCAAAAAAATAGTCCAAAAATTTAAAAATTAGCTCAACAACGTCTAGTATAAAAACATTAAAGCAATCTAAAGTATAAATCAAGTCCAACAACGGTCCTACAAATAAGTTACCTAAACCCTATTTAAAAAACTATGTAATTAGAGATAAAATTGTATACCTAATTCGACGGCCACCCTTCAAATCTCCACGGCCGTCGGTGAGATCTTCCAAGACCCACTCTACTCCACGGTCCAACCAACAAGTTCCAACTCGACCACTCTACACCACGGCCCAACAACCAAGCTCCAACTCGACCACTCTACTCCGGAGGCAAATTTTCAGTTCAAAGCTCGATATCTAATTCTGAGAGGGAGAGAAAGAAAGAGCGAGCGAGAGAGAGAGAGAGAGAGAGGTAAAGAGAAAGAAGACAGAGAGAGGAGGAAAGAGGACAGAGATGTCGAGAGAGAGAGAGAGAGAGAGAGAGAGAGAGAGAGAGAGAGAGAGAGAGAGAGAGAGAGAGAGAGAGAGAGAGAGAGAAGGGGCGGGGTAATAGATAAAACATGACCGACGGGCCGACGTGGATGACTATTACCGACGGTCCGACGTGGATAATTAGCCGTCCCTGATGACTATTACCGACGGGCCGTCGGTGATTATGCCGCGTAAAATTTTCAAAATTTTGTTGTTACTGTCCGTCGGTGAATTAGCCGTCGCTAATATTATTTTTGAGACGGTATATTATTTTGGGACGGCCCGTACTAAACTTTTGGGACGGTATATTGTTTTTGGGACAACCCGTACTAAACTTTTGGTACGGTAGTTCATTTTAGGGACGGACGGTACCAAAAAAGGGTGCACAATGGGACGCCCCGTCCCTGTTCTGACAAAAATTTTGGGACGGCCCGTCCCTAATTAACAGATGTGTTGTAGTGAATTGGCCGATTTTGCCTTGTTCGTAAAGACGAAGGAGTTTCTCTTTTTCTTATATATCAAAGTCTTGTAAAGGTTGCTTGAGTCAACCATCCCCGAATTGTCGAGTTAGATGCAAGATTGTGCTGCGTTGACATGCTGATGAAGGAAGGAGTTCATCGAGGTGAAGGAAATACAGTTTCAGGATCAACCGCAATAGTGTACATAAGGATAAACGAATGTAAGCATACATTTGTGGTCATATCTTTCAGTATGAAAATTCAATTTAAATGGTTCAAATTGGGTTAGATAGATAATAAGATTATCTACATCCTTCATGTAGAAATATATTTCATATGAATGAAATATAAGTGTCGTTTCTATGAAATACCGAAAGGGTACAACAGTATGATATACAGTTAGTAAAACAGTCATAACTTTTGCATACGAACTCCAATTGGGCCAGGCCAAATTGGGTTGGGTAGATAATAAGATTATCTACAACTTTCGTATGGACAAAATACTGAACAGATTCATACAGTTTTCTGTGTGAAAGAGTGTATATTGGATATACATGTCTTTTGGCCCATCCTAATACTATGTGATATAAATAGGATAATTCTCTCTCATCTCTGATCGATTAATTCAGTCCATTGATTCGGATTATTCAGAATATTCCAGAAATATAGAGAGACATCTTTCTAGAGAGAGAAAGGGTGTGAAGAGAGAGAACCGAGAAAAGGAGTTTTCTCGATATAGAGAATCAACCAATCAAGCAAGTTCGCCGGTGCATCGTCTAGGCAGTTGCACTCGCGACCGACGAACTCCGACTCACGGTGGATACAAGTAGAGGAGAGACATTTGCGGCTCTTCGGTTGTGATTGATCCGAAGGAGAGAGATGAAGGTCAACGAGCGGTGAAAAACGCGTGGTGTGCGACGCGCGGATTGTCACCAACGTGACAGAAGAAAGAAGAGTAGTAATCAACCATTCGTGTGCAATCAATTTTGCATTGGTATGAATCTAATCTTCTTATTTGCATCGTACCCATCGAAGTCATGGCGTGATCTTGGATTAAGGGAATCGTACCGGGCCTACATATCCGCTGCGCGGGCCCGGGGACGGATAGAATTCCCAACACGAGGTCCTTTAGAAAGAAATATGATGACCTTTCGATTTCAAATGTGTTATTTTGAATGTGTTATTGTTTTTAAGTATACAAATATTTTATTTTACTTATATTACGTATGTCGTCAGTTTTACTCGATTTTAAATGTGTTATTTAATTTTTTAATATACACACATTTAATTTTAATTGTATGCATCGTCATGTTTATTCGATTTTAATTGTGGTCTCACGTATTTCACAGATAGTTTATTTTAAGTATCACCGTTCGATATGATATATTTTTTTAATCACAGGCGCATATTTTATTTAGAATTATATTTTTGAAATGACATATTTTTTTTTTAAGAATTTACAAGGATCGTGAATTTACCAACCCCCTTATTTTGGACTCATCTTTATGCAATCTCCTCATGTCACCCCATCACAAGTCATGCCACATCATCACAATTATTTCAACCATTAGATTATGATATGTGGCAACCTATAAACCATAGATTAATTTTTGATTTTGTGTGATTATGTTTTATTTGTAGATATTTATGTGTCCCTTATTTTACACATAGTTTTAAACAATTTTAGAAGGCCACATCACCTTACACTGATGACGTGTCAAAATATTATTTGTTAGGATCATGTTTGGGTCATACTTTAATTTTAACATTTTTGAAAAAAATATCACAATTGAAATTTTTGAAGGTGTTAGACTTCTATTTTTGCATTTTATTAAAAAAAATATATTAATTGAATTTTTTTAAAGGTGTGTTATACTTCATTTTTGCATTTTTAAGAATTTTTTGAAAAAACTGAAACTTCTGTGTGTTAGCAATAAATTAGGGATAATTTTGAGTACGACGTGAAAATTTAGTATTTTGCTTGTGTTACACTTCAATTTTAACATTTTTAAAAAATATCATAATTGAATATTTTCAAGGTGCTAGACTTCTGTTTTTGCATTTTTACGAAATTTTTGAAAAAATTGAAATTTTCGCGTGTTAGTCTTCAATTATATAGTATTTTAAGTACGACATCAAAATTGAGTATTTTGCTTGTGTTACACTTCAGTTTTAACGTTTCCCAAAAATATCATAATTGAATTTTTTGAAGGTGTTAGACTTCTGATATTGAATTTTTAAGAAATTTTTGAAAAAAATTGAAATTTGGGTGTTGTTAGTCCTCAATTAAGGAGTATTTTGAGTTCGACGCGAAAATTGACTATTTTGCTTGTGTTACACTTCAATTTTAATATTTTTAAAAATATCATCATTAAATTTTTGTTGAAGGTGTTAGACCTCTGTTTTTGCATTTTTACGAAATTTTTGAAAAAATTGAATTTTGTGTGGGTTAGTCTTCAATTATAGAGTATTTTAATTACGACATCAAAATTGAGTATTTTGCTTGTGTTACACTTCAGTTTTAACGTTTCCCAAAAAATATCATAATTGAATTTTCTGAAGGTGTTAGACTTCTGATATTTAATTTTTAAGAAATTTTTGAAAAAAATTGAAATTTGGGTGTTGTTAGTCCTCAATTAAGGAGTATTTTGAGTTCGACGCGAAAATTGACTATTTTGCTTGTGTTACACTTCAATTTTAATATTTTTTAAAAATATCATCGTTAACTTTTTGTTGAAGGTGTTAGACCTCTGTTTTTGCATTTTTACGAAATTTTTGAAAAAATTGAATTTTGTGTGGGTTAGTCTTCAAATACGGAGTATCTTCAGTACGTCAAGAAAATTGATTATTTTGTTTGAGTTATACTTTAATTTTAACATTTAAAAAAAAATATCATAATTGAATTTTTTGAAGGTGTTACACTTCTGTTTTTGCATTTTATTAAAAAAAAATCTTAATTGAATTTTTTAAAGGTGTGTTATACTTCAGTTTTTGCATTTTTAAGACATTTTTTAAAAAAATAAAATTTTTGGGTGTTAGTAATCAATTACGGAGTATTTTGAGTACGACTTGAAAATTGAGTATTTTGCTTGTGTTACACTTCAATTTTAACATCTTTTAAAAAAATATCACAATTGAATATTTTCAAGGTGCTAGACTTCTGTTTTTGCATTTTTACGAAATCTTTGAAAAATTGAAATTTGTGTGTGCTAGTCTTCAATTACGGAGTATTTTGAGTACGACTAGAAAATTGAGTATTTTGCTTGTGTAACACTTCAATTGTAACATTTTTAAATAAAATATCTTAATTGACTTTTTTGAAGGTGTTGGACTTTAGTTTTTGCATTTCTAAGAAATTTTTGAAAAAATTTAAATTTGTGTGTGTTAGTCTTCAATTACGGAGTATTTTGAGAACGACATGAAAATTGAGTAATTTTCTTGTGTTATACTTTAATTTTTACATTTTATTAAAAATTGTCATAATTGAATTTTTTGAAGGTGTTAGTCTTCTGTTTTTGAATTTTGAAGAAATTTAAATTTGTGTGTGTTAGTATTCAATTACGGAGTATTTTGAGTACGACATGAAAATTGAGTATTTTGCTTGTGCTACACTTAAGATTTAACATTTGAAAAAAAAATATCATAATTGATTCTTTTTAAGGTGTTAGACTTATAATTTTGATTTTTTAAGAATTTTTTTAAAAAACTGAAATTTGTGTGTGTTAGTCATCAATTACGGAGTATTTTAAGTACGACATGAAAATTTAGTATTTTCTAGTGTCACAGTTCAATTTTAACCAATGTTGTAAATGTCAGAAGTCGGAACGGGTTGGATTGGACAGAGACTTGAGACTTGGTGATTAATCGGAGATTATTCGGAATTAGTCGGAGACTAGTCGGAATATGTAATTTGTCGAAATTAACAATTTTTTCATATATTATCATATATTTTTTGACTATTAATTTAACATATTACTAATTAAGAAGCCTAAGACCATTAAAAATTTATAAATCATAACTTAAATTTGATAATTGAACTAATCCAAAAGTCATACGAACCATAAATACCAGAATTCTATGCCCATTTAAGTTCATATAAATATCAAAAAACAAACAAAACTAAGTAACTAACACTTAAACCAAATAAATATTCAAATTTGAATTAAAAATAAACTAAATATGAAAATGATCATGCTCGCCATGCGATGTAGCATTCGGAAAAGGCACCCAAAACCCTAACTTTGCATAAGAGGCTAAGAAAAGAACCCTGGCATGGACCAATTTGAATGGAAAGAAGAGAAATCATATGGAAATAAAACAATCCTCTGAAATCATTGCCAAAGATAACAAAGTAATTGACTAATTTCCATGAATAGAACAAATTTAAGCCCAAATATATAATTTTATTTAAAAAAAAAAATTGATTATAATTTTTGGGCCTAGTCGTTAAAAAGTCGGAAAAAAACATGAAAAAACGGCCCAAATCGGCCCAAGTCGGATAAAATGACTTTTATGAAAGATATGACCATAACTTGTCGCATGATCAAAGACTTGAGATTAATCTCCGACTAATCGGCGTTATAAACCGACTTTTACAACACTTTTAACATTTAAAAAAAAAATATCATAATTGAATTTTTTCAAGGTGTTAGACTTCAGTTTTTGAGTTTTTAAGATATTTTTGAAAATAATTGAAATTTGTGTGTGTTAGTATTCAATTATGGATTATTTTGAGTACGACATGAAAATTGAGTACTTTTCTTGTGTTACACTGCAATTTTAACATTTTAAAAAAAAATATCTTAATTGAATTTTTGGAAGGTGTTAGACTTCTGTTTCTGCATTTTTAAGAAATTTTTGAAAAAAATGAAATTTGAGTGTGTTAGTCTTCAATTACGGAGTATTTCTAGTACGACATGAAAATTGAGTATTTTGCTTGTGTTACACCACAAATTTAATATTTTATTTGAAAAATATGATAACTGAATTTTTTGAAAGCGTTAGACTTCTGTTTTTGCATTATTGAGAAATTTTAGAAAAATTGAAATTTGTGTGTGTTAGACTTCAATTACGGAGTATTTTGACCACGATAAGAAAATTGAGTATTTTGCTTGTGTTACACTTCACCTATAACATTTTTATAAAAATATCACAATTGAATTTTTTGAAGGTGTTAGACTTCAGTTTTTGAATTTTTAAGAAATATTTGAAAAATATTGAAATTTTTGTGTGTTAGTCTTGAATTAAGGAGTATTTTGAGTACGACGCGAAAATTGAGTATTTTGCTTGTGTTACATTTCAATTTTAATATTTTTTAAAAAATTTCATCATTGAATTTTTTGTTGTTGAAGGTGTTAGACCTTTGTTTTTAAATTTTTACGAAATTTTTGAAAAAATTGAAATTTGTTTCGGTTAGTCTTCATTTACGGATTATCTTTAGTACTTCATGAAAATTGATTATTTTGATTGTGTCATACTTTAATTTTAACATTTTTTAAAAAATATCATAATTGAATTTTTTGAAAGTGTTAGACTTCTATTTTTGCATTTTATTAAAAAAGATATCTTAATTGAATTTTTTTAATGGTGTATTATACTTCAGTTTTTGCATTCTTAAGAAATTTTTGAAAAAAAATGAAATTTCTATGTGTTAGCAATCAATTAGGGATAATTTTGAGTACAATGTGAAAATTGAGTATTTTGCTTGTGTTACGCTTCAATTTTAACATTTTTAAAAAAAATCATAATTGAATATTTTCAAGGTGCTAGACTTCTGTTTTTGCATTTTTACGAAACCTTTGAAAAAATTGAAATTTGTGTGTGTTAGTCTTAAATTACGGAGTATTTTAAGTACGACATGAAAATTGAGTATTTTGCTTGTGTTACATTTCAGATTTAACGTTTCACAAAAAATATCATAATTGAATCTTTTGAAGGTGTTAGACTTCTGTTTTTGCATTTATTTTTTTAAAAAATTGAAATTTGTGTGTGTTAGTCTTGAATTATGGGGTATTTTGAGCACGACATGAAAATTGAGTATTTTGCTTGTGTTACACTTCGATTATAACAATTTTTTAAAAAATATTATAATTGAATTTTTTTGAAGGTGTTAGACTTCGGTTTTTGGAATTTTTAAGAAATTTTTGAAAAAAATTGAAATTTGTGTGTGTGAGTCTTCAATTAAGGAGTATTTTGAGTACGACGCGAAAATTGAGTATTTGCTTGTGTTACACTTCAATTTTAATATTTTTTTCAAAAATATCATCATTGAATTTTTTTTTGTCGTTGAAGGTGTTAGACATCTGTTTTTGCATTTTTACGAAATTTTTAAAAAAATTTAAATTTGTGTGGGTTAGTCTTCAATTACGGAGTATCTTTAGTACATCATGAAAATTGATTATTTTGATTGTGTTATACTTTAATTTTAAAAAATTTTAAAAAAATATGATAATTGAATTTTTTGAAGGTGTTAAATTTCTGTTTTTGAGTTTGAAAAAAAAAATAACTTAATTGCATATTTTTAA
Organism: Luzula sylvatica; assembly: GCA_946800325.1. NCBI lineage: Eukaryota > Viridiplantae > Streptophyta > Magnoliopsida > Poales > Juncaceae > Luzula > Luzula sylvatica. The sequence goes on along the minus strand of OX326961.1, from coordinate 10,536,086 downwards.
ATGTGTGTTATACTTCAGTTCTTGCATTTTTAAAATTTTTTTGAAAAAATGTAATTTCTGTTTGTTAGTCATCAATTACGAAGTATTTTGATTACGACATGAAAATTTAGTATTTTGCTTGTGTTACATTTCAATTTTAACATTTTTAAAAAAAATATCATAATTGAATATTTTCAAGGTGCTAGATTTCTGTTTTTGGATTTTTACGAAATCTTTGAAAAAATTGGAATTTGTATGTGCTAGTCTTCAATTATGGAGTATTTTGAGTACGAAAAGAAAAATTGAGTATTTTTCTTGTGCTACACTTCAATTTGAATTTAAAAAAAATAATAATAATTGAATTTTTTGAAGGTGTTGGACTTCAGTTTTTGAATTTTTAAGATATTTTTGAATAAAATTGAAATTTTTGTATGTTAATCTTCAATTATGGAGTATTTCGTGTACGACATGAAAATTGAGTATTTTGCTTGTGTTACACTTCAATTTAATATATTTTTTAAATATATCATAATTGAATTTTTTCAATGCGTTAGACTTCTGTTTTTGCATTTTTAAGAAATTTTCGAATAAATTGAAATTTTTGTGTGTTAGTCTTCAATTACGGAGTATTTTGAGTACGACATGAAAATTGAGTACTTTGCTTGTGTTACACTTCAGAATTAACATTTGAAAAAAAATATCGTAATTGAATTTTTTTTAAGGTGTTAGACTTCTAATTTTAAATTTTTCAGAATTTTTTTAAAAAATTGAAATTTGTTTGTGTTAGTCTTCAATTGCGGTGTATTTTAAGTACGCCATGGAAATTTAGCATTTTTCTAGTGTTTCACTTCAATTTTAATATTTTTAAAAAAAAATATCATAGTTGAATTTTTTAATATTTTAAGACTTCAGTTTTTGAATTTTTGTGAAATGTTTGAAAAAAAAATTGAAATTTGTGTGTGTTAGTCTTCAATTATGGAGTATTTTGAGCACGACACGAAAATTGAGTATTTTTCTTGTGTTAGACTTCAATTTTAACATTTAAAAAAAAAAATATCTTAATTGAATTTTTGGAAGGTGTTAGACTTCAGTTTTTTCATTTTTAAGAAATTTTTGAAAAACATGAAATTTGTATGTGTTAGTCTTCAATTACGGAGTATTTCTAGTACGACAGAAATTTTTTGTATTTTTCTTATGTTACACTTAAATTTTAATAACTTTTTGAAAAATATCATAATTGGATTTTTTGAGGGCGTTAGACTTCCGTTTTTGCATTTTTAAGAAATTTTAGAAAAAAATGAAATTTGTGTGTGTTAGTCTTCAATTAGTGAGTATTTTTAGTACGACATGAAAATGGAGTATTTTGCATGTGTTACACTTCAGATTTAACGTTTCACAAAAAATATCATAATTGAATTTTTTTGAAGGTGTTAGACTTCTGTTTTTGCATTTTTAAGAAATTTGTGTGTGTTAGTCTTTAATTACGGAGTATTTTGAGCACAACATGAAAATTGAGTATTTTCTTGTGTTACACTTCAATTTTAACTTTTTTGCAAAAAATATCATAATTGAATTTTTGAAGGTGTGACTTCAGTTTTTGCATTTTATAAAGAAAAATATCTTAATTGAATTTTTGAAATGTGTGTTATACTTATGTTTTTGAATTTTTGAGAAAAAAATGAAATTTCTGTGTGTTAGTCATCAATTACGGATTATTTTGAGTACGAAATGAAAATTAAGTATTTTTCTTGTGTTACACTTCAATTTTAATATTTTTTTTGAAAAATATCATAATTGATTTTTTTTTAAGGCCTTTGGATTCTGTTTTTGCATTTTTTAGAAATTTTAGAAAAAATCAAAATTTGTGTGTGTTAGTCTTCAATTACGGAGTATTTTGAGTACGGCATGAAAATTACGTATTTGTCTTTTGTTACACTTCAGATTTAACGTTTCACAAAAAGTATCATAATTGAATTCTTTGAAGGTATTAGACTTCTATTTTTGCATTTTTAAGAAATTTTTGAAAAAAATTGAAATTTGTGTGTGTTAGTCTTAAATTACGGAGTATTTGGAGCACGACATGAAAATTGACTAATTTACTGGTGTTACACTTCTATTTTAACATTTTTAAAAAAATATCATAATTGAACTTTTTGACAGTGTTAGACTTTAGTTTTTGAATTTTTAAGCAATTTTTAAAAAACTTTGAAATTTGTGCGTGTTAGTCTTGAATGAAGGAGTATTTTGCTTGTGTTACACTTCAATTTTATTATTTTTAAAAAAATTTCATCATCGAATATTTTGTTGAAGGTGTTAGACCTCTGTTTTTGTATTTTTACAAAAATTTTGAAAAAATTGAAATTTGTGGGGGTTAGTTTTCAATTACGGAGTATCTTTAGTACGTCATGAAAATTGATTATTTTGATTGTGTTATACTTTAATTTTAAAATTTTTTAAAAAAATACGATAACTGATTTTTTGATGGTGTTAGACTTCTGTTTTTGCATTTTATAAAAAACAAATATCTTAATTTAATATTTTTAAATGTGTGTTATACTTCAGTTTTTGCATTTTTAAGAAATTTTTGAAAAAAATGAAATTTTTGTGTGTTAGTCATCAATTACAGAGTATTATGATTACGACATGAAAATTAAATATTTTGCTTGTGTTACATTTCATTTTTAACATTTAAAAAAAAAAAACATAATTGAATATTTTCCAGGTGCTAGACTTTTGTTTTTGCATTTTTACGAAATCTTTGAAAAAATTGGAATTTGTGTGTGCTAGTCTTCAATTACGGAGTATTTTGAGTATGAAAAGAAAAATTGAGTATTTTTCTTGTGCTACACTTCAATTTAAATATTTTTTTAAAAAAATCATAATTGAATTTTTTGAAGGTGTTGGACTTCAGTTTTTGAATTTTTAAGATATTTTTGAATAAAATTAAAATTTGTGTGTGTTAATCTTCAATTATGGAGTATTTCGAGTACGACATGGAAATTGAGTATTTTGCTTGTGTTACACTTCAATTTAATATTTTTTTAAATATATCATAATTGAATTTTTTGAATGCGTTAGACTTCTGTTTTTGCATTTTTAAGAAATTTTCGAATAAATTGAAATTTTTGTGTGTTAGTCTTCAATTACGGAGTATTTTTAGTACGACATGAAAATTGAGTTTTTTGCTTGTGTTACACTTCAGAATTAACATTTGAAAAAATAAATATCATAATTAAATTTTTTTTATGGTGTTAGACTTCTTATTTTAAATTTTTAAGAATTTTTTTTAAAAAATGAAATTTTTTGTGTTCGTCTTCAATTACGGTGTATTGGAAGTACGCCATGAAAATTTAGCACTTTTCTAGTGTTGCACTTCAATTTTAATATTTAAAAAATATATATCTTAGTTGAATTTTTTTAAGGTGTTAGACTTCAGTTTTTGAATTTTTAAGAAATGTTTGAAAAAAAATTGAAATTTGTGTGTGTTTGTCTTCAATTATGGAGTATTTTGATTACCACATGAAAATTGAGTATTTTTCTAGTGTTAGACTTCAATTTTAACATTTTTTAAAAAAAAATATCTTCATTAAATTTTTGGAAGGTGTTAGACTTCAGTTTTTTCATTTTTAAGAAATTTTTGAAAAAAATGAAATTTGTATGTCGCAGTCTTCAATTACGGAGTATTTCGAGTACGACATGAAAATTTAGTATTTTGCTTATGTTACACTTAAATTTTAATAACTTTTTGAAAAATATCATAATTGAATTTTTTGAGGGCGTTAGACTTCTGTTTTTGCATTTTTAAGAAATTTTAGAAAAAATTGAAATTTGTGTGTGTTAGTCTTCAATTAGTGCGTATTTTTAGTACGACATGAAAATTGAGTATTTTGCATGTGTTACACTTCAGATTTAACGTTTCACAAAAAATATCACAATTGAATTTTTTTGAAGGTGTTAGACTTCTGTTTTTGCATTTTTAAGAAGTTTTTGAAAAAAATTAAAATTTGTGTGTGTTAGTCTTTAATTACGGAGTATTTTGAGCATAACATGAAAATTGAGTATTTTTCTTGTGTTACACTTCAATTTTAACTTTTAAAAAAAAATATCATAATTGAATTTTTTGAAGGTGTTAAGACTTCAGTTTTTGCATTTAATAAAAAAAATATGTTAATTGAATTTTTTAAATGTGTGTTATACTTAAGTTTTTGCATTTTTAAGAAAAAAATAAAATTTCTGTTTGTTAGTCATCAATTACTGATTATTTTGAGTATGACATGAAAATTAAGTATTTTGCCTTTGTTACACTTGAATTTTAATATTTTTTTGAAAAATATCATAATTGAATATTTTTGAAGGCGTTAGGCTTCTGTTTTTGCATTTTTAAGAAATTTTAGAAAAAATTAAAATTTGTGTGTGTTAGTCTTCAATTACGGAGTATTTTGAGTACGGTATGAATATTGCGTATTTTTCATTTTTTACACTTCGGATTTAATGTTTCACAAAAAGTATCATAATTGAATTCTTTGAAGGTGTTAGACTTCTGTTTTTCTATTTTTAAGAAATTTTTGAAAAAAATTGAAATTTGTGTGTGGTAGTCTTTAATTACGGAGTATTTGGAGCACGATATGAAAATTGACAAATTTACTGGTGTTACACTTCTATTTTAACATTTTTTAAAAATATCATAATTGAACTTTTTGACGGTGTTAGACTTCAGTTTTTGAATTTTTAAGAATTTTTAAAAAACTTGAAATTTGTGTGTGTTAGTCTTGAATTAAGGAGTATTTTGGGAACGACGCGAAAATTGAGTATTTTGCTTGTGTTACACTTCAATTTTATTATTTTTAAAAATAATATCAGAATTGATTTTTTTGGAGGTTTTAGATTTCAGTTTAGTATTTTCAAGAAATTTTTGAAAAAATTGAAATTTGTATGTGTTAGTCTTCAATTACGGAGTATTTTGAGTACGACAAGAAAATTGATTGTTTTGCTAGTGTTATACTTTAATTTTAACTTTTTTTAAAAAACAAATATCATAATTGAATTTTTTAAAGATCTTATACTTGTAATTTTGCATTTTTAAGTAATTTATAAAAAAATATAAATTTATGTGTGTTAGTTTTCAAGTACGGAGTATTATGAGTGTTACATGAAAATTGAGTATTTTTCTTGTGTTACACAATAAATTTTACATTTTAAAAAAATATATATCATAAATGAATTTTTTTTGAAGCTGTTAGGGTTCTATTTTCGCATTTTTAAGAAATTTATGAAAAAATTGAAATTTATGTGTGTTAGTCTTCAATTACGGAGTATTTTGAGTACGACATGAAAATAGAGTATTTTCTTGTGCTACACTTCGATTTTAACATTTTCTTAAAAAAGATCATAATTGAACTTTTTGAAGGTTGACTTCAGTTTAGCTTTTTGAAGAATTTTTTCAAAAAAATCAAAATTGTTTGTGTTATAGTTCAATTACGGAGTATTTTGAGTACGACATGAAAATTGATTATTTTGCTCGTGTTATATTTTAATTTTAACATTTTTTTTAAAAAATATCTTAATTTAATTTTTTGAAGGTGTTATACTTCAGTTTTTTTCATTGTGAGAACTTTTTTGAAAAAATTGAAGTTTGTGTGTGTGTGTCTTCAATTACGGAGTATTTTGAGTACGACATGAAAATTGAGTATGTTTCCTGTGTTATACTTCAATTTTAAAATTTTCTAAAAAAATATGTTAATTGAATTTTTTTAAGGTGTTAGACTTCTGTTTTTGCATTTTAAAGAAATTTTTGAAAAAAAATGATATTTATGTGTGTTAGTCTAAAATTACGGAGCATTTTGAGTGCTTTAATTGTATTGTTGAAAGAATTAATGAGATTTACATTTTGAGCAGAAGACGTGGATTCCTGGGTATCTCGAATTAATGATATTGAAGTCGCCTTGGACCATCCATGGAATATCGGGATCCATATGAATGCCTCTCAAATTAACCAAAAAATGTTCTTTGTGATTATCCTCGGATGGCCCATAAATATTAGAAATGCCAAAGGTGAAACCACTAAGGGATCTGAGATTAGCATTTAGACAAGATGAAGAAGAAGAAGAAGAGTGCACAAGAGAGAACATATTTTCCCATGCCGTTATCATGCCACCTTTAGAACCGGTGGATCCTTTAAAGAAAAATGTGAAAACGATGAGGGACAAAAACGCAAGACATCAAAGAGAGAAGGAGATTCAAGTTTAGATTCTTGGATACAAACAATATTGCATTTAGAATCCAAAATCGTGTCTATTACCATATCTCATTTTTCTCTACTTCTGAGATCTCTTACATTCCTAGAGAGCAAAGCACCATGATTGTAAAAAATCATTAAACGCTTTAAATTAACTACTACAAAAGAGAGAGAGAGAGAGAGAGAGAGAGAGAGAGAGAGAGAGAGAGAGAGAGAGAGAGAGAGAGAGAGAGAGAGAGAGAGAGAGAGAGAGAGAGAGAGACACACACACACATCATCATCGAAATTACGTCAAACGACGTAACCCGATTCCTCATCTTCATAATACACTAAATCCTCATAATAATCATCATAATCCTCAAGATTAACAGATTTTATAATATCATTAGAGTTATTAGAAACCTTCTCAAGATTAATAGTGGGAGCTAAATTATCCCTCAAATTAGGAGTGATTGGATTTTTTTTTCATTGAGGCCGCAAAGAGGATGCCCTTTAACAAACGATTCTAGTATAATTTGAGTTGGATTGTTTAGTTCTAAGTTAAGTGCTTTTAATAATTTGGCTCTCTGGTTTTTGTGATTTATAGTGTTTGGAGCCTTATTTTTAGTTCTAAGTTAAGTACTCCAATTTTTCACAGAATTTTTCTCTCTTTTTTCTGGAGATTTGTTTTCTCTAAAAACATATGAGATGAGTTGCATTATCACATGCACCCACTCAAATACATATCTTTGTTTATTCTAGATACTTCTATTCTATTTAGTAGACACATATATCTCATTCACACACAAATACATTGAATATTATCATGTCCGAATACTATTATTAATTAAAAAAACATTAATTTTAATACTCCCCCTTAATGTTTTTTTCTTTATTTATTTTTGTTGTCGATACTCCCCCTTAATATTTTTTCTTGTTATTTTTTTTTTAGTTATTGTTTTTTTTTTCTTGATATCTCTCCGTAATCTCTTTCGTCATGTTCGTCGTATCTTCTTTCCCCTTCTAAACTATTATTTTCGAATCAACTTTTTTTTCCAATCGTCCTTTTTTGGATCATCTTTTTCGAATCGCCTTTTTCCGAATCGTTTTTTCGGATCGTTTTTTTTTCTTCTTCTTCGAAATTAAGTTGTGAAATTTGTGGGAACCCGAACACACCGTCTTCGGTTGTCGTGGCTTTCTCCTACTCCAAATTTCTACTAAACTCGATATATCTAACATGAGTTGTGAAGTTCGTGGAGCCCAAATACGTAACCTCTTTGGTTGTCGTGGTGATCTCCTTCTTCGAGTTCTACTAAACTCGATAATTCGGAAATGAGTTGTGAAGTTCGTATGAGTCCAAGTACGTAAGCTCCTTGGTTGTCTTGGTGACTCCTTCTCCGACTTCTACTAAACTCGATAGCCGTCGCTTTCGATAACCTTTGCTCGAGAACCGTCGCTCGATAATCGTCGCTCGATAACCATCGCTTTCGATAACCATCGCTCTCATACCAATTTGTTGCGATTTTTGGGGTTTGATTGGATTGATTTTGATTGGAGAGAATTGTGGGTTTGATAGTTGGGTATGAATAACAAATTTAATAAAGGTGAAGAGATTAAGTGCCACGCTGTAGAGGGTGACACTATCTAACGAATTCTTTTCAAGATAGGATTGGTACACACATCCAACGAGTACACACAAAGAAGTAGATAGATACAAAGTACCAATTGGTACACACTCAATTATATATAAATACAATATTTTGAGATAAGGATGAGATAATTTTCTCTACTCCTAACTCTAATTTTTCACAGAATATTTCTCTCTCTTTTATGAAGATTTTCTCTCATATTCAAAATACTTCTATTCTATTTAATAGACACATATATCTCACATTCACACACAAATACATTGAATATTATTATGTGCTAATGATATTATTAATTAAAAAAACATTAATTTTAATATTCCAATCTTGCACTTTCTTTGAAAGTCGGCAGGTCAATCAATTCGGTTTGTCTCATCTTCTTTCATGTATGTTTCGAAAGAACTTTTGTACATCTTTCTTCTCCAGACATGAAAGTTTGCCCCTTCTTCAGTACAGTGTCCTTTTCGCTCTTCTTCTTTTCCATTGAATCAGTATTCATTGCATCCAAATTACAAAACAAAAGCCCCTTTGCTTTGACTATAATAATTATTCCAAAAGTAAAACCCACAAGAATGGAGTTTTCTACCTGTTGAGAGAGAGAGAAAGAGAGAGAGAGAGAGAGAGAGAGAGAGATTAGGGCTTAGTCATGGAAGAAACCGTCGGAGCTTCGTCGGAGTTATTGGAATGAAGGTTCAGATTCAAAGGCACTTTCAAAATCCCCATGTACGGAGACAGACCACTTTTTGGTATTATTAGGTTGAAATTTAATATGTTTTTGTTGAACCCGTGTCATGTGAGGTGAATTAGGATGAGAGATACAAAGAAATAATCATGTATATTACGTGTTTCTAATAATACCCGTATACTCTCAATATATTATTTTATATAAACAATATAATATTTCGATTTGTATATGGAAGAAGTTTATCATCCGTTGTTTTAATGGACGTGTCCTAAATAACGATGACCACAAATTATTTTGGGACATTTTCAAAAGTCTGTACTAACGAACAAAATAATGTCTAAGAATAGTGTTCATACGATTCGGATAAACGCTTTCAATTTTAGTTTCATATTTTATTATATGTTAAATTTTAATGTATATTGTATTTAAATATTATAATTTAAGATATTTTATTCTTTATCAATATTCAAGGGGTGGTTAGGGGGGACGTGTGTGTGTGTGTGTGGGTGTGTGTGGGTGGTGGCTCCAGTAGGGATGTAAACTGTTCGGATATTATCCGAACCGACCCGAACCGACCCGAACCGAATCCGTCTAAATATCCGGATCCGAATAAAATTATCCAGATCCGAACGGATTCGGATCTGACCCGGATGTTTTTTTCGGATCCGGATCCGGATTCGGTTTTGATAATAGGGATCGGATCCGGATCCGAATCCGGATATTATCCGGATCCGAATAACAGTATAAAAACGGATATCCGTTTTTGAAATTTTTTTATGTTTTTAAATAACTATTGTCTTATAGACCCAATATAAATTTATGTTTGCATGACTTATAATTGATAAACCAAGTCCATTATAAAAGAAAAATGAATCTTTCATGTATACTTTTCCAAATCCCAAAATATTTGACAAATACTTGATTTTGTTTCGTAAAATTATAATGTCTTTTTATGTATTATTTAAGTATTATTTTGATATTGTTTGAAATTCGTTGGTAAAATAGATAGTTATGTTACATACAAAATATCCGTCTGAACTATCCGAATAATATCCAGATTCGTATCCGTATCCTAGATATCCGAACCGAATCCGTATCCGTTTAATATCCGAACCGTATCCGGATCCGGGAATATTCGTATCCGTATCCGTATCCGAAAAAAAATACGGATCTGGATCTGGTATGACCACTATCCGAACCGTTTACACCCCTAGGTGCCAGTGGCTGTTAAGGGGTCGAGGAGGGGATGCTGATTTCTTGGTAAGTATAAATCAGCCATGGGGCCATTGGAAAACCGCCTTAAGCCTTCTCATTAAAGTGTTGATGTGTGTATAATTTTGATGTTTTGTTTGATGATCTTTGTTTCAAGGATAAGACAACACTCAGATGCAGAAATTGTTCTTTATTACAGGTTCCATAATTTAAAATTTAAAATAAAGGACAAAATACATCCTTGAAATGCGGTACAAATAATTAGAGAACATTTTATTGGAGAAAATACTTACTAATGAAGGATAACAACAGAAATCGCATATGAAATGCAGTATAATTATTGGAGAACATTTTATTACTTCAAGTCTAGCTCTTGATTCCTTGAACAGAGTAATCTGGTGGGTTCGAGCCAGTATGGTTATAGAGGGATTGGGCTGAGGATGACGAAATCGATGCAATCTTTAAGATTATTGCACTTGTTGAATCCATCACCAAAGTAATTGTAGATAACTTCAATCATTACAGTTTGGTTAACGGCTCGTTCTAAAAAAACACGCGGAACTTCAGTGGGCCTTACGCATGCTTGGTTTATCTTCTTCCATGCATCATTAGCCATGGAATGGAACTTGGCGAACGTTTCTTCTTTGCTGGCATTATGCTCTTTCATGTAACAATCAAGCATGCTTGGAGCTTCCTCGCTATCGTGCTCACGCTAAAAAAGTGTTCACAGCAAAATTTGAAAACAGAAAACTCAATTAAGTAACTATGTCATGATCATACATTGTTGAGTAAAAAAAATTAGATTATAACGATAATTTTACTAATTTTTTCAAAAAAAAAAACGATAATTTTACTAAACACTCAACATTCTTATAATATCCATGTCCTATACTTAAATATCAAACATCCAACGAATTACTAGACTCATTTCTTTTTTTATTTGCGAGAACTTTTTCTTTGTGGCTTGATGCAAAATGGATTTTATTTCGAATGGGACACAATTAATGTTGTTAATTTTAACATACCTCGTATCCAACTACATCATCAGTATATCTGCTGACCTCGGCGGAAGCTCTGAAAATGTCAGGCTTACTACTAGCCCACACAAATATCTCCTTGGTTGCAATCTGCCCCATCCCGATGAATGACATACAATTTATCATAAAGACATATGAACTCTCAAGTCCAGTTTCTAGTGCCTCCATGAAAGTCGGAGTGTGTTGTTTTTGATACCACCCAATTTTTCGCATTTGTATGTGCGCCATACGTTTGAACTGCATAAAAGTTCAAATAATTAATAACAGTTTAAGATATAAATATTAATTTCACGATATTTTATTTGACAAGAGCAGAAGATAAAAATACGATTACATACATGTTGGATGATATAAGATGCACGGTACTTCTCATCATGCTCTAGTTCACTCTCAATCTCTTCTGCCAAGTCAACTAGAGCGATATAAATATCCTTAATGCACTCAGGTAAGGTATTAGTAACATTTTTATCCCACCTGTATAAACCATTATGGGATTAGGGTGGAACAAAATAAGTGGGAAGAAAAATAAAATTAAAAAAAAATAATAAATTTTGGAAATCCGTTTCTACGTATTACCATCACCACAAAAATGTGATGGGATAAAGGGGGGTTTATGGAGGCATAGTATATTCTCCCGATTTTACACTAAATTTCTATTGTCTTATATTTTCTTTATTGAGAACTGGGGAACATATCCATAAAAACCATGTATATATGACATCAAAATTGAGAGAGTGAAGGGGGGGGAGATCAGAGTGAGAACCTTTGAATGGCATCGGTAAGGAGCTGAGACTCTTGGAATGTTGCATATATATCGTATGTATCATCAAGAAGAACGATCAAAGCAAACACTTTCGACAACATAACACGAGCGCGGGAAAATTGGGGTTCAAAGTACATACCGATGCACCAAAAATGAATCTCCACAATGCGGTCGCGACCATAATGCAATTTCTCAATGATATTTAGTTCCTTCCACCATCTGCACGTTATACAAATACATAAAAAGTTTAGTACAAGTTAGCATATTTTTGCAAGCACCATTATGCATACGAATTGTAAGAAAAGGGTGCACAACTATAGTTCGGGACTCATGAGATTAAGCAGAAACACATCTATTATTTAGTTGAATTTTACTGTGCCCTCGGATTCACCAAAACATCATCTATATTACAATTAACATGTATTAATTATTATCATGAATATATTAATTATATATTAACTCATATGCTATTAATTATATTAATTAGTCTACAGGTGATGCTTTTGGTGAATTCTTGGGCACCATATACGGCCTCCATTATTTCTATCCATGAAATAACCTCTTTTATGTAGGGATTGAAATAAGTTGAGTTTGAGCGAACTAAGCAAAACTTAAGCTTAAGCTTAAGTTGAGTTTAAACTAAACCCTAAACTCTAAATTCTAAATTCTAAACAAAGCTTAAGCTCGGTTCGGAACTCTACTCGAACTGGCTCTGCTCGTTCAGCCGAATAAACCGATTACCAATTCGGTTTATTCGGTTCGATTTTTAGTCGGTTCAAAAATTAAACGGTTAGGTTCGGTTTGACTTTAATTCGGTTTGGTAAAATCGGTTTGGTATTATTCGATTTGGTTTGAATCGAATCGACCAAATGAAAATTCGTGGATGTAAGATTTTTCATTTGTTGTCTTGCTAAGACGAGGGTGGACCGCAGTTGATTTTATTGTTATATATATATATATATATATATATATATATATATATTGCTTCCATAATAAACAAGAGAGAGGAGAACAAGGTCTCGTTCTGTGTAATTAATTAGGACTTCAGCTAATTAATAAGATAAGAGCTTTTTGTACATATTTTAAATAGTAATAGTAATAATATATAATAAAACAAAAATTAGATTTTGAATTTATTTACCGACCTATTTTTTATTTATTCTACAAATTATAAAAAAAATGATAAACAATTAATAATATAATAAATTTTGGTAAAAAAATAATAATGCTATTTTTGATAACTCCGAATAAATCTAAGAAATCATATATTAAAAATTTGTTCAAAGAAATATGATTTATCATGTATAAATAAAATAAAAATAAATAAGGGAAAATTATATTCTACTAATGTAGTTTACCACATAATCAGTGTGATTTATCGTCCTACTCAATACGATTATCATTTCTTATGATTTATCATTTAATATAAATTAATATTTAATGTACTTATTATTTATTATCAACACATCGATAAATTGAGAGATTGATATCGATAAGTTGAGGGGACACTAAAATGCATGATTAATTAACATTTACTTTTGTGTTAATTGCATTGCAAATTAATCTTCACTTATTTTTCTCGAAATCCACATCAAAAGCAAAAAACACAAGTTATGTGGGCTCAGTAAATGCCCTGTTTTCTTAAAAGAAAACCTTGTTGCATGTGATTGTTGCGATGCCAAAATTAAGAGAGAGAGAACCAGCATAAACTCACAAAGAAAGGGCCTTGAGCTCTTCACAATGAAGACTTTGCAGCACATTAAAATTTAGCTTCGAGAGCTCCAACAGCACAAAATTTGGTGTGTCCTCTTTCTCGTATTCATCAATGAACCATTTTGCTTCAAGCCATTTCATCATTCTAGGCAAAGGAGTAGTGAGTGCACGGGACACTTGGTCTTTTAGTGGAGATCTCAAATCATCAACCATAGACTTGAGATGACATCTAGCGAATGAGATGGCCTCATCCAGTATTTCCTCACCAGGAACACCAAGAAACGCCGCATTATACAGACTCAACAATCCCCTCGCGTCCTCACGTAGCTTTTCGTTAAAACTTGCATTGTTGATTTTGAACTTGAGAAACTCATCTGTGACAATACGAATACAAATAGTTACGATTATTATGCCAGCGTATAATTCGAATTCTACAGCTTACCACAGGAAACTTCAAACCCGTGTTGCCTAAGGAGTCTGAAATGCAGTGCAACTTCGTGAATATCGTTGCTTTCAAATTTGCCATCTTTCAGATGGGTCAAAGCATCATCAATCTCATTCTCGAAATGATAGGCTATGCCGAGATGATGAATTGTGTCGAGTAACTTCATTGTTTCTAATACATTCATACTAGATTTTAGCATCCTTCTCACCTCTTTCTTTAGTTCTTTTACCCGTTTCTCGGTCCATTCTTTGGTCTTCTGCAAGTATCAAGCAAGGATAGTCAAAACTAAATTTCAAGATACCAACTATCAGTGAGTTTTTCAAATAAACAAACTCAACTCTACTCAATAATTGAGAGATCAAATTTAAAAATTTCTCAAAAAAATTAAGACAACATTGTCATATATATATAATTTTTGTTATCATAATTTTTTTTGATAAAATTATGATAGACCTCAATCTAAAGGGTAGAAGTGTAATTTCATGACTTTCTCTCTCTTATTAAATTAGTTTTATTAGGCATGCATTAACTACATAATTAATCAATTATATGCCTTCTTTCTGACATAACTTCATATTTTTCATTGGGTGACGTTATTGCAAGAGCTAACATGGCTAAATTGAGAGCGATTTCAAAAAAATTTAATAAAATGACCACTATACCCCTATTTATGGTGATTGATATTTATTATACTTATATATTTTTCCTAATATTATGAAAAAATCAAATCAAATCAATATATATTAATTTTCATATTTAAATATGTATGACAAGTTACTATTTAATTGTTTCTTTATGATGAAAAAAATTAAGAATAAAAATATTTTTTATATATGAAAGATTTTATTTGCATGATTTATGGAAAGTGATAAACTAATAAATAAATGTAAAAAAATATCAATCATCAATTCATTATTAACAATGGTATAACATTTATTTAATAAAACAAAATTGAAATTCCTCTCAATTTAGCCATGTTGGCTCTTGCAATAGCACAACCCTTTTCATTTTCTTGTGGCCATTGACACTTTATCCTCTACTATAAACATTTTTTCTTAAGTTATTTCATGAAAAATTTATGATCTCAAATCCCAAATCTAATGTTGTTTTCGGTTTTGACATCTAAAATGGAAGAATTCTCCATCAACAAAAGTATGTGTTGGTTGTGCAAAAAGTAGCTATATTAGTTAGTGCAGTTCTAAATGTGAAGATGAGATTGTATGAATAATATTTGATAAAATAAATATTCACTTGATTCGATGTAAAATTGAATTGTAACCAAATGTCAATATTCACTTGACCCAAAAACAACTTTTCGAATTATAAAAACAACACAAAATCATCTGATATTTGTTGTGAAATTAATTTTTATTACTTTGAAGAATATAGGATTAAAAAATTTACTGTTCAAGTTTTACTAATTAGGCATGAGAAAATAGACATTAGACACGAAAAGAAAGACAATAAACATAGAAAGGACATTAAATTGAGAAGGAAAGGAATAGAAAAAAAAAGGAAATAATGAAAAGCATGAATAACTAATTAAATGAAAAGATAAGAAAATAAATTTAGTATACTCAAAATGCCCTTTTTCTAAAAAAGACCTATGATAGAAGCTCCTATTTTTTAATACAACTAAAGTTTTGAGAATACTATTTTTTGGATATTAAGTTCAAAAATCTATCAATTTTTTTTAATACGATACCAGATATCCGATACGAATACGGTATTCGGTATCCGATACGTATACGATATCCGATATCTGATACGAATACAAATACGGATACGAATACAATATTCGATATCCGATTTCGGATACGAATAAGATAGCCGGTATCAAATATCGGATACGAATACGAATACGGTATTTGTTATCCGATACGAATATGGATAAGAATACGGTATCTGATATCTCTGATACGAATATGGAATGGTATACGGCATCCGATATTCGAATTCTTATACAGATACAAATACGATATCTGATATTTTATTATTATTATTATTATTATTTTTATTTTTTTTTTATAAAAGTTTATATTTTATATTACAATAAAAAAACATAATTAATATTCGCAACGTAGCGCAAATATTATCTTAATTTCCTTAATAATGCATGGATAATTATATCATGCCCCTCAAATTAATTGAATGGTAATTAACAAATAAACACTCTATTAACGGTTAACTGATATTGATTAAGAATTGTTAATTTATATGTATTTTAATCATATATCAATTAATTGTTAATAAAATATATTTTTGTTAATTAGTTGTTAATTAGTGCTATAGAATGTGTTAGTGAGAATTCAAGGGGTAGCATATAATATGACCTCATAATGCATTACCTGTACCGGAGGGGTGTAGGTCATGAACAAGTCGCCCCACAAGTTGGGTTGATAGTCATATGACCGGCGCACCTGCTTCTCTGCACTCAACGTTTTCTCCATCAGGGAAGAAGCAACTAGTGTTAATTTGTTATAATAAGAGTTGTTTTGTGTACTTGCTTTCTCCAAGCCTTATATAGACGGGACATTTGGATTCAGAGTGGCGGCTCAGTACTAGTCATCGATTTAGAAGTAATGAGGTTTTATGTGACGCTTTCTTGTATATTTGTTGAGTGAAGATAATATCGTCTCAAAACAAATAGTATATAAGCCTGTCAAATATAATGAATATTTTTATAAAACGATGAAAATATCACAAATGCCTCTTACTTCAATTTTTATTGAAAATCATACTTTATTAGGGTATAGGTAATAAGAAAAAATACAAAATATCTGAGCACACACTAACTAGTATAAATATAAAAGAATATCTTCAAGTTATATCATTACAGTAAAAAGTATAATAGTTACGACAAATGATAAAGCATATTGCATAAATGTTTTAAAGGATAAAAAATAAAAATAAATAAACATGTCATAGCACGTAGTAATTAATATTAGTATAAATATAGAGGTATATTTTCTAAAAATACATTACCAAATAAAGGAAACATGTAACAAAAAAATAAATCAAAACTTATAAACAACACACTAAAACATATATAATACGTCCCATGTTACAAAACATACCCTTTTTCACAGTGGTTACAAAACACTTTGACATGTCCACTTCTCGCTTAATTCATTCAAGAAGCTTCCAATCAAAATGATAGAAGAGCCTAGCTATAGTGTATTATGTAGATTTTTTTTTAAGTTGCTATTTACTAACCTCCCACATTAATCACCCAATTAATGAACAAAAGTGCATCCAGTTAATTAATACATAATTAAAGTACACATCCATTAACAATTCTTAATCGTTATCAATTAACTATTAATGAAGTGTCCTTTTTGTTAATGATCATGTAAATTAATCTCAATTAAGTCTTAATTAGTAATACAGAGGAGATGCGGTTGGGAAATGAATGGGCACTCTAAAATTACCTTTTTTCACATATGACTTGTTTTCAATTGCATGTAAGCTATTTTAATAAAACAAGTTACATGTCCCTTACTTGTTTTATGTTGAATTTATAATATGAAAATTTAACTACAATGTTATTATTATTTTCGTACTAAATTAGACAAACATAATGTTTTTTTTATCAAAAATCATATTAAGTTATATGAATTGTTCTATGTGATGAAGTTTACATGTCTCTTACGATTAAAAATACAATTTTGTGAACCTATTCGTTCTATATCTGAACGGTTCGTGGTAAAATTCCAATTCTGACAATCTTGAACCACACGATATAACAATACACACGAAGTAATATAAATTGTTCTAGGTTATGAAGTTCTATTATTTCATTTAAAAAAATATATAAGATATACTAAATAATATATTATTGTAATTGGAGGTATACAAGATAAACAGAAGTTTATATGGAAGATTTACAACTCATATCATTACCGTAAAAGATATAACAGATATAAAAGATATAATTAATGATAGCTTATATTGTAAAAAGGCATAAATAATAAGAAATGGTATAAAATATACAACATATACAATATGTTTGGGCACATATTAAAGTATAGGTATAAGGATATATCTAGAAGTTATGTCATTACAATAAAAAGAATAATACATATGACAAATGATAAATCATATAATTGTATAAAAGCATAAAAGATACAAAAAAGTATATGAATTCCATATGTCGGAGCACATGATAATTAATATTAGTATAAATATAGACGAATATTATTTGAGGAAAACATTACCAAATAAAATAAACATGTAGAAAAAGGGTATAAAAAATACAGTAATATATATATATATATATATATATATATATATATATATATATATATATATATATATATATATATATATATATATATATATATATATATATATATATATATATATATATATAATGACATACTAAATTGTATATTATTGCAAATAAAGGTACAAAAGAGAAACAAAAGTGTATATCGAACGCTTATTAGTCATATCATTACAATAAAATATATAAAAGATATAACAACGGATAAATCACATTGTAAAAATGTATAAATTATAACAAAGGATATAAAAGAAGGAAAAAAATACAATATGTCAAAGCAATTAGTAATTAGTATAGATATAAAGGTATAAAAGAAGGAAATACAATTTTGAATCAACGGTAAGAATATACGTATAAGGACAAACCAACATACGTGTTCAATGGAATAAATGAATGCATAATAGAATTATGCAAATAATAGCTCCAGGAGAAAGTCCGTTACAACGGATCATGTTATGTGTTGTAACGGGCCTATACGAGTATTAGTTCATTGTGCAACAGTGAATGGTCCGTTGTAACGAACCATGTAGTCCCTCGCCACGGACGGCTATGAATACGTGTAAATAGTATATAGTCTGTTGTACTCTTCAGAGCAATCCAAACTATTCAATTCATTCTATCAAGTGTTGAGAGAATACAAAGAGAAAAGGTGTTTTCTCGGTTTCGAGAATCAGACACGATCAAGCAAGTTCGCCGGTGCATCGTATAGGTAGGTACATCCGCGACCGAGGTGCTACGACTCACGATGGATACAAGCAGAAGAGTGCGTGATTTGTGGCTCTTTGATTGTGATCAAACCGGAGAAGTTATTGGAGCCGAAACGGTAGGAGACGTGTGGTATGGGACGTACGTGCTAGTCACCAACGTGACACCGGAGAAGATAAGGACGTGAGCGATCAACCCGTCATTCGTGATCAATTTCAGGCCGATAATCGTCTATCCTTCTTTTAATAAACACACCTCTACTCATGCATTTAATTCTACACCACGACCACAAGAATCTCTTCAGAATTAGTTAGTATTCATGTGATGTGTTTGGGCAGTACAAGATGATGTGGCTTGATTAATTAGAGATATTTGTATTTACTCATCTAACTACTAGTATAAATAGATGAGTAATCCTTGTAATCAAATCATCAATGAATAAAGATATTTTTCTCTCTCTTACTTGCAATAATTAACCTCTACTTCCTTCGCATCGTACCACGAAGTCGTTGCGAGATCTCGGGATTTGGGAACCGGACCGGACCTTCATATCTGCCGCGCGGGTCGGGCCCTTCATATCCGCTGCGCGGGCCTTTGTCATTTTTGGTTTCTGCTAGAGTTATTCCGATTGTTAATAAAAAGATATCGAGTGCGTAATCATACTTGTGTATTTCTTTACTTCTTTTTTTTATTATTAATTGAGACGGGTTCTAAGATCCGTACCCAAACTATATTGAATATAGTACAAGTCGTACTACGATATTTACAATGAGTTTTAGGTTCGTGTATAAAAAAACGTGAACGGGTAATATTCGTATTCGTATAGGTTCGTGTATAATACGATATTTATTAAAAATTCGGTTAAAAAAATTCGGCAAAATATAATATCGTGAAGTTCGCGTATTTTTCAAAATTCGTATAATTCGTGTATTATTCGCGAATTGACTAACTTAGATCATGATATGACTCATTTAACTTAGAAATTATAATACATAGAAACAATTAAAAATTCCCAATTTGAAAAATTCGGCAAAAAATCACTGAATTCGGCAAAAAATTGGCCGAATATTTTTTGGCCATAAAATTCACGAATATTTCCGAATCACTGAATTGGATACGCGAAATTCGCGTATTGTTCAAAATTCGTATAATTCGTGTATTATTCGCGAACTATTCGCGAATTGACTAACTTAGGTTGAGAGAGTTGGGTTTTTATTCCATATATTTGATTGTATTTCCATACCTGGTTAACCATTTTTATTCCATCTTCTCGATATGAATATAGTGTAGGATATTGATATTTGAGTGTCGTACCAGTCCAATTACTTTCCCAGAATATTGTTTTTCTCCATTTCCGCATTGTATTTGTATGGAAGCCTTAAAAGGTCACTATAATTCGCTAGAAATTGACCAAAGTCTTGATTTTATTGCTTGTTTTTGGCCTATTTCGGAATATACGTTGTTTCCATATAAGGTGGTCATTAATTCCTTCCAAATATTTTCTTTAGAATCATATAACTTCCATAACCATTTCTTTACTTCTTTGTTAGCGTAATCATACTTATTTGAGAAAACATTACTAAATAATGAAAACATGCAGCAAAAATTAAACCAAAGGAGTTAATCAATACAGTAAAACCATGTATAACACGTCACATGGCATAGCAGAGGAGATTTTGTTTTAAGAGTAGTAACAAAACACTGACATGTCTGTTCTTGCTTAATTCAATCAGGAAGCTATAATCAAAATGAAATGATAAGAGGAGACCGGCCATGAGTCATACTGTACTAGCATGGATCATGCTCGGCTACAGTGTTTATTTTAAATTTTTTGAACATATCCTACTTGTTTTCAAATGGCCATCGGTCATACTGTACTAGCAGGGATCATGATCGGCTACAGTGTTATTTTAGATTTTTTAAACATATCCTACTTGTTTTCAAATGGCCATCAGTCATACTGTCAGGGATCGTGCTCGGCTACCGTGTTTATTTTAGAGTTTTTAAACATATCCGACTTGTTTTCAAATGGCCATCAGTCATACTTTACTAGCAGGGATCGTGCTCGGCTACCGTGTTTATTTCAGATTTTTTAAACATATCCTACCTTGTTTTCAAATGGCCATCAGTCATACTGTACTAGCAGGGATCGTGCTCGGCTACCGTGTTTATTTTAGATTTTTTAAACATATCCTACTTGTTTTCAAATGGCCATCAGTCATACTGTACTAGCAGGGATCGTGCTCGGCTACCGTGTTTATTTTAGATTTTTTAAACATATCCTACTTGTTTTCAAATGACCATCAGTCATACTGTACTAGCAGGGATCATGCTCGGCTACCGTGTTTATTTCAGATTTTTTAAACATATCCTACTTGTTTTCAAATGGCCATCAGTCATACTCAATGTTACAGAAATCGCTAGGCGCTAGTCGGGCGGACGGGCACCGTCTAGCGCCTAGAGGGATTAATCGGGGATTAATCGGATCTAGACGGATTTGTAATTTTACATAGTTTTTGTCATATTTTTAATTTTTATATATTATAATTTGTGCTACAACTTTTTATATTAAAAATATTTTATATGAATTTTATTTAAGACAACGTCCAAACAAATCATAACATGAAATCTACAACATAACAATAACAGTGTTGTTGCTCGGATACGCCGATACGGCGATACCGTTACGCGTATCGGATACGTCGATACGACAATTTAACATATGATTTAGGATACGATACGCATATCGGATACGGGTAGATTTTGATATTTCGGAGTATCCGCGCGACATAGAGTTAGCCTAGTTAGTCACACCTCTTGATTAGGGAGCGAGAGGTGTGGGGTTCGATTCCCGACGGGAACACTGGATTATAGATTAAATGTTAAATAAGTTAATAGAGTGTGTGGCCTACGGGTTTGTAATAAAAAAATAAAAAAAAGGAGATTGTGTTTGGAAGGGGGACTTTGAGCCCTCTCCGAATTTACTCAAAAAAAAAAATAAACCACAAAATAAAGTTACAAATAATAGAAAGAAGAAAAAGAGAAGGGTGCATGTCTTAAAAAAAATATATATACATATATATTTAAGTCGGTGGGGCGGGCCTAGGCGGTATCTAGGCGGGGCTAGGCGAAATTCCGCCTAGACAAAAATGACTAGGCTAAACCTACACGTTTGGTCGGCGCCTAGCGCCTAGGCGGCCGCCTATACCGACTTTTAGAACAATGGTCATACTGTACTAGCAGGGATCATGCTCGGCTACCGTGTTTATTTCAGATTTTTTAAACATATCCTACTTGTTTTCATATTGTTTTTGATATAAATGATACGAAAAGATATACAAGATACAAAGAATACAAAATATCTGAGCACATACTAACTAGTATAGATATAATGGAATATCGACAAGTTATATCACTATAGTAAAAAATATAAAAAATACGACTAATTATGTAAAAGATATGAAAAAAATATAAAATATAAAAAAATAAATATGTCATAGCATGTAGTAATTAATATTAGTGTAAATATAGAGGTATATATTTTTGAGAAAGACATTACCAAATAAAGGACGCATGTAACAAAAAATAAATCAAAGCTTATAAACAACACACTAAAAGACATATAATATGTTGCATGTTATTACAGAGGAGATTTTTGTTTAAGAGTGGTTACAGAACACTTTAATATATCCACTTCTTGCTTAATTCAATCGGAAAGCTTCCAATCAAAATGACAGAGGAGCCTAACCAACAGTAACTCTCTACTATCATGGATCATGCTTCGCTAAAGTATATTTTGTAAAAAAATTTAACATTTATACTTGTTTCATTTGCATGTAAACTTAATTTAATTCAAAAATAATTACATGCCCCTTACTTGTTGAATTTATAATATCATTACAAATTTAGCAATAATGTTATTCTTATTTTGGTACTAAATTAAACCAAATTAATTACTTTATCAAAAATCATATTAAGTTATATAAGTTGTACTAGGTGAAGAAAATACACTTTTCCAAAAAAAAATTGGATTTTATAAACAAACTTCCTGAAAGTTGCAGTTGGCAATAATTTGGTGAAAAGATCTGCTTCGTTATCACATGATCAAATCTGTTGAACATTTATCTCGTCATTCCTTTGAATTCACTCGTCGAAAAGAATTTCGGAAAAGTGAATTTTCTTCTATCTCGTTTGATATAACCATTATTTATTTTAGTAATACTTGCAGCATCATTTTCATATTGATGAGGTTCTTCTTCAAATGATCGATTGTACTCAAATGTGGTATTTTTGGACAACAAAATTTCATTCTAAATTGTTTCATCCCATACAAGGAATCTTTCCATTTTGTGTAATACATATTTTGATATACTTTGCATGTTTCATCTAACTTTAATCCTTCAAGGAAATTATCAAGGATCCATAATACAAATATGTTGTTATTACAAAATTCATGAGACACATCTAGAGTCCATCAAAGACTTCCAAGCTAATCAAAAACTGAATGTGATTTCATTTTCTCATTTCTCTTTCTTATACATACCCACTTGTAGTTCGTAGGTTGCATACAATAGTTGTTTTGACTACAGGGCCAAAATTGTCACGTTTTTTCAAAAAAAATATTTTTGCTTGAATTGCTTCATTTCTTTTTTGTAACTTTGATTGAGAATGCATAATTTGTTACATAATTTCTCTTTGGATACTTATATCATAAAAAGTTGCCTCGTTAAAACTTTACTAGGTAAAATCCAATGAGACAAAAATTCTAGTGAAGGAAAAAGAGTGCAACATTATTATGGCTCATACGCATCATAAGATGTCTCGTTAAAAACCTTGTCAACAAAGCCCAGTGGGACAAAACCATGAACAAGGACAAAAAGAGTGCATTGCATATTATTTCTCCCCCTCATGGATACAAATATTTTACGACAAATTCAATCTTTCGCATTCATTGTTTCAAAATCTTAATAGCCATCGACGAGCTAACTTCTTCAGGAAATATTTATTATATTTGTAATCCATGAAAAAAATTTCACATTCGATATCTTTTATATCAAATTTTTCCTTTAGTCCTTATCTTTTAGAGCTCTTCGGGAGTTCAAATAAATGTAATTAAACACTATTTATTTGTAATAAATACGTATCTGCCGATTTGATCACTCATACCGGTATATATATTCTTACTTATTATAACGATTATATCTCATAACCCATATTCTATTCATGCAAATATCTTTGTAATTTAATATAATATATCTCGAGAGAGTTTGAATTGTATGCGGTGGGCATACTAAATCCTACGGGGATTTTGATGAATATTGTAACTAAATGAATCATATGAATAGTCTGTTATAATGAATACAAGACACGATTTTAGTCCTTCATAAACCTTTAAACAAATAATAAATATATATAAATTCATCACCATGGTGTTCTTTCGGACCTCAGGTCCATCAATTTCATTTTCATATGTGATTTCTCTGATGGCCAATAGTTTTAACTGTCGACATTCCACAATTGGATTAATTTCAGATCCTCATTTTTTTAATTATAAATTGAAAGCGCACCCATGCCAACTTTCTAGTAATTATAGTTTCATTTCGATTCCATCTTCTTCTAGTAGAGACATTTATTTTGAGATCATATTATTTTCAACAATTTCAATGTCGTCAGGTACCTGAATCTTTTTCAAAGATTATATTTATGTCAAATCTACTAATTAATCTTTCATTATCCTGTTAAAAAAGATATATATTATTGGAAGTATTAACAACTTTTTTATTGTCAACCTTTTATCATGCTCTCTTTTTGTATTCCTTTGGATTTCTAATATTGGAACTGATTGGTCGACCGCGCTACGGGTTTATATCAAATTTAAAATTATCCAATGATGTTATACTACAAATATGAGCATTTTAGACTGGAAAGTTTTTATCTATTAGTAATTCTTGTATTGATAAATGCATCAAATCACCGATTTGCAATTTCGTGCAAATAATTAATTTACGAACTCTTATTTCATATTTACTTGTTCGAGGATCTAATGTGATGATGCAATCCATAAAAATATATTATTTTTCCAGTTTTCATTCTCTATCCCTGATATAGGCACGAGTTGTTGATATTTAATTAATATCTAATGAAGTTCTTCGAGACTTGCATGATATCTTATATCTTCAAAAAATTTACTCATGTTTGGTTATTTGCTAACACCATTTTAGTTGTTTATATAATTTTTCCTTCGGGAATTTCATATTTGCAACATACATATTCGACTTTGATTCTTTCTTGAATGTAAACTTCTAGGTTACAAATAAAATTTTAAACTTCTTGTTCGGAACTTCTGGTTCAACTAAATAAATGTTCAAGATATGAAATTTTCAAGATTAAGTCAATCATATATACCAAACACTTATTTTGACTCGTCCATGTGTATTATACATCTACTACATAAAAAAATCAATACGGTAAAACATTACTAAATAATGAAAACATGCAGCAAAAATTAAACCAAAGTGGTTAATCAATACAGTAAAACCATGTTTAACACGTCACATGGCATAGCAGAGGAGATTTTGTTTTAAGAGTAGTTACAAAACACTGACATGTCTGTTCTTGCTTAATTCAATCAGGAAGCTATAATCAAAATGAAATGATAAGAGGAGACCGGCCATGAGTCATACTGTACTAGAATGGATCATGCTCGGCTACAGTGTTTATTTTAAATTTTTTGAACATATCCTACTTGTTTTCAAATGGCCATCGGTCATACTGTACTAGCAGGGATCATGATCGGCTACAGTGTTATTTTAGATTTTTTAAACATATCGTACTTGTTTTCAAATGGCCATCAGTCATACTGTCAGGGATCGTGCTCGGCTACCGTGTTTATTTTAGAGTTTTTAAACATATCCGACTTGTTTTCAAATGGCCATCAGTCATACTTTACTAGCAGGGATCATGCTCGGCTACCGTGTTTATTTCAGATTTTTTAAACATATCCTACTTGTTTTCAAATGGCCATCAGTCATACTGTACTAGCAGGGATCGTGCTCGGCTACCGTGTTTATTTTAGATTTTTTAAACATATCCTACTTGTTTTCAAATGGCCATCAGTCATACTGTACTAGCAGGGATCGTGCTCGGCTACCGTGTTTATTTTAGATTTTTTAAACATATCCTACATGTTTTCAAATGGCCATCAATCATACTGTACTAGCAGGGATCATGCTCGGCTACCGTGTTTATTTCAGATTTTTAAAACATATCCTACTTGTTTTCAAATGGCCATCAGTCATACTCAATGTTACAGAAATCGCTAGGCGCTAGTCGGGCGGACGGGCACCGTCTAGCGCCTAGAGGGATTAATCGGGGATTAATCGGATCTAGACGGATTTGTAATTTTACATAGTTTTTGTCATATTTTTAATTTTTATATATTATAATTTGTGCTACAACTTTTTATATTAAAAATATTTTATATGAATTTTATTTAAGACAACGTCCAAACAAATCATAACATGAAATCTACAACATAACAATAACAGTGTTGTTGCTCGGATACGCCGATACGGCGATACCGTTACGCGTATCGGATACGTCGATACGACAATTTAACATATGATTTAGGATACGATACGCATATCGGATACGGGTAGATTTTGATATTTCGGAGTATCCGCGCGACATAGAGTTAGCCTAGTTGGTCACACCTCTTGACTAGGGAGCGAGAGGTATGGGGTTCGATTCCCGGCGGGAACACTGGATTATAGATTAAATGCTAAATAAGTTAATAGAGTGTGTGGCCTACGGGTTTGTAATAAAAAAATAAAAAAAAAGGAGATTGTGTTTGGAAGGGGGACTTTGAGCCCTCTCCGAATTTACTCAAAAAAAAAAATAAACCACAAAATAAAGTTACAAATAATAGAAAGAAGAAAAAGAGAAGGGTGCATGTCTTAAAAAAAATATATATACATATATATTAAGTGGGTTGGGCGGGCCTAGGCGGTATCTAGGCGGGGCTAGGCGAAATTCCGCCTAGGCAAAAACGACTAGACTAAACCTGCACGTTTGGTCGGCGCCTAGCACCTAGGCGGCCGCCTATACCGACTTTTAGAACAATGGTCATACTGTACTAGCAGGGATCATGCTCGGCTACCGTGTTTATTTCAGATTTTTTAAACATATCCTACTTGTTTTCATATTCTTTTTGATATAAATGATACGAAAAGATATACAAGATACAAAGAATACAAAATATTTGAGCACATACTAACTAGTATAGATATAATGGAATATCGACAAGTTATATCACTACAGTAAAAAATATAAAAAATACGACAAATGATAAATCATATTGTATAATTATGTAAAAGATATGAAAAAAATATAAAATATAAAAAAATAAATATGTCATAGCACGTAGTAATTAATATTAGTGTAAATATAGAGGTATATATTTTTGAGAAAGACATTACCAAATAAAGGACGCATGTAACAAAAAATAAATCAAAGCTTATAAACAACACACTAAAAGACATATAATATGTTGCATGTTATTACAGAGGAGATTTTTGTTTAAGAGTGGTTACAGAACACTTTAATATATCCACTTCTTGCTTAATTCAATCGGAAAGCTTCCAATCAAAATGACAGAGGAGCCTAACCAACAGTAACTCTCTACTATCATGGATCATGCTTCGCTAAAGTATATTTTGTAAAAAAATTTAACATTTATACTTGTTTCATTTGCATGTAAACTTAATTTAATTCAAAAATAATTACATGCCCCTTACTTGTTGAATTTATAATATCATTACAAATTTAGCAATAATGTTATTCTTATTTTGGTACTAAATTAAACCAAATTAATTACTTTATCAAAAATCATATTAAGTTATATAAGTTGTACTAGGTGAAGAAAATACACTTTTCCAAAAAAAAATTGGATTTTATAAACAAACTTTCTGAAAGTTGCAGTTGGCAATAATTTGGTGAAAAGATCTGCTACGTTATCACATGATCAAATCTGTTGAACATTTATCTCGTCATTCCTTTGAATTCACTCGTCGAAAAGAATTTCGGAAAAGTGAATTTTCTTCTATCTCGTTTGATATAACCATTATTTATTTTAGTAATACTTGCAGCATCATTTTCATATTGATGAGGTTCTTCTTCAAATGATCGATTGTACTCAAATGTGGTATTTTTGGACAACAAAATTTCATTCTAAATTGTTTCATCCCATACAAGGAATCTTTCCATTTTGTGTAATACATATTTTGATATACTTTGCATGTTTCATCTAACTTTAATCCTTCAAGGAAATTATCAAGGATCCATAATACAAATATGTTGTTATTACAAAATTCATGAGACACATCTAGAGTCCATCAAAGACTTCCATCAAAGACAATTTTGAATGTGATTTCATTTTCTCATTTCTCTTTCTTATACATACCCACTTGTAGTTCGTAGGTTGCATACAGTAGTTGTTTTGACTACAGGGCCAAAATTGTCACGTTTTTTCAAAAAAAATATTTTGCTTGAATTGCTTCATTTCTTTTTTGTAACTTTGATTGAGAATGCATAATTTGTTACATAATTTCTCTTTGGATACTTATATCATAAAAAGTTGCCTCGTTAAAACTTTACTAGGTAAAATCCAATGAGACAAAAATTCTAGTGAAGGAAAAAGAGTGCAACATTATTATGGCTCATACGCATCATAAGATGCCTCGTTAAAAACCTTGTCAACAAAGCCCAGTGGGACAAAACCATGAACAAGGACAAAAAGAGTGCATTGCGTATTATTTCTCCCCCTCATGGATACAAATATTTTACGACAAATTCAATCTTTCGCATTCATTGTTTCAAAATCTTAATAGCCATCGACGAGCTAACTTCTTCAGGAAATATTTATTATATTTGTAATCCATGAAAAAAATTTCACATTCGATATCTTTTATGTCAAATTTTTCCTTTAGTCCTTATCTTTTAGAGCTCTTCGGGAGTTCAAATAATTGTAATTAAACACTATTTATTTGTAATAAATACGTATCTGCCGATTTGATCACTCATACCGGTATATATATTCTTACTTATTATAACGATTATATCTCATAACCCATATTCTATTCATGCAAATATCTTTGTAATTTAATATAATATATCTCGAGAGAGTTTGAATTGTATGCGGTGGGCATACTAAATCTTCTAGAGCAATCAAATAACGACACTTCTAGAGTTACCAATCATAAGCATACGCTTTTGTAATTTAATATACACATATCTTTATTGATTTAATAACCAATTCGACACAAAATAAGTTTGATCTCGGTAGATAAGAAAATCATCTCTAATTCTTCTTGTTTTCTCTTCAAGAGGTTCGATAAACAAAATCAAATCATATGTGGTGTACGACATTTCCAGCCACGTCTTGAAGAATATATTTTGAGATTCTTCGTAATCATGTTTCTGCGAATTCTTTTATTTATCATGTGATTTTGTTATTGTGGTCAATTTGTGCCGGCTATAATTTAAGTTTATGCCTTCAAGGCAACATTTACTTATAGGAATGAAATAAATTCAAGCAATCATTAATCTAACTTGTTTTTCAATAAAGAAGACATGATAAAATTAATTCAAATACTTCTTAAATTATCTTATTTCTATTTGCTTTTGCATGAGCGAATTTCTAGAGTATCTTCAATTATTTATTTTTCTGCCAATATTTATTCATATCAAGTCTTTAATATTGGATAAATATATTATATAGTTTATGCTCTTGCAACTTCATGTGCTTTCACTAAAATTATCAACTTTATTAGATGTCCTTTAATTTGAACATCGTAATTTTATATTGAAACTCCAGGTTTCAATAAGGTAAATGTATATCAAATAAAAATACAAATAATAAATATAAATATGCTCGCAACTTTTGGTGCGTAATTTAAATGAGCAACTATGGGTGCGTTAATATACCCTTCTGGTGTATAAAATATATTTCATAAAATTTAATATTATAAACACGAAATACATATTCTAGACTACATGTCCAAAACATGTTATAACATAAACTCTTATCATCATATCATATATATGCAACATATACTCTTCTGGTGTATTATGTTTCCAACTTAATATTATGATGCTTATGATATTAATATCGTGCTTCTGGTTTTGTACTATTATGCTGCTTTCATTAGTATTATCTATCTGACATTAATACTGCATATTTAAAATGCTAATATGTTTTCAATGAGAAAAATATTACGACTATAGATATTTTAAACACATCTTCAAGTGCATCGAAAAAATATTTGTAACTTCATGTGCATGAATATAAATAAATGTCTAACTTCATAAGCATTAACAAATTCAAAAACACTTGAGCTCCCGAAGTAAAATACAAACTCATTCCAGAATCATAAAAATACATACAAATTGTTAATGGGCCCCACATAAATTCATAAAGATTTTACCATATAATATACTTCGGGATCAATTCGGTGATCTAATTCGTGCTATGTAGTCTCCCTGAACAAATTTGTAATTTCAGACACATGAAAAAAATAAACATTAATAAATCAAAAATGATACTCTCACATAAGCTTTCCACCGAACAAGTCCCGAACAGATTTTTTGCATAACAATTTGATGTGGGTCCCATTTGGCATTTAATATCATTCATATGCAAATGTTCATTTCGGGACTAAATCAGTGAATAATTTCGGGATGTGTAGCATTGTTGATTAATAAATTATCTGTCAACTGTTGAGGAGATTGATTGACAATTAATGCCATTAATTTCGAATACAAATGCCAAATATTAGACAGTTATGTCTTCTTCCCAAAAATTACATACATGTTAAATACATGTATGAACTTAGCATTCAATAATATCATATACATACATTCATTTGATATGCATGTTAAATTTCGTGATATTAATTCTCTGATATTTGTGTTTCATGCATGTAACAGTAAAATAAATTAATCCACATTTTACTAAATGTAGGATATTAATAAGAGAATTTATGAGAGAGAATAATTACATGTTTCAAAACTTATTTCGGTTTCAAATACCATTTGGCCTTCTTTTATTTTAATACAATAAGAAACCGAATTATTCACTCTCTTTCATTCTTACTACCATTAAATTAAAAGGATGGCATAATTCTTTTATATGCACAACAGTGAATAATTTTTAAAAAGTTGTAATAAAAAACAGTGAATAATTTTGATACTCGGAATGAAACAAGTTATAATCAATAGGCGCAGATAATCAAACCCATGACTCGATTTCTGTACCAAATAAAAGCATTCGTCCATCCAAATAATCAAACCATGACTCGTTTTCTGGTTGAAATTTCTTTTCTTTTTTTTTCTTTTTTAATGAGCTTTAATCATTTAATCATAGCATTCATCCATCCAAAATAACAGTTTGTAAATAAAAGCATCAAACCAAAATAATAATTGGGATTCACAATTAAAATATCATAATTTTATGCGAAACTTCAGGTTTTACACAATAATTACAAGAAAACTTCAGGTTTCGATTGACAAATCACAATGAAACTTCATGTTTCATTGTTTTTCTTAATCAATGAGACGATTATGAAGCACACAAATTTAATCAAAGAGCTTAAATTAAGAAAACAAATAAGACGATTATGAAGCAGCCTCCGAAAAACAAGTGTTCCATTGCTTGTGTCATTCTTGCCTCCATGACCTCCATTCTGTTAGGTTATGGTATAATTTACTCAAATAGTGATGCATTATGTAAACTATATACATAAACTTCTAGTCTATACTTTTGATCTTAGTAAATTTTATTGCAAGAATAAATTTCCGGTCTAAACTCAAATACAACTTCGGGTGCGTACAAACAAATATAAAATAAAAATCTGTATCTACATGTGCATCATAAAATAAATATCCATCTTCCGGGGCGGTAATAAACAAAATAAATTTCGTGCGGTATTTAAATTTTAAGAGGCTATTTACTATGCACCCACATTTACCCATCACGTCATCTGTATCATCCGTTAACTATTAATCACTCAATTAATGAACAAAAGTACATTACATTTACAGTTAATTAATACATAATTACATGTAACTATTAATCACCCACATTACAATTCTTAATCGTTATCAATTAACTGTTAATGCAGTATCTTTTTTATTAATGACCATGTTAATTAGTTTCAACTAAGTCTTAATTGGTGATATAGAGGAGATGCCGTGGGAAATGAATGGCACGGTAAAATTATCTATTTTACATATTAATTGTTTCAATTGCATGTAAACTATTTTAATAAAAAAAGTTACATGCCCCTTACTTGTTTTATGTTGAATTTATAACTGTTGGTTCAAATTTCCTAGGGTTTGATTATCTCAAAATAATGTCGATATCACTAATCTATTGGCGGAAGTGACATTTATAAAGATAGAAGACGTAACCCACAAAAGGATCAAAAGAAGAATCAAGACGTCGGAAGTCAAGACGGTGAAGAAACGATGGCAAGAAAACGCATGATCAAGTGAAGACATCAAGACATCGAAGATTCCGCAAGTTGGAATATCACAATCATCAAAATAACCATATGTATCCCTAGACTTATCTTTGAATTTAACTTAAGATTAAGAAACAAATATTCGAAAACATAAAATACACTAAGTGTGGAAACTGTGTATAGTCCATCACGACGGACCATAGGTCCGTCATGACGGACATACACGTAATAACTTAAGAACTAAACCACTCAATATAGTCAGTCATGACGGTTCACCAAAGCGTCATGACTGAGCCCCAAAGTCCGTTGTGACTAACACATAAACGTCACGACGGACATTACAAATAGTTCTTAAGCAAAGTTACAGAAGAGGTCCGTCATGACTGACAACAAGGCGTCATGACTGACCTCAACTCATATCTGAGACTGAACACACTGTCGGTCACAACGGATGAACCAATCCGTTGTGATTGACCTATGAGTTTCGTCATGATGCACATTCCTCAGTCATGACGGACATACAAGTTGATAATTATCAAACTTACAGTGACAGTCTGTCGTGACTGACCATTCAAGAGTCATCACGGACCTCAGGTATACTGGACGTCAGTCATGACGGACAATAACCCAGTCATGACGGACCATTAAAGAGTCATGACGGACCTCATGTATACTGGACGTCCGTCATGACGGACATTAAGTCAGTCATGATGGACCGACTAGTTTTTCGAATATTCCTGTTGTAACGGCTAGTTTGACTTGCAGTCAGTCATGACGGACCATTATGTTCGTCATGACGGACTGTACAGAAAAGCTGAAAAATAGGAAGGATCTATGTGTTCTATAAATAGAACCCTTCCAATCTTTCTCTCTCTAACCATTCTTGCCAAAATCACAACTCCATTAAAAGAGAGAAAACTAAGCCTAGATCTTGAGCTCTAAATTCTCTAGACAAAAACCCTAGATCATTGATCTATTTCATTTTCCTTTACTAAACGATTCCCAACTTGCGTGATCGATCACGACTAGTTCGTTTGTCGTAAATTGTAACAGGCTAGTTACTATTTGTAAAGCCCGCCATAGATCGATAGATTCGTGTAAATCGATCTAGGTAAAACCTTGTAAAAGTTGAGTTGGGTATTCAATCGAAATCTGAAAAGGCGCAAGGCAACCCCGGAGACGTAGGTACTTATAATCAATCGAATCGGTCGATTGAGCAAATATCCGGTGAGTTAAAGCTACATAGCAACCACTTACCGAACTCCGTAAACAAATATCGTGTGTTATTTGTTTCGGTATTCTATTTCTTTCTCTAATTTATTTACGCTTCCGCACCAAATTGAAATTGTATTCCATTACCGCGAAAATTGGACCTTAGGACTTCCTATTCACCCCCCTCTAGGTCTAAATTAATCAACAATAATATGATTACAAATTTAACGGTAATGTTATTATTATTTTCGTACTAAATTAGACAAACATAATTTTTTTTTTATCAAAAATCATATTAAGTTATATAAATTGTTCTATGTCATGAAGTTTACATGTCTCTAACGATTAAAAATACAATTTTGCGAACCGATTCGATTCTATCCATGAACGGTTCGTGGTAAAATTACAATTTTGACAATCTTGAACCACACGATATAAACAATATGTAGGGAATCGATCCGACCCCGGCCCCTGAAGGAAATTATTCCGATCCCGGGCCCGCGCAGCGGATATGAAGGCCCGGTCTGGTTCCCAAATCCCGAGATCACGCCTCGACTTTGAGAGTATGATGCAAAGTAGGATAGACGATTACCAGCGTGAAATTGATCACGCATGACGGGTTGATCGCTCGCATCCTTCTCTTTCTTGGTGTCACGTTGGTGACTAGCCCGTGCGTCCCATTCCGCACGTTTTTCACCGTCTTGACACGTCTCCGGTTGTCTTCGTGTGTCCCATGCCCACACGCTTCCACAGTCTTTTGCTCCTTTACTTCCCCGGTTTGATCACAAACGAAGAGCCACATGTGTCGCTCCTCTACTCGAATCCACCGTGAGTCGTAGCACCTCAGTCGCGGATGCACCTGCCTAGACGATGCACCGGCGAACTTGCTTGATCGCGTTTGATTCTCTAATCCGAGAAAACTCCTTTTCTCTTTCTCTCTTTCTCATCACACCCATTCAACTATTGATGGTGTTCTTTCGAATGATCATCTCAATTAGTTTAATCTGAATTAGATTCAGGATTAACTCTTTTATTGACTTTGATTGACATCGATTAATTAATTTTGATCAGAGAGAAACATCCTATATATACTTAATAGGATAAGGATGGGCCAAAATGTATGTATATCTACTACACACCTTTTCAAACAGAAAACTGAATACACCCTTTCAGTATTCTATTGAAACGAAATTGTTAAATCGTTCCAAACGACTTCAAACCTTCACGAACGTTGTAGCTAATCTTAGTATCTTTCCAACCCAATTTGTCCCATCCCAATTGGACTTCGGATGCGAAAGGTATGACGGTTTTACTAACTGTATGTCAAACTATCGCACCCTTTCGGTATTCCATTAAAACGACACTGATACATAGCTCAAATGAAATATATTTCTTCATGAAAGTTCTAGATAATCTCATTATCTAACCAACCCAATTTGAACCATTCAAATTGGAATCGTTATCTGAAAGTTATGCCAGTTTTACTAAAACGGTTTTATGCCCACGAATGCGTACATTCGTTTGTCCTTCTACGTACCATTTTACCGTGGATCCAAAACTGTATTTCCTTCATTCTCCCACTCAGTTTCAGATCTAACTAAAAGGTACTCATGTATATCACATATACACTATAGCAGAGAATCTAGCCCGCGTATTATATACGCTAAAGCCATGCACATCCTATGTGCAAAAACTTGCAATCAAGCCCAACATAGTACGACTCGTTGTGTGACCGTGTAGGTTCGTTTAATGATGGATGTAAGCTGTTATGCATTACAAGCCCATGAGCAGGATCTAGTCACTCCATCATGGCTACCCATGTTAAAACAAAAAATGATTGTGATCATTGTGCCTATCTCGAATAGCGGTTATTAGTTTTTTTGTTAGCGATATTCGTTAATCAAAAGGCATGGTGATAGTCATCCTTATAATTTGATTAACAACACTTATTCTCCGATTCCGAGTTGAGTTAACAAATTTCAATCGATATGAACCATTAACATCATTGACTGCGGCCGCAGATTTCGTTAATCAACTCATCGAGCGGCGCCTAAGAGATATATATTCCTTTCGGAATATACAATTCCTATCTTGGAAACTCATATTGAATTCCGTGTTTTGGACAATACCCAATGATGACCGTTTTGGCCCCCTGTTACGGCAGGCATAAGGTCATATCAAAGCATTGTGTTACGCATGTAATGCAATCAATGGTCCCCTCAAATGTGAAGAACATAATACCCTACTCGTCGCGAGTCCATCTATAATGACTAAACCATGTCATGGTCTCGCGGATTTGGTCATATCCAATATATATTACCTAGCATATATCTACGTTCCCAATTCGACAAGCACTTTGTCCTATGATTATCAAAACATAATCATCTCCTCGGCTAACGTACTAGTGTACGCGTTCAGTATATTATTGGATAATAGAAATGCTTCTCTCTTAAGCAAACTGACCCGCGACTAGGGATGTTTAGAAATGAAACTTTAGGTGTGACGGTTTCGCCGCAAAAAATGGTGGTGCGATTGTATGGAAGAGTTCCAAACAACCAACAATTGCGAACTCTACAACTACAACTGAATCGGAGTATATTACGGCTTCCGAAGTGTTGCGGTACCAACATCACTACCGAATCCCATTCAACGGAATGAAGGGCCCGGTCCGACCCGATCCCGAGGACCACATCATCGACCGGAAAGTACAAATCCTATACTACGTGCAACTACGAATATAACTATTATATACATAGTTTCCTACCGCATGAAATTGATCACGGAGACGGGTGATCACGTAGTTGCAGTCCTTGCTTCGATCCCGGTAACATGTGCGTCCCACGCCCATACGATTCGACACTGCCGATGAAGCGCCGATTTGTCGTATACAACCGAATTATCTCCGGTTCATCTCCGACTTTTGCTCTTGATCGACCTCCACAAAAGGTTTCAGATGAGACCTCTCTACTCGTATCCACCGCGAGCTAACGTCTCTCGGTTGCAACGAATTCTCCTAAAATTCGTCGCAAACTTGCTTGAAAGCTTAATCTCCATTGGAGCTTCTTTCTCTTTTTTCCTTGTCCAACAAGTTTAGATCTGGAATAGTTCTGATGTACTAGAGAAGAAGAAAGGATTGATATCATATATATATAATCCCTCCATTAATACCATGATTAATGAGTATCAAATTAAACTGCCAACTCAGAATTCGGACTACAGTCCGTCATGACGCACCATAGTCCGTCGCGACGGACGTATCACATTTACTGAGATAGTCCTTATGACTTAGCTCCGTCTGTAGGGTTACGCACACGATTATCATAGTGTGCAGCGGAAATTAGTTCACGTGCGTAACCTAATTCTACCCTGGATCACGCCCTAAAACCAACGAAAAAGGAAGAGTTGGAAATAATTACCTCGTACAAGTTAGTACGTGTCGATTACTTCTCCAAATCCGTGAACCTTCTCCAAGAATCGCTCGTGCAATCCCTCTACTCGTGTCCACCTCGATTTCGTCCGATCGGAAATCGCCAACGTCGTTCTAGTCGACGCCACGATTGAATCTCTCAAATCCTTTTCTCAATTCTCCCTCTCAATCTCTCAGATCTAATCTGAATTCTGTGGAAGAAGAAGAAGAGAAACGACGGCTCAAAACCCAGAAAACTTAGGTCAAATTCCGGAATCAGAACTTTATATATATAGGAAACAGGCCAGTTCGAACGAACTTAACATAGTTCGTTCGAACGCACCTAAATGTTCGTTCGAACGAACCCACTTCTGTTTATCACGAATAAGTCCGTTCGAACGCACTGATATAGTTAGTTCGAACGAACCTTATTCTGACTGCAGAATTACCTATTTATATAAATTCTTCCAAGTTAATTCTTAAGCCATATTTTCTTTCACCGTCATGACGGACCAACTTGTCCGTCGCGACGGAGCTCCATTATGACGCACAAATCGTGACACACGACGGAATATTCACAGATTAGTCAGCACAGGAATACATTATGGTCCGTCATGACGGACCAACCAGTCTATCACGACGGACTCTGTATTTTCTGTCAATTCTGCATAATCTTATGATGCATCCAATCGTTTCGACGAACGCATACGTTCATCTATCCTCATGGGTACAATCTACTAGTTGATATGTAACTGTATTTCCTTCACTTTCCTTCACGAAGCGGCAAAGGAGGCGGTATGGATCAAGAAGTTTGTGACCGAACTTGGAGTAGTCCCGAGTATATCGGAACCCGTGATTGTGTATTGCTACAACAATGGAGCAATAGCAAAATCCAAGGAACCGAGGTCGCATCATCGCGCCAAGCACATACTCGGAAAATTTTACTTGATCCTTGAGATTTTGCAACGAAAGAATGTGATCATTGAGAAGATTGATACTGACAAGAATGTTACGGACCCGGTTACAAAATCACTCTCGCAAGCTAAGCATGACTAGCATGCGAAAGCTATATGTTTGAGATACCTAGAGGAGGATGAGAGTTAGTTAGTTATCCAAACGATAGTTTTGTAGGACGAGATTCGTCGGATAGTAGTAGTAAACGTTGTATCACCCCAAACATATCTTATATTAATGAAAATTTCGAGATTTAAAATTATTTCATCTGCATTTATCTTATATGAAGATTATATGCGGGTTGTGTAATATGATTACATGGACCCTGATTTGTACGTGTGTGGACGTCGAAATAATACGTGATTATGTGAAGCAAAATCGTCACACTTAAATGTTCATTTTGAAGGAAATATAATTTTGGATCAACGGTAAAAGAATACATACAAGGACACACAAACGTACACGTTCGAGAAGACGGATGAATGCGCAATAGGATTGTGCAGAAATGGGCGAAATTACATTGTGTGTCATGACGCGAACGAAAAGCTGCGACAAACCCTTCGTAAGCGATCAATTTCGCTAGGTACAAATATTACGTTTATTAGATTTACATTATATTAGTTATAGGCAATTTTATAAACAAATCGTAGATGAGATCTCGGGGATTTGTACTCCGTCGAGTCCAATAATTATCCGCTGCGCGGACTCGATGGGGTGTAGATAACCCAACAGGTGCATCGTCTATACAGTTGCAACCGCGACCGAGGTGCTACGACTCACGGTGGATACGAGTAAAGGAGCGACACTTGTGTCTCTTCGTTGTGATCAAACTGAAGGAGCAAAAACCGTCAACAAAGTGGTGGGAGACGCGCGGGCGTGGGACGAGCTTTTTATCACCAACGTGACAATGCAAAAGGAGGATAAGCGATCAACCCGTCGAGCGTGATCAATTTCACGCCGATAATTCACTATCCTACTTTGCATCGTGCCCTCGAAGTCGAGGCGTGATCTCAGGATTTGGGAACCGGACCGGGCCTACATATCCGCTGCGTGGGCCGGGTGACGGGATAATTCCCTTCACATTTCTAAACATCCCTAGTCACGAATCAGTTTGCTTAAGAGAGAAGCATTTTTATTATTCGATAATATACTGAACGTGTACACTAGTACATTAGCCGAGGAGATTGTTATGTTTTGCTAATCATAGGACAATGTGCTTGTCGAATCGGGAACATAGATATATGCTAGGTGACATATATTGGATATGACCAAAAGGTTCGAGACCATGACATGGTTTAGTCATTATGGATGGACTCGTAACGTGTAGGGTATTAGGTTCTTCACACTTTTGGAGACCATTGGTCGCGTTACGTGCGTAACACAATGCTTTGATGTAATCTTATGCCTTCCGTAAAAAAGGTCCAAAGGAGCATTATTGGGTATTGTCCGAAACACAGAATTCGATGTGAGTCTCCAAGATAGGAATTGTTTATTCCGAAAAGAAGAGATATCTCTTAGGCGCCGCTCGATTAGTTGATTAACGAAAACTATGATCATAGTCAATGATATTAATAGTTAATATTGATTGAAACTTGTTAACTCAATTCGGAATCGGGGAATAAGTGTTGTTAATCAAAATATAAGGATGACTATTGCCATGCCTTTTGATTAACGGTTATCGTAAACAAGATAACCAATAACCGCTATTCGAGATAGGCACAATGATCACAATCATTTTCGTTTTAACATAGGTAGCCATGATGGAGTGACTAGATCCCTCTCATGGGTTTGTAATGCTTTGGACACAGCTTACTGCCATCGTTAAATGAACCTACACGGTCACACAATGAGTCGTACTATGTCGTACTTGACTACACGTTTTTGCACACATATGTTGTGCATGGCTTTAGTGTATTTGATATGACGGTCATATTCTCTATTATAGTATATATGAGATATGCATGGGTACATTTTGGTTAGATCTGAAACTGAGTGTGAGACTGAAGGAAATATAGTTTTGGATCAACGGTAAAAAGAGTATGTGTAAGGACACACGAACGTACGCGTTCAAGAAGACGGATGAATGCGCAATAGGATTGTGGAGAATTGAGCTTCAGTATACAATCCGTCATGACGGACTATATGGTGCGTCATGACGGACCTAGAGTACGCAGTCCACAATGGTTGTGGACTTGGCCAAATTCAGCATACACACAATGTTCCGTCATGACGGACCATATGGTGCGTCATGATGGACATGTCCGTCACGACGACAATGTGTGCGTCACAACAGAAGTGCGCGTGAAACTTCCAGGGACTAATTGGCATTGGTGCGTCATGACGAACCTTATGGTGCGTCGTGACGAACCTAGGCTGAAAGCTGCTTTTTGGCAATTTTTAGGTACACACGAGTTGGTGTGTTTAATATGTGCATTTTGGGTGTCCTTATCCTATGACATAAAAATATGATGAATCTCTCTCTCTCCTGGTTAGACTTATCATTTGAAAGTACACCATCATATATTGAGTGAGTGCGAAGATAAAGAGAGAAAGAGAAAATATGTTTTCTCGGTTTAGAGAATCGCACGCGACCAAGCAAGTTCACCGGTGCATCGTCTAGGTAGTTGCACCCGCGATCGAGATGCTATGACTCACGGTGGATATGAGTAGAGGAGCGCGCGATTTGTGGTTCTTCGTTGTGATCAAACCGGAGACACGTTTATCGTCAACGAAACGGTGGGAGACGTGTGGGCGTGGGATGCACCGCTAGTCACCAACGTGAAAAGGAGAAAGAAGGATTCGTGATCAACCCTTTGTGTGTGATCAGTTTCACACCG
This sequence comes from Luzula sylvatica, assembly GCA_946800325.1. Taxonomy (NCBI): domain Eukaryota; kingdom Viridiplantae; phylum Streptophyta; class Magnoliopsida; order Poales; family Juncaceae; genus Luzula; species Luzula sylvatica. The sequence continues at coordinate 10,495,473 of OX326961.1, read as the reverse complement.
GTGGCGGTAATTAACTATCCTTCTATGCATCGTGCCCTCGAAGTCGTTGCGAGATCTCGGATTTTGGAAACCGGACCAGGCCTTCGTATCCGCTACGCAGGCCCGGGGTCGGAACTATTCCCTTCACTTTTCACTTTGGCAACGCGTGCGTCCCATACCACACGACTCGACATCGTTGTGGTTTGCCTTCCGTCTCACGTCCGTCCTTCTTGTCGCGACTTCGTCAGGCTCGTTCTCCTCTTTGTTGTGGGTGAAGCGAAACTATTTCGGTCATACCCTAATTTCAGTTTGATCACAAACCAGAACTAAAGACATGGTTCCTCTACTCGTATCCACCGTGAGTTGTGGTCTATCGATTACCCCACATATCTTCCTAGAAGACGCATTTGTAGACTTGCATGATCTCGATTCGTATTCTCTGATGGAAAAATCTTTTTTCTCCTCTTTCTCTCTTGCTCTTGTTCCAACTATTGGACACACTTGTTAGAATGAATCTGGACTGATTGCTTAGTAAGAGGAAAGAGAAACATCATATTTATACTTAATTATGATAAGGATCGGGTCAAAGGTTGTGTATATGCAATATACATATTCAGCAGTATGTTCGTTCGAACGAACTGGACAGTCCGTTCGAACGAACCACTATCTAGAATGAGTCTGTATAAAACACTTTTATACTCTATGTGGTTCGTTCCAACGGACCCTATGGTTCGTTCGAACGAACCACTCTCTGTCTCATTTTGGTGTTAATTCCAAATCACATTCGTATAGAAGTCCGTTCGAACGGACCCTAAGGTTCGTTTGAACGAACCACTCCCTGAAACTTAACTTTACATAATCTTATTATGCATTTACTTAAACTCATGACACTCATGTTCATATATCCTTATACGTACACTTTTACCGTTGATCCAAAACTGTATTTCCTTCAGAAGCAACTAGAAGTTCCAAAAAAATCACTCTTTTGATCTTACCTACTCGCATAACTCAACCTCCTAAAAATTATGGCGATTTTTGTTTTGCGAAATTTCCTGTTTTCCTTGTTTTTCTTATTTTTCTCTTTTTTTTTACTTGGGTTTTCATGAAGTTTAATGGCTGTGGAGGAGGGTGAGACCTGCTTATCTCTTGGCCCCCTAATGAAGTCAGTGGAATGGTGATGTGGATGGGCACATTTCATATATACCGTAAAATATTTACGTATTTGCAAACCATTTAATTCACATATATATGAGGTTTATTTTACAAACTCTATTTTTAGTATTCTTAATGGTTTGATCATTTTGCAACTAAGATCCTATAATATATTTATTTAAATAACTCATAAAAATAAAATTACAATTACATCTTTCAAAAACTTTGACACATAAAAACTCGGTTTTGATTGTTCGAAGAGTTATATATTTAATATGGGTTTTATATTCTGAAATTTTAGGAATAATAATATTCAAATATCAAAATCCTATTTTTGATATTTATTATAGAAACTTTCGTTCTGGATAAGCTATAATTACATGTACTAATATTAACATAAATTGATGTTTCAATTAAACGTGTCAATTAATCCTTAATTGTGATGTTAATCAACTCAACTTTCCTTGTCGACCTTATCAAGAATGTTGACGTGAGACGGGAAGACATAGTATATTTTCCCATATTATTTCCTCTTCTTGTTCTCGTTTCAGAGTTGTAAATATTGTAATATCGAAAAAATAAGTTTAAGTATTTAAAATTGATCTAATATTACTAATTGTATTTTTGTTTATTATTTAATTAGTTATTTTATTATTTAACTAATTACAATTTATAATGTTATTATATTAGTAAATATGATCAAAGTTACTAATTATTACAAATTATTTTTCTATAATTAGGAAAGGTATTAGAAATGTTAGGAAAAGCACAATTTCATTTTCCAAAGCTTGTTGATAATTATGTATGTTCATTCCTCTTTTCTTATACACTTGTTTTAAGTTTTATTATAATTGTTATAAATTATTATTGTTTGTTGTGACTGTTTTATCATTGTTTTATTGGTAAAACACTAAAACGACGATCCACTGTTTTGTATTGTTTTATGTGTTTTACAACATTGATCCCAATTACTAAATACGTAAATTAAATATAAATACTAAAAAATATTAATTTGAAGACTTACAGGGGCAATTTCTTGGGGAAACTAGGGTGATCCCAATCAATACATAAAAAGGTTTATTTATTTATGGTATTATATATGGTGGAGAAAATATAACTTGCCCCCCCTCCAAACTGTCATGCCAACTCTGTTGATGAGGTGGCAAAAATAGATTAAGTGGATTGAATAGTATTATTAGTTGACTTAATTAATTGTTAATTAACAGGTTTAATTGAACCGTTAATAATTTTAATATGTTAATATTTGTACATGTCAATTGACATGTCAATTTAATTGAACGGTCAATTAAATCGCTAACTGGATCAATTAATGATATTAATCAATCCGCCTAACTCCTCTCTGTCCATCTCATCAAAAATGATGGAGTGAGTTTTGGGGACACCATATATAACTCGTATATGGTGTCTCCAAAACTCACCCAAACACCCTTGATAACGTGGCAAGGATGTTTAATTGGATTGAGCATCATTAATTGAATGGTTAATGGGTTTCTTGATCGGTTAATTGAATTAATATGTCAATTAAAATGTATTAATATTAACATATTAAATTGAAATAACATGTCAATTAATTTTAAATTAAGTGTTAATCAACCCTACCAACCCCAATTTATTCACCTCATCAAGGATGTTGAGTGAGATTTGGACGATAGTACATTTTTCCCTTTATATATAGGAAAATTATAGTTATACCTTTTTATAGGGAAACTATACCTTGCCCCCCAAACCCATCACCACTTCAACGATGCCATCAGCATGGGTTTGGGGGTTAATTCTTTGCTCCAATTTACACCCCACTTTTTCACTAGATTAATTAATGCTTCGAATTAACAATTAATTGTGATGTAATTAACACCTACTATAAGTACCTAATAATTCATTAATTCAATTAACAAGTAATTCAATTAATAGTTAATCGAGTGGGATAATTTTTGGGGGATGGATAGGATATCGGCAACCCCCAAATGCATATGGGGGGGGGTACACTAAATGGCGAAATAATAGTTATCCCGCTCTAGGGGTGTCAACGGTTCGGATCCGGTTCGGATAGTGGTCATACCAGATTCATATCCATATTCTTTTTCGGATACGGATACGGATACGGAATTACCCGGATCCAGATACGGTTCGGATAATAAACGGATACGGATACGGTTCGGATATTGTCGGATACGGATACGGATACGGTTTTTTTCCGGATATTAAAACGAATACTATGTTATCATAACATAACTTACTTTTTAGGTGTACATATATATAATTTGTGACCTGAACGATATATATGATTATATTTACACGTAATTTTACTATTGCGATTTTAAATCACTCACAAATCATTAATGTGTATATGATTTTTCAACAAATATCAAATATAATACATAAAAATAATATATAATATACGTATCCGGATCCTAAAAATATCCGGTTCCGGAACACGGATCCGGTCCCCGCACCAAAATCTAATATCGAATCCGGTTTCGGATCCTAAAATTAGCAACCAGATCCATATCCGGATCCACTCGGATCCGGATATTTTTTTCGAATCCGGATATTCCTTCGGATACGGTTCGGGTCGGTTCGGGCAATATCCACACCATTAACATCCCTATCCCGCTCACACTCGCAATTCTACCTTCACTGACATCATAATTCAGTTAATCTATCTGATCGTTCTCCAGTTAACCGGGCCGGTACTGGCTTTCTTACAACATCCCTCCCCCCTCGCTTTTATTGGCGTCAGATACGACACCCCTTTCCCCCTCGCATTAACTCTCCAGTTATCCAAATGCTATTTTTTTTTGGTTAACGAGACTTTGAGTTAATCCAATGAATGAAAATACAAGCCCAAATTCCCTAAATAGGTCTTGGGTTTTTGGCGCACTTAATTCAGATCTGGATTAATAGTGGCTGACGTCATCGAGAAAGGTGTTTGATATGGTGCCTCCAATCTCACTTAAATATTTTTGATCGTCTTAATTGAATCAATTAATTTAATCATTAATGTATGGTCTAATCAATTCATTTAAGCATTCTCGATTGATATCGTTGATAAGGATATTAAGGGTGTTTTACTGAGATAGGGGGCATGTTATAACTCTTATATATACAGCCTCGTGGAATATATCCAGCCACCGTACATATTTCCAATCTTGTTCAAGCTTTTATTCTCTTTCCCTTGAAGTTCCAGCATGGATCAGTTGTTTTCTTGTGCCCCGTTAATCTTTTCTCTGTTCCTCCTCCTCCTCCCAGTTACCTTCCTCTATCACAAAAGAAATTCAAAGAATAATCTAAGACTACCACCTGGCCCATCACCTTTACCCATAATCGGTAACCTAAACCATCTGGTCCGATCTCTTCCCCATCATGCCATGCGAGATTTATCGAGAGTCTATGGCTCACTTATGCTACTTCAAATTGGTGAAATCACAACCATTGTTGCATCTTCACCAGATATAGCCAGAGAAATCTTAACAACCCACGACTGTACCTTATCATCACGTCGCATGACTACAACTTCCCGTATAATAACATATGGAGGAAAAGGCCTTCTCCATGGCCCCTACGAGCGATCTGGGCGAGATCTGCGTAAGTTAATGATACAGGAGGTAGCAGGTAAGAGGTGTGTTCAATCGTTCAAATCAATTCGGGAAGAAGAAGTTTGTGACCTGATAGGACATATCTCTTCTTGTTCATCAAATGGTCAACTTCTCGATCTGAGTAAGCTGCTGGCAAAAGTGATAAATAACACGGTCGCCAGGAGTATCATTGGTAGAAAATGCGAGAATCAAGACGTTTTCATACGGGAGATACAAGTTTTGGTGGAGTTTGTGGGGGGGATAAATTTGGTCGATATTTTTCCATCATCCTGGATGGTGAGGTTAATCAGTGGTAAAGTGCGTGAAGCTGAGAAGTGTCATCGGGCACTAGATCGCTTTCTAGATGAGTTCATTGAGCAACAACGTAGAGAGAAAAATGTCATCGAAGGAGATCAAGAGCATGACAATTTCGTGCAAGTTCTACTAAGAATGTGCGATCAAGGCACCCTGAACGATTCTTTGGACATGGAAACCGTCAAGATGCTGATCCTTGTAAGTATCTAACATACATACAAAGTCATTAAATAAGTAGCGAATACAAAAAATATTAGCACTTAGAACGTGTATTTTACAGCATATAGCAATGTAGAAAAGTATACTTGTCCCTCTAAATTTTTCTATATCAATTGATGCGTTATTAGTAAACCAAATATACACAATTAAATTAATTTAGGTGTTAAACCAGTTGCATTTATTTATAAAAAATAGTTTTTAAACTCTCTTTTTTTCCATTTAATACTAGGAAACATTTCTGGGAGGTAGCGAGACCTCATGGTCACTTACAGTGTGGGCCATGTCGGAGCTAATACGGACTCCAAGAGTAATGAAGGCAGCACAGTCGGAAGTGCGAGAACGCCTTAAAGGGCGCAGAAACATATCCGAGTCAGACGTTGTCGAACTAAAATATTTACATCTAGTTATCAAAGAGACTCTAAGGCTGCATCCTCCTGGTCCCTTGCTTTTCCCCAGGCACTGTCCAAAAACAATTCATGTTTCTGGTTACGATATACCAGAAGGAGCCTCGGTTCTAATAAATGTTTGGGCTATTGGTAATTGCTTTTCCTCTTGTTATTTTACATCATGAATTAAAATATTAATCATAAAATTTAACATTATTATTATTATTATTGTAGGTAGGGATCCTAAGTACTGGGAATATCCGGAGGAGTTCAAGCCGGAGAGATTTATGAATAACGATGTAGATTTTAAAGGCAAGGACTTCGCGTTCCTACCATTCGGGGGAGGTCGAAGGATGTGCCCAGGAATGTCTTTGGGGCTAGCAAATATGGAGTTACTCTTGGCTAGTCTCCTATTTTGTTTTGATTGGAAGCTTCCTGACGGAATTCAGCCAGAAAATTTGGATATGTCAGAGCTTTTTACCACCAGTGTTAGAAAAAAAATTCCCTTAAAATTGTTTGCATCACCTTACCTATCTTGAGGGGCATAATTTCAGTATGTACTTGAATGTCAAATTTAGATGTACTATCTCTCTTATTTTGGGCGAGTTTGATTTGATGTACTTCTAAGATACATCAATTTAGAAGTACATGTATTTGCAATGCATGTTATCTCAGAAATAAATCGTGTTTATTTGATTTGATGGATTATAAATCCATGTATTTAAAAATTTATTGTTTGTTTTGAAAAACTCAGAATCTAGTATATGAGTTATTCTGTACTATGGTTTGTTGTAAGTTTTGATTAGAGTAATTAGCAATTAGTTAATCTCTCAACAAATGTGATTTCACTTAAATATTGTATTAATCAAGGAAAATCATAAATATTTTTATTTACACACCTGATTAATACAAGTTAAAAAAAAACAATAAAACAAACTAATTTCCAATGAATTCTCAGGCTGAGTTGGCAAATTGTAATTGGGAGCATTTCTGCATGTGACATTTTATGAAAAATTAATTAAAAAATAATCCTTTTTTTGCAAATATTTCAAATATAACTTGAAGCTGGTTTTTAAATCCCGCCGGTACCGGGTTTTAAAATCCCGGTGCGCTAACGACCTTAAAAACCGTGTGTGTCAGATTTTGTAGTATTAAACTAATACTATCGGGTTTCAAAATCCCGCCGTATTATTTAGGACTAAATACCGGATTTTAAAAATCCGCCGTGTTATTTAGCACTAATTACCGAGTTTTATAAAACCAGCCGGTTTAACTCTTAATTAAAGAAACGAGTCTTTGTAGGGGTATGGATGAAAGAGGACCCTTCTGCAATCTATTACGAGTAACTGAAATGTTAAATATCATATATACCCCTTCAAAACATAATAACTATTAATTTTTGGAGGGGTATGGATGAAATTGTAGATATTAATTTGAATATTATTATGACAGGAGGGAGGCAGCAGAGGTGAGTGCAATTAGGGATGTCAACGGGGCGGGTCGGGTTCGGGTAAGCCTCCTCCATACCCGAACCCGAATTTTCGGGTATTATCCGAACCCGAACCCAAAATACCCGCGGGTAAAAAACCATAACCGAACCCGAACCCGCGGGTAACGGGTATATTCGAACCCGAACCCGAACCCGTTATCCGAAAATAATCAATAAAAAATCTAAATATTTTTTTTATATAAATTACTATAAAAATATGTAAAATCACCAACAATTTTGTATATATAAAATAAACAACTTGTACAAAATACATTATAAATACAAATATTACAAATAATTAATCCATAAAACACCACAAATTTTCATATCATTGAGTATTTTCGGATATTTTTCGGGTATTTTGGGTTTAGGGTTTAGGGTATTTTTTCCGGGTATTTTTTCCGGTTCGGGTATTCCCGCGGGTAAAATTTGACCCTCGTACCCGAACCCGGAGCGGGTATTTTTTTCGGGTAATACCCGACCCGCGGGTATTTTTTTCGGGTATTACCCGCCCCGTTCGGGTCGGGTACCCGCGGGTTCGGGTTTTACCCGACCCATTGACATCCCTAAGTGCAATCGACAAAGACTCGTTTTTGCTATGCATCCCCCAAAATGAACGCAATAGTATGTTTAATTAAATGAAAATAAATACATAACATATAATTAAAAATCAAACAATTAGTTAATATATAATTAAAATTTATTTGAATTACTAAGTTTTAGTTAATATTAATTTTGTGATAATTATCTGTTTTCTCAATTTATTATGTCAAATATATGTTTCAAATATATGTTTTAATATATAATAGAGAGAATTGTTTGTGGAACTTGGGGAAACATAAAAGAGCTCTAATTAATGAACTGAAACTCTAACACTCTCACATGCAAGAACAAAGGAGATATTTTATTTTGACCCAAGTTTTCCCCACAACATTATCTTTATTTTGTTTAACCCACATAATTTTCATGATAATCCAAAAATACATATTTTTTACATAATTAATATTAATTAAAAATTAGTAATCCAAATTTATGGAGAATAGAGGATATGTATTTGTATTTGTATTTGTTATTGTTTAATTATAGGGCTTGTAGGTTTATCATTTAATTAAACATGTTAAAAAAATCATCAAAATTGTGGGATAAATATGAGGAGACATAATTATTAAATAAATTCATTTATTCACCGGGATTTAATCCCGGTCCTTATTCTGACTTGTATCACCTGTCACAATCATGATTTAATTAAGAGTTAAACCGGCTGGTTTTTAAAACCTGCCGGTTAGTGTTAATTATTTTTACAGGATTATAAAACTCGGTAATTAGTGCTAAATAATGCGACGGGTTTTTAAAGTCTGGAATTTAGTGTTAAATAACACGGCGGAATTTTATAACCCGATAGTATTAGTTTAATACTGCAAAATCTGACACACACGGTTTTTAAGGTCATGGCACACCGGTTTAAAACCCGGTACCGGCGGGATTTAAAAATCATTTTCAAGTTATATTTTGAATATTTGCAAAAAAAAAACAAATTAATTTCTCACTCCTTGTAATTGATCACAAGTGACACTTGATGCACATCAATTACCACGAGCCAAGAAATCAACGGTGATGACGTCACACTGCTTCAATTCTTCCTTCTTGACATTAACGTAGAATTGCTCGATACCCTTGAGAGTGAGTTCGTCACGCTTCACGAGAATACAAACTTGTTTGTTCATGAATTTGCGAGTGATTTCACACGCTCCTTGTGGTATTGTTGCCGAGAAAACTCCCACTTCACGATTCTTCATTATCAATATAGAACCATCTAACTGAAGTAAATTATGAACAAAAGATAAAAAATTAAGCAATACGGCATTCAAACCATTTTCAGAGAAACTAAAGCAACAATGTTGCGATATATGACTTTTAATTAAAATAATTCACACACAAAAAGCACCATTAACAAGCAACTCGATTGAAACTAGATCATATGAATTTTGTTTAGAGTATATGAAGATCTATTTCAATGGAGGGGAGAGAGACAGATTTTTATTTTTCTGAATTACAACTTTGTTTCCTCTTTTTCTTCTAAATATATTATTCTTTTCTTCTCTCTTGCTTTGAGATACAACTATATTTATAGTCTTACACATGACTCTTAAAATACAATAATTCAAAACACAAAAACAGAATCCAAAACAACTCAAACTAGAATATAAAACAACATAGTAATTTAAGATCCTTCCAAATTCCCTCAAAATATGTTCATTATGCAGCCATCAATTTAATGTCGAATTAAGTTTATTCATCAACAGTATATTCCTAGCCTTCTCTTCTACAAGACTTGGTGACGTGGCATAATTATTAAATGGTAATTTCGACACATTAATGCATGGTTTAACTATCTTAGAAGGTGTTGTCTTGGTTTAACTTATGTATTGTTAAACCATTGATAGCTGGAAGCGCGCACAAATTGCGCGTTTTTGTTTCATAAAAGTGTATATAAAAGTGTATGTTTTGTCTTGGTTAAATAATTTTGCATGTCTTTGTTTGATAAACGTGCATGACATACACGTGGCACTCAATAACGCAAATTGCGAGCGTTTTTGTTTTATAAAAATGTATGTCATCTTGGTTACATAATTTCGCACATATTTGTTTGATAAAAGTATATGACATACACATGGCACTCGGTAACGCACATATTTGTTATAATACCCATTTATTTTTCTAAACTTCACTCCCACGAAAGCTTGCCATTGCTTGTATTTATTTATGTAATTTCCGTTACTTTAAGGACGTGAAAGAAAAATCGCGTAAAATATAATTTTAAAATTTGTAACTGACCTCGAAGTTTTATTGGGGGTACATATGATATTTTGGACTATCAAAAGGGTAAATATGTAAATCCTCCTCTTTTTAGCAAACTTGCAAACAAGACCCTGTGTTGTCTCAAAATTGCTAAAGTCTCCCGACCTGAGCGCTGAGTCGTCCTTGGAATCCCTGTTCTTCACCAGATCCAGAAGATCCTCTCATTTTCAGTAAATTTGCAAACAAGCCCCCGTGTTATTTCAAAATTGTAAAAAGGCCCCTGACCAGAGTTTGGAGTTGTCCCTACAATCCCCTTTCTTCGTCAAAAATCTGTTTCTCCCTGCAATCATCTCGCTAAAATCATGGCAGGGGAAGCATTAGAGGACATGAATAGAATAATAAAAAAATGTATATTGGTGAATATTACTTCGTATGAAATAAAATAATATTATATTATATTTAATGAGAATTATTGTGTATCAAAATAAAACAAAATAAAATAAAACTGAAACTAAATCAAGACGAAGATGCTGAATGGCGAAAACAGTGAACATTTTCGAAATTTTGTCAACAAATCATTAATAAAGAAATAATTAATTTCCAGAACGGAAAAAGTAATCAATAATAACTTTTTTGAAAATAAGAGACTTGCTCGGCACAGATTATTGCATTAAGATTTGTAGTTGAAATTCAATTAGCGGAAAAAAAATGAAGAAAAATTAATAATATATTATTCATTCAATAATTGCATAGCAATCATATTAATTAATATGACCGATAAGTATCGACACCAACGAACACCCTGCCGCCTGTGTACTTCTCTGCATAATATAATATAATATAATTTAATACATTATATTATAATATAATATAATATAACAAAATACATTATAATATAATATACAATAATATAAAATAAAACATTATATTATAATATAATTTAATATAACATAATATAATATAATATAATATCATATAATATAATATAATATAATACATTATAATACAATATAATATAATATGTTATAATATAATATAATACATTATATTATAAAATAATATAATATAATATAATACAATCATAATTTTATATAATTTAATATTATATAATATTATATAATGTAATGTAATATAATATAATATAATATAAACTAATAATATTATAATATTTATTTTTTTAACATATTAATTTGAAATTTATAAGAAAAAGGGTATTTTGGTCATTTTAAAATATTATACTTTGATATTAATACGATCCCAAAATTTATCCACACAACCTTACCAAACATCATTCCAAAATTTAGGGATAAATAGGAAAAACTCATTATCCCTGAAATAATTTATACCCACCTTATACTCTTCCCAAACGGAGTCTATAGTTATAATCTTGTACATCTCACCATACCATGCCATGGGTTCAATTTTTTTTTTTTTTCTTGCAACCCAAATTATACCCATGTATGGAAGAAAAAATATAGTTGGCTCCCCCAAACTCATCACAATATTATGAAGTGACAAAGTGAATTGATTAACATTTCTAATTGACTCAATTAAATGTTCATTGACACGTTTAATTAATACATCAATAATTTATAATGTGCTAATATTAGTAAATATTAATTAACGTGTCAATTCAATCAAACAGTCAATTAAATCGTTAATTGAGTCAGTTAATAATACTAATCAACATACTTAACCCTCTTTTGTCGCCTCGTCAAGAATTTTATTTTTGTGTTATTGAGGCTCAATATATAATTTCCGTATGAAACTTTTCCCCAATTGTTAATTTTTTATGGTATAATTTACAATTATGTATTTTTTGAAAAAAAAAAATTCATATATTTTATGTTAACGTATGACATTTCAAATATATATGTCGGTTATATGTGTATTATTCACATTTTTCTTTTATTTGTTTTGAAAATTTAATTTTGTTTGAAGAATAACATGTTATATTATTTATTTATTTTGTGTGGATTTATAATGATGTATCAATTCCATGAATCCTTATTAAGTATAATGCATATATCCATGAATAGATCAATTTCATGAAGATTTATTAATTATAACACATTTATTGATATCAATATATTTGCAAATATATCATGATTATATCAATTGAGTTTAACGCACCCGTGCAAATTTTATTTTAACAAATTATACAAAAATAAATAAATAAAAAAATACGAAGTCCCGTGCAATTGCACGAGCTATTGCTAGTTATAAAAAAAAATGTGTTAATTCACATAATATATATATTAGTTATGTATCACATATTAATTGTTATAATAATTAATAGGAAAATTTACATATAACCCCCTAACTTTTCTTGATTTTACAAAAAATCTCCTAACTTTTGAGAAACTAACTCCAAAAAAATCCCTACATACAAAGTTTTCTTTTCAATTACCCCCCTATAGGGGTATTTCATGATATTGAAATTTTTTGGACCAAAATACCCTTCTATTTTTCATCTTTAAATTTAATAAATATATTTTTGTATTATTTTATTAAGGGAAATTTACATATAACCCCCTAACTTTTCTTGAATTTACAAAAAAAAACCCCTAACATTTGAGAAACTCCAAAAAAAAACCTACGTACAATGTTTTCCTTTCAATTACCCCACTATAGGGATATTTCATGGTATTGAAAAAAATTTGGACCAAAATACCCTTCCATTTTTCATCTTTAAATTTAATAAACATATTTTTGTATTATTTTATTAATTTAAAATCACTATAAATATTTTTTAACATATAGTAATTTAATAAAACTATGTGTCATAAATTTTAATCTTTTATTTATTATATATTTTATCATAGAAAACTAAAATTAAATAAAAATATGATATAAAATATTCCTGAAAATATCTTGACAAATTAATATTATTCTAGAACTTAATTTTAATGTTAAATAGTTATTAATAAAAAATAGTTAGTGAATTGTTTTTCTTGTCAAATTAACAATGAATGAATGAGAATTAAAATTAGGACCAAAATAATATTGCCACTAATTGTTAATTTTGTTATAACTATTTTCAGTAACTATTTAACATTAAAATTAAATTATTAATTTTGTAATATTGCCGCTAATTGTTAATATTGCCAAATTAACAATGAATGAATGAGAAAAATTATTCAGTAACAAATTTTATTAATAACTATTTAGCATTAAAACTAAATACTAGAATAATATTAATTTGTCAAGATATTTTCAGGAATATTTTTATTTAATTTTAGTTTTCTATGATTAAATATATAATAAATAAAAGATTAAAATTATGTATATGACATATATTTTTTTTTAAATTTGTATATATTAAGCAATATTTGTAGTGATTTTAAATTAATAAAATAATACAAAAATATATTTATTAAATTTAAAGATGAAAAATAGAAGGGTATTTTGGTCCAAAAAATTTTCAATATCATGAAATACCCCTATAGGGGGGTAATTGAAAAGAAAAATTTGTATGTAGGGGGCTTTTTGGAGTTTCTCAAAAGTTAGGAGGTTTTTTGTAAATTCAAGAAAAGTTAGGGGGTTATATATAAATTTCCCTAATTAATATATGATGGATGTTTTTGTGAAAATTGGGGGACATACTTTAGAATGGCCCATATTTCTTTTTGCTTTTGAAAATGGCACATGTTAGTTATGAATGAGAATATATCGAATGCTCTGTGGAAATGTGGGGGAATAGTACAAAATGGCCCAAGCTAATGAATGAATATATTTAATGATTTAGTGAATGTAGCCATGTAGGGGTATAGTGCAAAATGGCCCATGCTTTGGGGAAATGTACAGACAGAGTATAAAAAAAGAGCCCGTGTTAATTTTTTTTTTTGCTTAAAACCCGTAGGTGTTTATATTAAATTGAAGAAGTTCAGAAGAAACATACAGGACAATAATAGAGAAAAAGGTCTCAAAAGCTACCTAAAAGAAGAAAGACTAAAAAAGGAGAAAATAAGAATAACAGAGGAGGCTTTGCCTATTTAAATCGATCAAAATCCAGCTCAAATGTGATAGGGTAGAGGGAAGGTGTAACCCATAGCACGCTGCTGCAAAGAGAGTGCCCATTTGGCTAAATTATCTGCTTGGTCATTGTAAATCCGTGAAATGTGAAGAATTTCAGGATTTATCAAATTTGACCAGATGTCACGTATACTATTCAACACATAGTAACATGACCATTCCCAATCAGTGTGGGGTTCTTTATTGAAAAGAGCTAACTTCTCATTATCCGTGTAGAAAATAACCCCATTAAGTTTTAGCTCCATTATACGATTTGAGGCGAGAAGGAGGGCTTGAGATTCGGCCATGATGGGAGAAGAGGCCGTCGTAGATATTCCTCCGTATTCGATCAGCAAATCATCCTGATAAAGGATGTAAGCAATACCTCCTTTTTCACGATTTATCCAAGCCGCATCAGTGAAGCATCTGTAGGAGTTTAAAGGTGGAGAAGGGGGTGGAGAAATTAATGGGGGGATGGGGGTGGGAATTGTCATCGGAGAGAAAGAGCGAATCTGGGCGATGATGAGAGATGGGTTGAGAAGCTTATTTCTGAAGAGTAGGTCGTTGCGTGATTTCCAAATCTGCCAGAGAGTCTCGGCAAAATAGTAAAATTGGTCCTCTTGCAGGTTGCTGGAGATATGGCTAATGACTTCTTTGATAGTAGACGTGAGATTGTTCGATCGTAAAGCCAGAGAAGAGCCAAACCATATGGCTTGTGAGATTGGACATAAAAAGAACAGGTGCTCGATGGATTCAGGTTCTTGATTGCAACGTTTGCAAAGAGAATTTATTTGGGGGATTCTTCTATGGAGTTTAGCGGCTGAAGGTAAAACGTCGGCCCAAACTCGCCAGAGAAAAATCTTGATTTTTGGCGATAATACCTGGCTAGCCCAGAGGCGTTTGATGAAAATAGTTTCATGAGGATGAAGTTGAGATGTGGTGGTGGTTAAGAACTTGTAAACAGATTTTACTGAGAAACTGCCTGAAGATGAGTGGTGCCAGATTAGACGATCTCGGTTATTCCTCGTACTCGAGTTCAGAGAAATGGCGTTGACAATCCCCAGAGAATCTGTTGTTGAAAAGAAATTTAGAAGAGTTTCCATATCCCATCCATCTTGAGTCGGTAGGAAGAAATGGGAGACTTTGAGAGCGCGTTGAACATTGTTTTGGGCGGGATAATTTAGCCATGACATATGCCATGGTTGTTCAAGGGCTCCACATGTCGTACCATCGCCAATTTGCCAGGAGGAGTTTTGTAGAAAGAGAGGACGAAGGGAAATAATCGATTTCCAGAATTTGGAGCACCGAGAATTTCTCTTTGTCGTGAATAGGTTTCCTTGGGGGTAGTATTTGGATTTTATGATTTCGGACGAGATCGATTGTTCATTTTTCTCTGAAGCTAAACTCCAGAATTGTTTTGAGAAAAGAGCTTTGTTGAAAGCTGTTAAATCCTTACAGCCCAAACCCCCGAAATTTTTGGGCTTTTGTATCACGGCCCATTTGCATAAAGCCAAATAACGACCCCCATTAGAGCTCCACCAGAACCTCTTGATGATAGAGTAAAGTTTTGCGATAATTTTCTTAGGCAAGAGAAAATTGCACATTGCGTAGACTGGCATTGATTCTAGGGTCGAGCTTATAAGGACCAGTTTACCGGCGTGCGATAGGAGGTTAGATTTCCATCCAGCAAGTCTGTTTTCGAAAGCAGAGAGAAGAGTCGAGAAGTCCGGTTGTCCCTTGTGGTTGAGGAAGGTCCCTAAATAACGCTCATGCTCAGAGGAGGGTTTAGCTTGGATAATCGAGTTTACGGCTTGTATTTGATCCGGGGAGCAGATTTTGCTGAACCAAATTGAGGATTTTTGCGGATTTAGTTCCTGACCGGACACCGATTCGAAATCGCGCAGAATTTTCAGAAAAGAGCTAGAGTTTAGACTGGAGGCTTCCCCCATGAGTAGGACATCGTCAGCGAAGAGTGAGTGAGAGATCTCGGGACAAGAACGGGCAAGATGGATTCCTTTTAAGTGACCCATGTTAATTTCGAATTGAAGGGATCTGGACAGCAAATCCATTCCCAAGATGAAGAGGGATGGCGAAAGCGGGCAACCCTGTCGGACCCCGCTTGTGGGTTTAAAGAAGCCGTCACCTCTGCCATTGAAGAGGAGTGTGAATTTAGCGCTTTTCATGCAAGCGAGAATCAGAGATGAGAAGTGGTTTGGGAAACCGTATAATTTGAGCATGTCGGCGATGAAACCCCAATCCATTTTGTCGAAAGCCTTCGATAGATCTGCTTTGAGGCAGAAAGCTGCTTCTTTGTACTGCGGTTGGTTAAAAGAGTGCAAAATTTCCTGCAAAATAATAACGTTATTAGTAATAAGGCGACCCGGGATGAAAGCACTCTGTTCCTTTGATATAATCGAGTTAAGAGTCGGTTTCATTCTAGTGGATAGGATTTTGGAGATGAGTTTGTATATTGTGTTAGAAATGGCAATGGGACGATAGTGGTTGACAGTTGTGGGATGTGGAATTTTTGGAATTAAGCATATGTTGGAATGGCCCCCATTTTCAGGTAAGATTGTTGTTTTGAAGAAGGATTGGACGGCTTCTGTAATGGAGGGGAGGAGGGAGTTTAAGTATTTTTGAAGAAAAAAGCCCGATAAACCGTCAGGCCCAGAAGCTTTATTTGGGCCAATTGTTTTTAGAACCGCTTTAATTTCTTGGAAATCTGGGATTTTGTCTAGAGAAGAATTTAGATCCTGGTTAATTTTGAATGGATATATTGAGTGCTTTGCATATGTTCTTTTATTGAGCGGTGATAGGGTTCGGATAAAGTACAACACGGTGATCCGAGCACTAATGATAAAAAATTTAGTCATTTTAAATGAATATATTTAAAGACCATTAGTGTATGGCCGGAACATGCTCCAACGTCTACCCGAATCCCTTAATGTATTTGATGAGATAAAATTTAGTCATATATTGTTAAATATAATGTTAAAATTAATAGATATTAAATAAGTAAATGAATCCGATTTAATATGTATTAAATGAATAGACGTTAAATGCATACGTGATAAGAGTAATGATTTTGCAGTCCAATGAAATGCACTCCAAACAGCCGTCAATGCATGCATTGATGCCCGGTCCCCTCTTCATCTTATCATATACTTTATATGTATAGTTTTTCATTTTTTTTTTATTATTTTTTATACCTTTTTGTATAATATGTATAAATGGTATGTTTTTTATTATACTTTATATCTTTTTCTAGTATTTTTATAGCATGAAAATAAAGTTCTCTGGTTTATACCTTTTCACTATATCTTTTTACTGGGGAGTTCTATCATACACCCTTTTACAAGGGTATTTTGGGTATTTTAGCAATTAATTATATTTGTAAAAGGGTGTATCATAAAATTTATCTTTTATGGAGATTTTTGTTTAAATGAACAACAAAAAATTCCAATTTAGTTAAACATTAATTGATAAATATACTTGATATATTACCTTAAATATTCATAAATGAATAATTACTCCAAATACCCTTGAAAATGGGTGTATGATAAGGAAAGGGGTGTATGATAGAAGCCCCCCTTTTTACTATACTACAAATAAAATATTTGTTGTCGTTATATATTTTACTATTATTTATACATTATTTTCCATACTCTCGATAAAAAGATATGTAAATAATTATTATTTATATATTATTTATATTATGTTCTTGTTTATATTTTTTTTATTGTGGATAAATATTTGTTGATCGTTACACTTTGTTTAATATTATTTATACATTTTCCAATATTTGTTGTAGAAAAAAGTATACATACTAGTGTTTTTGATTATGAGTCGTTATAAAAAATTATAAATATGAAGGTGAAAGGTATAGCGCAAAAACAATTATCTGAAAATGTTGGAGGCGGGGCATTTTGGGCGCTGTCCGTTAAATGCGATCGCTCGTCTAATTTTTCTGTCGACGATTTTTTTTAAATCAGCACCTTGCCACCTGTCGACTTCTGATTGAAAGTGGCGTTTTGGAGTACAATAACACTGGAGTGTGTTAGCAACTCCCATGTGATAAATAAGTAACGAATTCGATTTAACACATGAAATACTATAACTTTACATGCATCGTTGTTTTTTGTTTATTGATTTTGCCGGTATTTACAAACACATCAACTAGCGTAAGGAAATTTAGAAGAAACAAGTATATTTTTCTTTTTTCTTTTTTATATCGGCCATGCTTTATTTTTGCAATGAGTTACGTCGAGTTCTGTATTACGATGGAATGAAAAAAAATAAGAAAGTTTTTCCTAACTAACCTCGCTGTAGTTCAAAAATAATATTCTTGAAAATTCTCCAACTTTATTGATATTTAATAAAAAAAAAATGGGAAATTATACCATACCCCTCAAACATCCAACTCCATCCACCATCGGTACAAAATATGGGTTTTGCACCAATAAATCTCCCCAAATTGCACCTCACATTTTCTTTTAACGGTTAATTCAAATTTCTTTTAACGGTTAATTCAAAGTTAATTACCGGTTAATACAATTGTATCAAAATTACTAATTTCAATTAACGGTTAATACATTTTTTGGTGCAATTTTGAAAGATGGGAATTGGCCCCCCCCCACATCGAGGATGGCATGGTGGATCTTGGGGGTTCCATATATGAGCTAAAAAAAAAATCTCAAAGAACTAGGCCAAACCCTAGGCGACGGCTTTCGAGGCGATTCTAAGACGGCTAAAAAAGTCAACCTCTCGCAAAGAAGATCTCAGGACGGGACCAGATTATAGAAGCTGAGAAGGCTAACCTCTCTAATGCCCTAAAGATCCTACTCAACCCACAAGCAAAATGATATAAATCGCACAAAAAAAATGAAAGAATGGTACGCTCAAGCGACCAAGAGATATACACCAAAAATACAAGAACCCCCACAATAACCAACAATGGATACAAGTCAAGAAACAATCAAGAAAAACAATCAAATACTGCACAAGGTGCCTCTTCAAAGAGTACAATAAGGTGGAATGTGAAATCAAAAATTATACACCACAAATACAAAAAACCAGGACATATCTCGAACAAGTGCTATCAAAGAACCACATCAAGATCACACATTCATGGAGAGACCTGAACATTACAACATCTACATGCCCATAGGCATACTATATGAATCGAATGCACTCCCATGCAAAAAACAAAAACAACCATCACATACAAAACTACAACTCAGATATCTCACAGCAGAGCTTTGCTCCCATGAAAAGATTGCCTCTCTAACATCCAACTTTGGAACAACTACCAACCTGATAAAGCAAACGAAATTAATCAATTAAAAATCCTTGCAACAATTCAAATTGAATACAAAAATCACAGAGAAATCCCAAAAAGAATCACATAAAAAGACAACAAATACCCCATCACAGTACAAATCATAATCCTCAAAGAACAAACAAAAAGAACATACCACACCAATAAACCAGAGACGAAATGGAGAATCAAAACCACAAAACCAGCATATCTAAAGTCTTGAGTGAAAAAAGATAAGAAGATTTTCAGAGGGACTCAGATTAACTCATCACAGTCCAGCCCACAAGAAAGCCAGACACCCAAAACCAACAATTGAAAAATAATTCCATGCAACCATAATATCCCAACACAAAATGAGGAAGATCTGCTAGAATCACAGCAGCCTCAAGAATTATCAGACCTCCCCATCCCCCCTATGGAACAAGATATCCGACAACCCACGAAATAGTCATTGGTTTTATCTTTAGGGTTGGTCAAAATAATTTAGAATAGAAAACACCAATATCGTATAGTGACGAGAAAGGGATCGTTCTTCGGAGAGTTAAAATGCATATTTAATATCTAATATTCCAAACTTAATAAAATGACTAAAAGCCTTCCTGAGCCAGCTCCGTTCGAACGGAGGAAGTTATGTTTCTTCTTTCTTGCTTGAGTTAGGAATTCGCGTATTTTCATTCAAACGAAGGAGGGTTCCGTTCGAACGGAATAGGTTCTGAAAAAATATGCAGAGAGAGAAATGAGAAGAACAATTTCGAGTTTTGATGATTAAATTCAAAGATTAATTCAACAATCTACTTGAGGTGATTTAAAGAAGAGATTTTTTATAATCATAAACATATTTTTGACTTAATCTTGATAGATATTGATTGATTGGAATACTCCAAACAAGCAGGTTGTTCATAAATTTTCTTAATACTAATTGCTAGATTATTTTTAAACACGAATTTGTTTATTTTTTGTAGAAAGAGTCGGAAATAAATTCAGCAAATGCGATGAAACAAATTCATTACCATACCGGCGGTAGAAAAAAGTATCCCCAGAAAGCGAAAAGAGATGGTAAATGTAAAAAAAAAAATTAAGTTCGAACCACAATTGTTTTAAATATGGGTTATATTTCTAGATGGTGGCGAATACTGGCAAAGCGTCCGATCGACTAACATTGTGAGACGAGACTCACAAGAGAAAAGATGGGCCTTACGCTAATGTAGCAACCCAAGAAAAAATGATTAGTGAAAAAAATGTTACTTCATAAATATTATTTTATTTATTTTTATCGTTCAAACATATACTGAATCGTTTATTTGTAGCTCGAGGCGACCCATCTTTTGTCGGCACGATCATCCGGTGCGGAAGAAGTATCAAGTGAATTGGTCGACAGTGTTTTTGTTGAGATCATGGGTCCCGAGCATGGTGGTCGTGCAAGAGGATTAGGTATTGGTCCTACTCCTCGGCAATATTATGGTTCTAAGTCTTCTAGTTCAAACGAAAATTATGCCAACGTACGTAGATGAAATAATTGACCGAAAAATTGCCGCACTTGAACTTAAGCATGCTAAAGAAAAGAGTACATGGGAAGAAAAGTTTTTCATCATGTCGGCTAATCAGAACATAATAGTCGAAGCTCTCAGAAAGCTTTGTCCTCCGGTATTTATATATACATATACATTTCAATAATTGTATATACATATTATATATTTTGTATTTTTTTTGTTTTGTTTTTTATAGATACAATTAGACGGATTGCTTGTCAACAATGGAAATAACGAGACGATCCAGCGTCCTTCCTCGCATTCTTCACATCGTGAGGCAATATAGTCGAGGTATGTTTTTTTATGTTTTTATTTCGTGTATAATTAAATAATTATTTTATCATTTAATTATATTTCATTTATATAATATTATAGGTGGAGATTATTTTGAAGTCCGAGAAAAGTCATGTCATTTTGATTTATTTTTGTAATAGGGATGATGATTTGAATTTAGTTTGTAGATATTGTTATATGGATGATTTGAGTATGATTTATGGATAATTACTTTTTGTTCAATATATACAATTTAATTAGTATTTCTGAATTTCTTATTTTATTGTTGGTTATTCATTATAATACAAAAAATTAGAATTAAAAAAAATATTCTGCAAAAAATGTTACAACACATTTAAATAACCGCTCTTATATTATTCTATAATATTTTAATATTTCTCAAAATTATGTAGACCGGTTTATTAAACCGTGCTTAAAAATAGAAAAAACAATTGTTTCACCGATTTCAGAAACCAAACTAAACCGGTCTTATAATTTCTGATTGGAATTTCAAAAACGCACGTATGCACGCTTTTTACCGGTGTAAAATACCGGTCTTAACTTTACCAACCGGTTTCTAAAACCGGTCTAAATTTTTTTAGGATGGCCACCATAATACCGGATTTAAAATCGGTCTAAGAAGCGTCGTAGGACGGTTTAAACCGGTCTTAGATTTTATTTAAACCGGTCTAAGAAGCGATTTTTGTAGTAGTGTATTTCTATATGCTTGTTTTTTTGTAATTAAATGCATTATCTATTTTTCTGATTAACATCAAGAACGAAAAGGATAGGTTCTTTTTGTTTTGTGAAATTTTGGATATTTATATTTATATTTATATCCTATATACAATTCAAGGCTTTTATTCACGTTCCGAGGACTCACGAAGTCAAAAATTCTCCATAGTCTGCGTGAGTTGTTTGTGTGACCATATAGCCCAATGACTACCGAGTCATAAACATATCCATAAAATAAAATTAAATATTAAAGGATACGAGTCATAAACATATTCATAAGATAAAATAAAATATGGAAGGTTATAATTTTGGATACAGGTACACTATGTATTAGAGATGGCAAAGCATGATCCGATCCAAAGAAACGACATGACATGTCCGAATTCGAATTCGATCCGAACCGAAAAATATTGAAAATTCAAGGATTCTAAACCGAAACCGAACCGAAATCGAATGACCCGAATCCAAAATGAAATTGAAATCGAATGACCCGAATACGAAATCGAACCAAAACCGAATGATCGAATTCGAAATTGAACCGAAACCGAATGATTCGAAACCTCAACGATCCAAGACCCGAGCGACCCGAAACCCGAACTAACCTGAAACCGGAATGACATGAATCCCGAATGATCCGAAAATCATTTTTGTAAAAACCTGTATGACAGTAACAATATATATTTCTAAAATTTTACGCTAAAAATTATGTCAAAAATTGTATTTCAAATCTGTGTGTCTAATAGTTTATAGTCATTACAAATTTTGTTACGAACATTAATCATCATTTAACTAACCACTAATCCTTTCATATATTTCTAAGTCAAGGAGAAACAAGTATCATTTACACATATTGAACTAGGCCAAAAGACTACTATACTAACATTACATACATAGATACAAGTATATTAATTTTAAAATATAAACATAGTATGCATGATATGGCATGTATAAGTATCATAAGTTTAAAATATAAAAGGCACAATGATATATTATATACATAGCATTTAATTTTTAATAATTTACATATTATATATTATATATACTGTTGAATTTTTTAATAATTTATGCATCTAATTATTGTTTTTGTGTGTTAATTATTATATATGTTTAGCGTGAAATATATTTAAAGTTAATTATTATAGAAAATATAGTGACGTAAATTAGCGTTCACTTATTATTCATATGTATCATTTATTATTACAATGCAAAATTTTATATTTTATTTTTGAAGTATTTATAGAATTGTACCTCCATGTGATATGTATTCCTAAATTGTTCAAAAATATTTATTATTATTAATTTAACATAAAGTATTCAAATACACTACAAGAAGTATTTGATTTCAATGTTGTAAAATATCTGAAACGGAATGAAACGGTAGGTCACCGTTTAATAACTTACCGATAAATCGGTGATTAAACAGTAAAAAATGATCACCACAATGTGTAATTTTATGATATATAATACAATATTTTTATAAAATTTTAACAATTATAATTCAAATTTAAAGATAAACAAACAAAAATATAATAATTTAATTTTTTTAATCCAAATAAAACATAAAACCAATGTCCAAAATAAAATATAACATACGAAGTCTAAATAAATCATAACAATCAATGTCTAAAATAACGACATTAAAATTGATTTAGATAAACAAAAAATACGGGCAAATTAAAATTAACACGGCCGAAAACATAATTTTTCTCGGGCCCAAATTAATTTTATGAAAAATTCGGTGATAAAACGGTCAAACTCAGTTAAAAACGTATTTAATTTAGTCTAACGGATATCAACTTTCAATTCAGCAGTTCGTATATCCTATTCAAAATGATTTTTAACAATTCACGATATTTTTTTTCAAAAATCTAACAAAACTAGAAATGGTAATTCAAGTTATACTTTCTAGAAAAATATAAAATTTAACACGTAAAATGTAAATATTTAAATATGAAAACTTTAAATGTTGTATTTTTTTCTTAAATTCATTTTAATAACTCGAATGATAAATTTAACATTAAAAATTATGAAATACCAAATTTCCTCCGGTTATTTGTTAAATGCATAATACAATTTATGTTATATATACATTTTATTTAAGTCATAATTTTAGTTTATTGTCATAAAAAACAAATACAGTTGTAATGTATTTTTAATACTGTAATTATATTTTAAAAAGAAAACTAAAACGATATAATTTCATTTATGAATTTCAAAAATATGTTTTTATTATAATGTATATAAAATTATAATTATTAATTTTGTTATGTATAATCCGACAAAACAATGCGAACACAAGGGAGGTTAAATTCTAGTTAAATACAATTTTATCAAAAAATTCATACTGTTTAAAATACAAAAAATATTAAAAAATCTTGGATATTAAAAGGAAAAAGTTTTTTAATCGGATCCTTAGTAGCTATGTTACGCGGATACAAAAAATCAAGTCGTATCGTATTGGATATCTGTCGGATAATTCACGTGATATATCCGAATATTTTATTTCAAAATAATATTGGATACTTCCGAATACTTATAACACATCAATAATTGTACTTGAAAAACAAAAAAAAATAGATTTTAAATTGAAATAAAAGAATAATACATATAAATAAATATAATAAACGTTTATTTAATAGGAAGTTATTTATGTAATAAATTCCGTATCCTACGTTTTTTTTTAAAATTGTTGTATCGTCATACTCATATCGTGCCGGATACGGTACTCATATCCTTATCCGTGCAAAATAGATCAGCAGTTCATTTCTTGCTCTATTTTTAATAAAAAAATTTATCACCCAGTTTTGAATTTTAATAGGCAAGCCATGGTGATTATCTGACGGATCAAAATGATTTGCTATAAAAAATATTTGCTATAAAAATAAGTTTATTCAAATGACATTCAAAATGATTTTTTTTAATCTCAAACATTATTTATCATGCTATCATTTACCTGTCCAAAAGAAAACCTAAATAAATATAGTGAAAATGACAAATAAACCATAATTTTTTACATAACAAAGTTGCCCAATATTTACCTAAACGAACGAAACAAAATCAATCAAGAAAAAAATAGGGATTCTAATTGATTTTTTGTTCTTTCAAAAACTTGATGACCCATTAGCACTTCATGACTATCTTTGGGGTACACCTTCTTGGCGCACGAAGCATAACTACACAACATACAATTTCCTACGTTTCTGAAATCTCAATAGCCAAATCGTATGGTTCTCAACATATCTACGTCGCCAATTCCTCTCTCTCTATCTCTCTCTCTACACATCATCCTTTCTCTCGTAAACGGTAAACCACTCCAAACTATTTCATTTCCACGACAAAAGAAAGAAAGCAAGGAAAATGAGGGTGGCAGTGGTGGGAGGAGGAGTGAGTGGTTTAGTCGCAGCCTATGATTTGGCGAAAGAGGGGATCGATGTAGTTTTGTACGAGAAGGAAGAATTTCTCGGTGGCCACGCGAAGACTTTTTCGATCGATGGAGTCGATCTCGATTTGGGCTTCATGGTTTTCAATCGGGTACGTATACCATGAATAAAGGAACAAATCCATCTCTTCTAAATCTCAATGAATATTTTATTATAATAATTATAATGCTACTTAATAGAAATTTGTTTTTGGAATATTTTGTATCCATTACTGTGAGATTTTTACTTGTATGGTCTAGTTATGGAAAAGAATTAGGTAAAAAACTATTCTACTTTTGAAGCTACGGGACAATGAATGAATGTCCATATTCCTAGATTTGTTGATAAATTTCTGGAACTCAAATCAATAATTACATCAATATTAACTTCAATAAACACAATATTACCTTTAAATATTTCAATATATGCAAATACTTTTCACCCATATCAAATTTGTCTTTTTGATGGAAAAAAAGACAATGTCGGTGTCCTCAACTGATATATGTACTGTAGTGAAATGTCCCTATTGGTTGATTATTCAAAAAAGAAAAAGAAAATAAAAGTCCTATTGGTTGATTGTTCAAAGTAAAAAAATAATTAATTAATTAATACTATTGGTTTAAGACCATATACACATGGTTTACTTACGTGGTTCTATATGGTTCACAGAATTCACTCAATTGATTTGGCTGATAACAAAATGTTGGACGTGTCGTTTTTGCATCCTTTTCTCATTAAATTGACTCGTTGGATATATGCATATTTATACACCCAATTGTCTTACTTAGAGCCAGTAAAATTCATGCATATAAAACAATACACCTAACATGTTGTATATAGAAATGATATATATATTATTTAAACATAGATAAGAATAAATAGAAATGATATATTTAATGTAAATCAAGTATATATATAATATCTATCAAGTATATTAATTTTTAAGATTTTGGTACAATGTAGGTCACGTATCCAAACATGATGGAGTTCTTCGAAGATTTAGGAGTCGAAATGGAGAGGTCCGACATGTCTTTTGCAGTGAGCTTAGAAGAAGGAAAGGGTGTCGAGTGGGGCAGTCGAAATGGACTCTCCAGTTTGTTCGCGCAGAAGACCAACGCACTCAATCCCTCCTTTTGGAAAATGATTCGTGAGATCGTCAAATTCAAAGACGATGTCCTCAAGTAAGCCAAAAAAAAAATCCCTTAATTTCACTTTTTTTGTTATTATTTATTTTATTTTATTTTTTGCATTTTGAAGGTACCTCGAAGAACATGAGAATAGCCCTGATTTGGATCACAACGAGACGTTAGAGGAATTCGTCACGTCACATGGATATTCACAACTATTTCAAAAGGCTTATCTCGTGAGTTAAATCTTTTTATAATCTTTGATCTCTATATTATTATTTAATTTGATTTTTTTTTTAATTTGATTAGGTTCCTATATGTGCATCGATATGGTCGTGTCCTTCAGACGGTGTTTTGAATTTTTCGGCCTTTTCCGTGCTTTCTTTCTGCAGAAATCATCATCTTCTTCAAGTAATTATTGTTTGTTTTATATTTATCTAAATTAATTATGTGTAAAGTTTATCATATTATTATTTATGTTTCTTTTTGTGTAGCTATTTGGTCGACCTCAATGGCTTACTGTAAAAGGCCGTTCACATTGTTATGTCAATAAGGTAAAAATTTTCTAAACCCTAATAATATCTTAAATATTTCATAAAATTATGCGCGTTACAGATAATAGAGCAGCTCGAGAGTATGTCATGCAAAATAAAAACTAATTGTGCAGTAACTTCTGTATCGAGCACAAACGGAGGTATCGATTAATTTAAAAAATATTCATATTCAAATAATTATATATATTTCTCTAATTTTTTTTTTTTTTTTAGGGTGTTATGTGAGAGCCATGGATGGTTCAGAGGAGAATTATGATGGATGCATAATCGGTGCACATGCACCAGATGCATTGAAAATTCTGGGACCAGAAGCAACGCATGAAGAACGTACAATCCTTGGTGCATTTCAATATGTTTACAGGCAAGTAAAATAATTTTAATTCGTAAAAATAATTTAATTCGAAATTATTAATTTTGATAATTGAATTGTTACGACAGTGATATTTATTTGCATCGTGACAACAAATTCATGCCAAGGAATCAATCTGCATGGAGTGCTTGGAATTTTCTGGGTACAACAAATAATGCTGTTTGTGTCACGTACTGGCTCAACATCCTCCAGGTCAGCATTATTATAGTAAATTTTGCATAAAGGTCCCCACATTATTAATAATTACATAAAATCCCCCTTTTTCGAATTTGTAGAATCTTGGTTTCGAAGGTGAGCCGTTTCTAGTGACGTTGAATCCTCCGTCGGTACCGAAAAACACGTTGCTTAAATGGTACACGAGTCATCCTTTTCCAACCGTGGCAGCCTCGAAAGCTTCTCTCCAGCTTGACTCGGTCCAGGGCAAAAGAGGAATTTGGTTTTGTGGGGCTTACCAAGGTTATGGCTTCCACGAGGATGGATTGAAGGTTCACTCACATTAAAACATTCTATTATGAATATCCATTTTTTCAAATATTATTTTTTGAATTTTTTGGATTTAAAAATTAGGCGGGAAGAGCTGCAGCGAGTGGCTTGCTTGGCAAGAAAGCGTTATTATTACAAAACCCTAGATTTATGGAACCGTCGGTAATTGAAACGGGTTCGAGACTACTCGTGACGAGGTTTCTTCAACAATACGTCACGATTGGCACTTTAACGTACGTAATATAAAACTTCATTATTTTAAAAATGTAAAATATCATGAATACCCCCGATAAAATAATTATTAATTTGTTTGTACATAGTTTGCACGAAGAAGGAGGGACAATGTTTACATTTGGTAAAAAGAGCGAGAAGCGCAATTTAAATTGTATTCTTCGAGTACACAGTCCGTTATTCTACTGGAAGGTTTATTTTTATTTTTTTGTTATCTTCTTATTTAAAATATTTATTTACATTTGTGACGAATTAATTAATTTTTTTTTTGTAGATTGCAATTGAAGCGGATCTAGGTTTAGCAGATGGATATATAAACGGATATTTTTCCTTCGTCGATAAAGACCAAGGGCTTGTAGATCTTTTCATGGTACTCAAATTTAATTGCCTTTTTCATAAATATTGCAATTTGCAAGGGTATTTCTGCAAAATTGACTGAATATTTGTGCAAACCATGCAGATACTTATTGCAAACAGGGATTCGAACACTGAATCTGCTGGTGTCACCACCAAAAGGTAATTTCTTCAAAAATTAGGTCTTATTTTATTTTATTTTTGTATGAAATTTAAATATATTTCTTGTAATTAAATAGGGGATGGTGGACACCAATGTTATTAACTGCTGGAATTGCATCGGCTAAATATTTCTTAAAGCATATATCGAGACATAATTCCGTGACGCAAACTCGCAAAAATATATCCGAACACTATGACCTGGTGAGCGATACGCCTCGACGTGATAAACCAACTCAAACTGTAATAATACAATTATTTATTTTATTTACAGAGCAACGATTTCTTCGGGCTATTTCTCGACGAGACCATGACCTACTCCTGTGCTATTTTCAAGGTAATTAATTAATTAAGTAATTAATAATATAATAATTTTGAAAATAAAAATTTAATTTGACAGACTGAAGATGAAGATTTAAAAGCGGCTCAATTACGCAAAATCAATCTTTTGCTAGAAAAGGTACTATACTATATAATATAAAATATCATAAATAATTAAATACCCCTATAATAAATAATATTTAATTATTTTTACAAGGCGAGAGTTAGTAACGATCACGAAGTACTCGAGATTGGTAGTGGTTGGGGAAGTTTAGCAATTGAGCTCGTGAAACGTACAGGTTGCAATTATACAGGAATCACTTTATCTGAAGAACAACTTAAATACTCTAAACAGAAAGTTAAAGAGGCTGGTTTACAGGTTAGGGTCTTTTTATAAATATAATAAAAAATAAGGGTTTTTTGGAAATTTTATCTTATATTATGTTTTCAGGACAAGATGAAGTTCATATTGTGTGATTATCGGCAGTTACCACGTTCCAAAAAATATGACAGGATTATATCTTGGTATGTATCGATCTATATATATACTTAATTTTTAATATTCATAAATTAACATTAAAATATATCGAATTGGATTATAGCGAGATGATCGAAGGAGTTGGGCACGAATACATGGGAGAGTTTTTCGGTTGCGTCGAGTCCCTTCTCGATCCTCATGGTGTATTTGTGCTTCAGGTACGAATTAATTATTTTTGATTTTTGATTTTATCACAAAATTTTATATTTTATATATTTCTTGTTTTTTAATTAGTTTATATCGATTCCTGATGAGAGATACGATGAGTATAGAAGAAGTTCAGATTTTATAAAAGAGTATATTTTCCCCGGAGGGTGTCTACCTTCGTTGAGTCGTATAACTTCTGCCATGTCTACAAATTCTAAATTATGGTATAAATAATTAACTTATTAATTAATTCTCAACTATTTTACGTGTTATTTTATATTTTCAATTTAATTTTTAGTGTGGAGCATTTAGAGAATATAGGGATACATTATTACCAGACATTAATTTATTGGAGGAGAAATTTCGCTGCGAAGAAACAGTAAGCTTTTATTTTTCGATTTTTGAATTTTGAATTTGTGAAACTTGGATTTGATTTGTGAAATTTGTTTCGTGTTTTAGGGAGATTCTTGATTTGGGATTTGATGAGCGGTTCGTTCGTACGTGGGAGTATTATTTCCTGTATTGTGCTGCTGGTTTCAAGTCGTGCACTCTTGGAAATTATCAGGTATGATTATTTGTTCATTAAAAAAGTAATATTTATCGGATGAAATGAAATGTAATATCGAAGTTGATTAATTCGAAATATTTTTGCATGAAAATGCAGATTGTTTTTTCGCGGCCAGGCAACACGAAGGATTTTGGTGACCCGTACATCAATTCTTTATAGAGCTAAATTTGATTTGCTTTTACAGATTTTTTTTCATTACAAATCATTTTCTAATGTTGTGATCTGTTAAATAATTGGGATTATGTTTGTATTTCGAAAAATAAAAAACTATTGTTTGAATATTGTTGCCCATAAATTGAAATTTCGAAAATATTCGTGATAGCGTTAAAGTCATGGGAAATCATTTGTGTCGCCCGTGAACGGGCCGTGTGTGTGTACACGCGTGCGTGAGTGCGTGTGGGTGTTGCGTGTGTGTGTGTGTTTAATTATAATATACTTTTTTAAATTACAAATATATCTTTGTTTTGTCTAATTTGTATTTTTTTTTTAATTATCTGATATATACTTTTGAATTATATTTTTGTCTACGGTATACAGTTTTTAATTATATCATTTTTTAGATCGATATACTTTTATGAGGAGGGATTATATATTTGTACTTTAAGATGTGTAATATATATATTTAATTATACCTTGTTGACTACACTAACAATATACATTCTTCAATATTGATAATCTTTTTAGAGGATTAATTGTCTTTGTTTAGAATAACAAGAATATATTTTTTAATATCAATATATTAATTTCAAATTTTCCATACCTTATATCTTTCTTAAATACTTAATACATATTTCTTAATATTTATACCTTCTTTGAATAAAACAATTGACTATACTTCTTTCAAAAATAAATCGAAGACACTTTTTTAACACAAGAAGTCGACACATGGCAGCTCTGATAATTTTTTGCGACATGTCGGAGATAAATAATCTATTTGAGTTCTTCTCGAAGAGTAATTATACACAACTTGTTTTCGCAACATGAATGACAGCAGGATGATGATGTGTAAGATGTGAATTGAATTAAGGTAAACTAATTTTATAGTGTGAATACATTATTTAACATATAATTAATATTCTACTGCGAGAGCATGTTGTGTAGAATCACTCTCTGCTAGAATGGTATTTGGTCTCAATTTAGCCACGCATAAATTGTGCTCAACAAATTAGATATTTCTGATTGTAAGGTTATAATCTCCCATGACTACCCACGGTTGAAATGTCTAATTATTCTTTAATGCTTCTCAATAATTATTGTTTACTATCATGCAACCTGTCAACAAAACAAAACAAAAAAGAAGCAAAAACACACATGTGTAACATTGTAATAGAGAAAGTAATAGGTCGGGAATTAATGGACATCACAAAATATTTGTGATAGCGTTAAATTCATGGAAAATCATTTGTGTTGTCCGTGAACGGGCCGTGCGTGCGTGCTCGTGCTCGTGGGTGTGGGTGTGGGTGTGGGTGTGCGTGTTTTTTTTTTAATTGGAATACACTTTTTTAAATTACAAATATATCTTTGTTTTATTTATTTTGAATTTTTTTTTTCAATATCTGATATATACTTTTGAATTATATTTTTGTCTACGGTATATATATACAGTTTTTAATTATATCAATTTTCAGATTGATATACTCTTATGGAGAGGGATTATATATTTGTACTTTTAAATGTATAATATATTTTTATAATTACCTTGTTCACTACACTAACAATATACGTTCTTGAATATTAATAATCTTTTTAAATGATTTATTGTTTTTGTTTGGAATAACAACAATATATTTTTTAATATCAATATATTAATTTCAAATTTTCCATACCATATATTTTTCTTAAATACTTATCAGTGTTTTAAATAGCGGCGCTTCAGCGGCGCTATAACGCGCTATAGCGAATTTTAGGAGGTAAATGCTGCATCGCTTCGGAATTTAGCTCTGTAGCATTTTGTTCCGCTGCAACGCTATAGCGGACTGCTATAGCATGAAGCGTTCAAATATAGCGGCCGTAGCGGCGCTATAGCATGCTTATTATTATTATTATTATTATTATTATTATTATTATTATTAAATCATAATAATGTTAAATCTAATAATAACAATAGTAATAATAAAAACATGATAATAAAATAAGATCAACAACTATTATTAGAATTATTATAATTACAAACAACATGATAATAAAATAAAAATAAAAGTAATAAAAATAATAATATATTTTTCTTAGAGATGAATTTTTAATTTATGTTAGTCTGTGAGATTGATATAAATAAGCATTTGATATAATTTTGTTTATAATATTGGGCCGCTAAATTATATTTATATGCATATTTAGTATTATAAAAATAATAATTTTGATCAAACTCCGCTGCGATGGTGAAGCGGCGCTATATCGCCCGCTAACGCTAACCGCTAAATCAAATGTCAGAAACGCTGCGTGCCGCTACACGCTATTTAAAACATTGATACTTATACATATTTCTTAATATTTATACCTTCTTTGAATAACACAATTGACAATACTTCTTTCAAAAACAAATCGAACACACTTTTTAACACGAGAAGTTCGACACATGGCATCTCTGATAATTTTTTGCCACATGTCGGAGAGAATGGTATTTGGTCACAATTTAGCTACGCATAAATTTTGCTCAACAAATTAGACATTTCTGATTGTGATGTTATAATCTCCCATGAGTACCCACTGTCGAAATGTCTAATCTTCTTTAATTCTTCTCCATAATTGTTGTTTAATATCATGCCATCTGTCAACAAAACAGAAAAAGAAGAAGCAAAAAAACACATGTGTAACATTACAAGGGGTGTCAACGGTTCGGATCCGGTTCGGATAGTGGTCATACCAGATCCATATTCATATTTTTTTTCGGATACGAATCCGGATACGGAATTATCCGGATCCGGATACGGTTTGGATAATAAACGGATACGGATACGGTTCGGATATTGTCGGATACGGATACGGATACGGTTCTCTTTTGGATATTAAAACGGATACTATGTTATCATAACATAACTTACTTTTTAGCTATAAATATATATAATTTGTGACATAAACGATAAATTTTATTATATTTAAACGTAATTTTACGATTGTGAGTTTAAATCACTCACAAATCATTAATTTGCATATGATTTTTCAACTAATATAAAATATAATACATAAAAATAATATATAATATGCGTATCCGGATCCGGTTCCGGATACTCGAATCTGGTTCCGAGTATCCGGATCCTAAAATACTCGGATCCGGAACACGGATCTGGTCCCCGCACCAAAACCGAATATCGAATCCGGTTCCGGATCCTAAAATTAGCAACCAGATCCATATCCGGATCCACTCGGATTCGGATATTTTTTTCGAATCCGGATATTTCGTCGGATACGGTTCGGGTCGGTTCGGGCAATATCCACACCATTGACATCCCTAATTGTAATAGAGAAAGTAATGGAGCATTTATCCATGTAATCATTTTATCGAACCAAAATTCAAAAAATAACTTTTTTTCTGAAAATATTTCAAAAATAATTCTTTTTTGATAATATTTCAAAAATAACCCATAATTAGTTTTAAAACCCCGCCGCTAAAAATTTCATTTTTTTAAAAATGTTAAATATGATATATTTTTCCAAATTTTACCATAACATTTTTTATGATCTAATTAATACATTTAATTAAAATAATAACTAGTACATGTTGGCTGTTAACTTAATACATAATTAATATTTATTCAAATTCATAAATTCGAATAAATTTTAATGAATATTTAATTATATGTTTTAATTAGCACGTTAATTATATGTAATTGTTCTATAATGAAGAATTCGGCGGGTACATTTTGGGGTGTGATTTTTTTTAAGATAAGTTTACTGACACGTTTGAAAAAAAATATTAAAATTTATTGCACTCCAAAATGTACCAGCAGAATTCTCCTTTATTGAACAATTACATTTAATTAACGTGATAATTAAAACATATAATTAAATATTCATTAAAATTTATTCAAAATTACGAATTCGAATAAATATTAATTACGTATTAAGTTAACAATTAACATGTACTAGTTATCATTTTTATTAAATATACTAATTAAAACATAGAGGATGATATGGTAAAATTTGGATAATTCCAGTTAGTATATTTAATTAAAATGATTACTATTACATGTTAGCCGTTAACTTAATACATAATTAATATTTATTCGAATTCATAAATTTGAATAAATTTTAATGAATATTTAATTATATGTTTTAATTATCACGTTAATTAAATGTAATTGTTCAATAATGGAGAATTCGGCGGGTACATTTTGGAGTGCAATAAATTTTAATTTTTTTTTTTCAAACGTGTCAGTAACCTTATTTTAGAAAAAAAAATTACTGCCCAAAATATACCTGCCGAGTTCTCCATTATAGAACAATTACATTTAATTAACGTACTAATTAAAAGATATAATTAAATACATTAAAATTTATTCAAATTTATGAATTAGAATAAATATTAATTATGTATTAAGTTAACAGCCAACATGTACTAGTTATTATTTTAATTAAATGTATTAATTAGATCATAAATGATGTTATGGTAAAATTTGGGAGAAATATATCAAATTTTCAATGAAATTTTATAAATTTCAACGGCGGGATTTAAAAATCCGTTTTGGGTTATTTTTAGAATATTAACACAAAAAAAAGGTTATTTTTGAAATATTTTTAGAAAGAAGATTATTTTTTGAATTTTGATTCATGGACATCACAAAAGATTTGGACTAGCTAGGGCCTAGGGGTAGTTTAGTTGTCACGATCCATGTAATCAGTGCAAAGAGGTAGAAACAACGGGACAAAGGACACTTTAATACGATGTCATGTACTGTATTTATTTAATGAAAAAACTAGTGGAGTGTGGTTGCAGTCGAGTTCAAACTAGTTATACTGATATCTAGCTTAATCTCGATTTGGAACTTGAGTTGAACTTATTGGGATCATTTATCATTAAAATTCAAAGTAAAAAACTTAAAATTATCATTAAAATTCAAACTAAAAACTTAAAATCGGACTCAAATCATTTTTAATCATGCCAATTTAGTTTGTCTTAATTGTCAAAATAAATTGAATTTAACTAAATAAATAATATAAATATATGCATCAAAGAACGCTATTCGACCCAACTATTTAAACTGGTTAAGTTTTTCATTCGACGCACCACTTCAACCACCATTACTTTCACCACGATGCAGTTGTGAATACAATTGCTGCGACCCTTAGGTTTAAACATTATTATACTTATAGATCTTTTCCTAATTATACCGTTAGTTAAAAAAATGATATTCTAAATCTACTCTTTAAACAACTTTAAATATATGACATACGATGACTATTATAACAAAATACTAAAAGTATAATGACATAGAAAAAGTATTTGTTAATTCAAATAAATAAATAATGACACATCAAAATGATCATGTCTAGCAAAATAACCGACAGGGAAGAAGGTGAAACAAGAGAGAAACTTATCTATCCTTGTAAATTAGAGCCCGTACAGTATTTGACTGACCCGTTTTTTCCAATCTAGACTCGTTCAAATTTTTTTGTTTTAGATTAGTTAATTTTCTCATATTTTGTATTTAGTATTGATATATAAGATTTGGGTTACGTCATTATTTATTTCCCTCAAGTCCAATTTTCTAAATAATTCGAGTCATTAAATTTGTTAACAAGGAATGATTTACAATTTGGAGAAATGCACCTCGAATACATTCCGGAGTTGTCACTGTCCACTGTCCAGTCCGTTCTTGCGTTCTGGAGTTTCCCTTGTCACTACCCGGTCTATTCTTTTCGTCCCACGCTAGCCATACACACTCGTTATTTCGGAGCACGTATAAATTTTGCGACACGTCGGAGATAAGTATTATTTTTGAGTTCTGCTAGAATGGTATTTGGTCTCAATTTAGCCACGCATAAATTTTGCCCAACAAATTAGACACTTCCTTATCTTCAAAGCACTCGTCATTTCATTGAACTAATTTAGCAATCTCCCATTATAAGGTTATCATCTCCCATGACCAGGTCCAGTCATGTTATTTTGGAGGTCTATGACTAATAACATCACAAGATCTCGAAAAAATAGATAAAAAGATAAATATATAAAAAACATGTTACGAATTGTGAAGATGAAAATACTAAAATAATAACAAAATTCAATTTGATTCTTATAAAGATGACACATACACACACAATACCAATAAATCAACCACAAGTCCAACAAATTCGGATAATTACCCACTATTTCTGCAATCAAACATTTTTAAATTTTATAATTAGATATTTCAGCAAACACCTTGGTCATAATTCTTAGAAAATATATTTCTCTACGCATAAATCTCTCATAAAAATTGAGGCATTCCATTGCACTACATCATTGATATAGCCATAAAAACCAATTGCTCAAAACAAAAATTTCTCATAATCATCTTTACATTCGATCTTAAACCTTTCATCGAACATCTTGACTACAACATGTAAAAACATATTTCTCTATAAATAAACTTCTCATAAAAATGGATGTTTTGCACTATATCATTGTAATGGCGTATGAAAACTCATTTTTGAAAGCATAAATTCATCATAAGTATGTTTGTATTTTATTTTAAGACATTTCATCGAACACATTGAGCACAAACCTGAGCACAACCCGTAATTTTTTTCTCAACACATAAACATTTCAGAAAAAATAAAGATCTCGCATTTTTTGAGGCCCGTGACGCCTGCCAAACCGATCAATAGCATGACTATCCACTGTTCAAATGTGTAATCTTCTTTAATTGTTCATGTAAGGTTGATCACTCCCTCCCCATAATTGTTGTTTAATGATGCAACCTTTCAAGAAAACAAAAAAGAAGAAGCAAAAGGACACATAATAGATTTCCCCAAAATGAAAATGGACATGACAAAAGGTTTGGACTAGCTTGGGGTAGTTAAGTTGCCACGATCCATGTAATCATGCAAAGGACACCTTTAATGCTACGGGGATAAGCTATGCGGATAACTACCCTTTTCTCTTTTTCATTGGCTGTTTACGGGGATAAACTCTGCGGATAAGCTGTTAATGCTATGATTATAAAACTCACGAGGCTTTCCATTCTTAATTAAAATAAACAAACGAGGCTTTGCATTCTTAACTAAAACTTAATCTGAAAAATACCAAAAAGTAAATTTCCTAATTAATAAAAATGAAGAACTCAAGAAATAAAATGCAAATGATTATCAATTTCCTAAATAGTTACCATTTGGGATTGTTCATTCTGAACAATATATAACGCTTTTGCTGAGAGAGGGGCTCCCAACAAATAAATTAATAACTTTATTACCCTAATTAAGCTTAATTAATAAATTAGGTCTGACGGAACTCAATTCAATTCTAATTAAATCTAATTGAAATAAATCCAGTCTAATTACGTATTAAAACCTCGATGCATAAATCACGACAGAATAAGTTATTTCCTTCGATCGAGAATGGAGATGGATTCAAGAGAGAATACGCGAACATGATGGAATCGTATGGAGAGTTTCGCATAGAGACTGATTTGATATGTCAATGTACGGTTCGACATGGAATCATATTGGAGTCTGCTCAGGTCCTAATATCATATTCATAATATAATATTGTGATGTTTTATGATACAATTTTTACGATACATTTTCTTGTTTAGCCATCTTATATGAAAACATTTTCTTATGAAATATATTAGTATTTACATTGTTTATGGAGAGCTTTATTATTTTCAATATGTAAAACTTATGGTTGTTTTAATTCCGGAAACCCACGGGGCTATTTTACCAAAAATAAAATAAAAAATAAATAAAAACAAAGCATTGACTAGTGTGGCCTTTTTAATTTCTCTGCATTCCTTTTTTTGGATCCTAGGCTTTTTTTTGTCGAGATATTTTAATCAGAGGGGGGATAGATCCATCAAGGAATTGAATAGGCTTTGAGGATCTGTTGAATCTTCTTAAAATGGTAATATTTATTATTTGGGCCTTATCAAAATAAATAGTAATTAATTTTTATACACCAATTCAGTTTCAAATAAAATGATCGTCGTCAATTGTCATTGCCACCCCCGTCAAATTAAAACATCAATTATCATATCACTGCTTTGTCAATTCCGTTTTCTCTTTATTAATTCCAATCCCCCAATCTATTATTTATTTGCACTGGTTTGCCGGTTTTAGGAAAACCAAACAAGAAAAAGTAAAGCTGAAAATTAGTATTTAAAAATACCAAATGGATTTGAAATATAGGTCAAATATTTTGGGGCTATCGAAATATTTCTCGACTTTTGAGTGAGCAGAGATGCTGAGAATCATAATGGAAATCGAATCCTCCAATTAACTACAATTTGTTGAGAGCATAGACTCACACGGTACAACTCAAATCTTCTAGTGATTAGTCTATGTATATCCCTTCCCTTCATTTGCGGACTGCGGTGGTTGCGTGCTTTGTGCGCAACATGGGGAGGATATTGTCCTTATTCCGCGCGGGTTTGGACAGCACTCTCGGCGCACTTTCCCTTTAATCAGAGCGCTGACATTCTCTCGGCGCAACATGGCTAAGCATGGTTGACCAATGAAAGAGACGATTTCTAATTTGTAGAGATATCTTTCGACCAAATGAGCCTCGCTATATATATATATATGTATGTGTTTTTTTCGATTGGATTAACAAGCTCAAACATCATCAATTACTGGCTTGTTGTAGGAATCTCGTGGGCTTCTTATTGTCTTATATTAATTTTGTGCATTATTTTGTTCAATTTATTAAATCCTACTTGTGTAGTTTTCTTTCACCAATTACGTATAGTATACTTTCACAGTATCTAATAATTTAAACCAACAATATTTATTCCATGTGAACACAAATTAACAGTAATAGAGAAATTTATTAGTATTGGAGGGAGTTGTATAGTTATTAAATGAGCACCAATATGATTTAATTGATATAAAACAATTTATGTGAAAAGACCCGTAATATACAAAGACGTGTAATATACAATACATAATATATACTAGCAGCAAGTTCGTAAATTTCAGTTCTCCAAAATTAAGCATTCATTTATCAAATTAAGCATTCCTTAATCAAGCACCCATTCATCACTAAACTAATTACCAATTAAGCATTCATATATCAAATGTGCTCAAAATATGCCACTCGATTAATTGATTCATCACTAAACTAAGTACTATATGAAATATATAAAAATACAATAATGGAAAAAAAAAATCACATGTAATAATTAACATAAAAGAAAAAAATATTTTAATAACATAAAATCGATTACAGAAAGGCAAAGAATCATTTCAATAACAATTCACTGAACACTGAAATTAAATTAGGAATCTCCATGTCAATTGTTTACAACATAAAAACATGAATATTGAAATTCAACTAAAATTGATTGAATTTGACCACAAGTAACAAAATCAAATTAACATGAATTGACCAAACAAAAAGAGGAACGGAATTAACATGAATTGAACAAAAAAAAAAAAAAAATTTTGACACGAATTTACCAAATAAATTGACAAAAATAAACTGTTGTTGATTGACCAGATAAATTGACATTACAATCCACTAAAATGATTTGGTATTGACTGAAATGTACATTAAAATTGACATAAAAAATGAATTGTTATTGACTGCAATGAACTGGTATTGACTGAAAATAAATTGACATTCGACTGAAAATCACTAAGTCAATTGTCATGGTACCGATTAGATATAAACTGGTACCAGGACTTAATTGTGAAATAAATAAAAGTAGGGTTGTTTTTGCATATTTGCTGCTTTTAAAGAATAACGGTTATTGGAGCGGGCTGTAGCTTTTTGGTGTTGGGCCGAGAAGTTTGGGCTGGAGGAAGTGTAAGAAAGGAAGTAGGAGGCGCATGGAGATCACGTGAGTTAGTTAGACGTACTGACAGATTATTCTGTCAGTTTGTGAAGAATAAGAGGGGAAGAGAGAGAATTTATTCTTTACGTTTTTTGTTTTGAGAGAATTCATAGTTTGGAGAATTATTTGTAATTCTGGGACAATTTCATCTTATTGAGTTTTTAATACAGAGCTAATTGGGTGAAATTGTAATTTGTGGTGGTTAGATTGCTTAAAAGAGTATCTCTCCATTACAATTGGTATCAGAGCGAGGGGTTGGCGAGTGCTCGATCTATGGTCAGAACTCGTCATCACAATAGAATCGAAATGGCGAACAAAGGAACTTCGAGCGAAGAGGCAGGAATTATCCAAAAACTATCTAGCGATATGGTGGATTTACAGATCTCACAGAATCGACTAGAGGAAGGATTAGCAAGTAATAAAGAAGAACTGAAGAGCGATATTAAGAGTATCAAAGAAATGATGGAGAGATTCATGGCTACTAATGGTGGGGTGAGAGAGGCGGCGAGAGGTGGCAGATCGGGAACGCATCCTCAAGTAGATGATGAATTGACGGTCAGTGATTACCCCAGGAGAGATAACGGGAAAGAGAAGATGGGTGATGTAGCCGAAAATTCGACGAGGCAGGAGAGAAGAAGGTATAATCAGCGAGATACGGAAGAAGATCGAGATCGGAATCGAGATCGTGATCGAGATCGTCCTCGAGAGAGAGAAAGGGATCGAGATCGCGACTTCAACCCACGAGCTAAAGCAGAGATCGAGACCTTCTACGGTGATAATCCAAAAGACTGGTTGTGGAAGTGTGAATCGTATTTCAGGGTATGTCGTGTTCCCGATTGGCAGCAGGTTGAGCTGGCATCCCTTTACCTCCGCAAGGCAGCATCAGAATGGTTTGCTGGTTATCGTATGAACAGAGTGCTTCCTGATTGGAATCAATTTTCATACGATTTATGTAGAAGGTTTGAAAACCAACTGATGATGGGAGTAGTAGGTGAATTTCACACTCTACGGCAGAAAGGTTCAGTGGAAGATTACCAGTTAAAGTTTGAAAGGAGCAAGAATTTGCTTAATTACGAATTCCCCCAATTGAACGAAACATTTTTTCTGAAGTGTTTTATTGCCGGGTTGAGCAATGAACTGAGGTCATTGGTGATAGTATCTAAACCCAGGGATCTGTGTGATGCTTATGACAGTGCTTTTCATCATGAAAATAATTTTGAGTATCAAAAAAGAGGGAGAAATAAGAATGACAGAGAAGACATGTATCACAAAAAGGAGAAGAGCAAGAGTAAGAGAGATATCGATTATGATCAGAAAAGGAAAGAAGGACTGTGTTATAAATGTTCTGAGAAATGGTCGAAGGATCAT
This sequence comes from Luzula sylvatica, assembly GCA_946800325.1. Lineage (NCBI taxonomy): Eukaryota > Viridiplantae > Streptophyta > Magnoliopsida > Poales > Juncaceae > Luzula > Luzula sylvatica. The sequence continues at coordinate 10,454,063 of OX326961.1, read as the reverse complement.
GTGTGTAAAAATAAGAACAAGGGAGGATTGAACATGATAGAGACCGAAGAAGGGAGAGGAAATGAAGACTCGAATTCAGAATTGGAAAGGGGAAAGGAAGAGGAAGATAGTGGAAACGAAGATGTTGAGCTAATGGAAATCTCCATTAACTCTCTAAACCCAAGATCTCTAAATGAGAACAAAACTATCAAAATTACGGGCAGGTTAAAAAATCATAAAACCTTCTTGATCTTGATTGATAGTGGAAGCAGCCATTCGTTCGTTGATCCACGTTTTGCGAGATTGATGGGAGCAACTATTGAAAAAATGGCACCCATGTTAGTAGCGGTAGCCAATGGAGCTCGGGTGGTATCTGATGGAATATGCAGAGGTTTTAAGTGGCGCATGAACGAGGAGGAATATTCTTTTGATTTGCGATTATTAGAGCTGGGTTCAGTGGAGGTAGTGTTGGGCATAGACTGGATGAGGTCAGTAGAGCCAATCGAGTTCGAAATTTCACAACGAACTGTGTCGTTTTGGATGAATGGCGCGAAGAGAAGCTTGAAAGAGAACGAGAATCCAAACTCGGGTTTAGAAATTCAGATTATAGAGGAGAAGAAGTTGGAATCCTGGTTACGAAAAGATGAGGTTTCGAGTTTGGGTTACATTAGTAACCTGGAATTGAGCTATCCGGAAGGCATTTTCGAACTTCACAATTCAGGAGTTGCGATCTTGGATACGATTGAAAATCCGGAACTAGAAATTCTGATTAATGAATTCTCAGATCTTTTCCAGGAACCTAAGGAGCTTCCTCCTAAACGAGTTATCGACCACTCAATCATGGTGAAAGAAGGAGCCCTTCCAGTACAATCTCGTCCCTATCGATACGCTCACGTACAGAAGGATGAAATTGAGAGGATGGTACGAGAGATGTTAGCAAGTGGAGTAATTCGCCACAGCCAGAGTCCCTACGCTTCACCGGCGATTCTGGTTCGTAAGAAGGATGGAACGTGGCGAATGTGCATTGATTACCGTCTCCTCAATACCATTACGGTGAAAGATAAGTATCCCATTCCTTTGATCGATGATCTTTTAGATGAATTAAAGGGTGCTAAGATCTTTTCGAAACTTGATCTTAGGTCAGGATACCATCAAATCAGGATGGCGGAGGAAGATGTATACAAAACGGCTTTCCGTACACACTCAGGGCATTTCGAATTCCTCGTTATGCCCTTTGGACTGACGAATGCACCGGCGACATTCCAATCGGTCATGAACCGAATTTTCGAACCCTATCTGAGGAAGTGTGTACTGATCTTCTTTGACGACATACTGGTTTTTAGTACCGGTATAGAAGAACACCAAAGCCACTTGAGAACAGTGTTTCAAATTCTTCAAAAGCATAAATTGTATGTTAAGAGATCGAAATGCCAGTTTGGGGTGAATCAAGTGGAGTATTTGGGGCATGTGATCAGTAGTGAAGGAGTCGCTACTGATCCTAGTAAGATCGCAGCAATGGTGGAATGGTCAGAGCCGAAGAATTTGAAACAATTAAGGGGATTCTTGGGATTAACCGGGTATTATAGAAAATATGTACAAAATTATGGAATAGTAGCCAAACCACTTACTGAATTGTTAAAAAAGGATGGGTTCGATGGAATGGAGCAGCCAGTGAAGCTTTTAAAGAGTTAAAAAGAGCAATGACCAGAACCCCTGTACTGAGAATACCTGATTTTGAGAAGAAGTTTGTAGTGGAGGCCGACGCATGCGGAGTAGGAATAGGGGCTGTATTGATGCAAGATGGCCATCCCATAGCCTACCTGAGTCAAGCATTGGGAGAGAAAAACCAAGGAAGGTCCATTTACGAGAAGGAGTTGTTAGCCATACTCATGGCTGTGGAAAAATGGAGACAATACTTGTGGGGAAAAAGATTTGTTATTAAGACTGATCACGAGAGTTTGAAGTTCTTATTGGCAGGAAAAATCAACACGCAGTTGCAGCACAAAGGTTTGATCAAACTGATGGGGTTCGATTATGAAATCTTATACCGGAAGGGGGTAGAGAATTTGGCTGCTGATGCCTTGTCTCGAAAGGATCATCTGTCAATTCAAGTTGAAGGTGAAATTCAGGTTATATCCTCTATTATACCCGAATGGTACCAAATGGTTGAAGAAAGTTATGAGAATGATGAGAAGGCGAAGAAAATGATCACTGAATTGATCTTGAATCCCGCGGCAAACCCTAAAATGACTCAAAGTGGGGGAATTTTGAGGTATAAAGGAAAGATTTACATTGGAAAAAATGAGGAAATTAAGGAGAAGATATTACTGCAATTGCATAGCTCTGGTGTGGGGGGACACTCAGGTAGATTGGCGACATACCAGAGAATTAAAAGGATTTTCTTTTGGGAGGGGTTAAAAAGAGAAGTGCACAATTTTGTGGATGAGTGTGATGATTGTCAGAGAAATAAGGGCGAGAAAGTAGCCAGTCCAGGGCTCTTACAGCCATTACCGATACCCGAAGAAGCTTGGGAATCCATCAGCATGGATTTCATTGAGAGATTGCCTAAATCTGACGGCAAGGATACGATCATGGTGGTTGTGGATAGGTTAACAAAATACTCTCATTTTGTAGCCCTAAGTCATCCTTTTACGGCACTGACAGTAGCTAAGGAGTTTTTTAATCAAGTGGGAAAATTACATGGTCTTCCTAAAAGTATAATTAGTGACAGGGATAAGGTGTTCACGAGTAATCTGTGGAGAGAGCTCTTTAAACTTCATGGTACCAAGCTGCAGATGAGTACCGCGTATCACCCTCAGTCTGATGGCCAAACTGAACGGGTTAACCAGTGTCTCGAGCATTTTCTGAGGTGTATGGTATCGAACTCTCCTAAGAAATGGCACGGATGGTTGGCTCAAGCTGAATTATGGTATAATACCTCTTATCATAACTCACTGAAACAAACTCCATTTGAATCTCTTTATGGCTATATACCTAACCCAGTAGAATGTGGAGCTTCTCCTCGAGCTGAAAATGCTTCACTTCAGGAGTGGCTCAAGAATAGACACATAGCATTGCAATTAATCAAAGATACTTTGATTAAGGCTCAAGAAAGAATGAAGCACTTTGCAGACAAGAAAAGATCGGAGAGAGAGTTTAAGGTGAGTGATCTGGTATTTTTAAAGTTACAACCCTATCGACAAGTGAGTGTATCCATGAATAAGGGTACCAAGCTTCATTCTAAATATTATGGTCCTTTTGTTGTGCTCGAAAGAATTGGGAGGGTGGCTTACAAATTGCAATTACCACAGGGTTCACAAATTCACCCTGTATTTCATGTGTCGCAGTTAAAAAAGAAATTAGGTCAAAAAAAGGTTGCAGTTCCTATTTTACCCTTGATTGGACCAGAAGGGTTATTAATAGTGGAACCTGAAAGAGTAATAGAAAGAGAGATGTACAAAAAGAATAATGGTGTTGGAGTGAGATTATTGATTAAATGGACAAACTTGCCTGATGAGGCAAACTCATGGGAGGATTATGATCAATTGAAGCAAAGGTATCCTGGTTTTAAACCTTGAGACAAGGTTTGTTTAAAGGGGAGAGTATTGTCATGGTACCGATTAGATATAAACTGGTACCAGGACTTAATTGTGAAATAAATAAAAGTAGGGTTGTTTTTGCATATTTGCTGCTTTTAAAGAATAACGGTTATTGGAGCGGGCTGTAGCTTTTTGGTGTTGGGCCGAGAAGTTTGGGCTGGAGGAAGTGTAAGAAAGGAAGTAGGAGGCGCATGGAGATCACGTGAGTTAGTTAGACGTACTGACAGATTATTCTGTCAGTTTGTGAAGAATAAGAGGGGAAGAGAGAGAATTTATTCTTTACGTTTTTTGTTTTGAGAGAATTCATAGTTTGGAGAATTATTTGTAATTCTGGGACAATTTCATCTTATTGAGTTTTTAATACAGAGCTAATTGGGTGAAATTGTAATTTGTGGTGGTTAGATTGCTTAAAAGAGTATCTCTCCATTACATCAATTAACAAGCTCAAAGTAATTACATCTATTTTGTCTTCGTATAAGAAAAAAAAACACTCAAAATGTCAGGGGTTAACAAAAAAAGATAAAATATGGAATAGAAAATCAAATCAACACATTAAATTAGCTAACAAAGAAGATAAATTAACCTAAAAAATGAAAATCCTCGGATCTGCCACCGCCTCTCATATCTTCGTCGTTCTTCGTAGGTGCAGCATCGCCTCTCAGACCTGTGGTCAACCGCTGGACGTATAGTCGTCCTTCGATTTGTCTGATCTTCATGGTCTTCGATTTCTCACATCCATTGTCGTTGTGTGTGTGTGTGTGTGTGTGTGTGTGTTCATTATTGGATGAGCGAGTGGCGTGGGTTGTGGGTTTTTGGGTGCAGGGGAGAGAAGAAAAGAGAGAGAGGAGAGAAAGGTGGGTTTTGGGCCTATTCTAATTCATTTTTTTTAAAAGGAAATTTTCCAAAAAACCTGGTTAATCTATCTAGATGGACTTTGATATTTTCAATCCAAGAGAAATAAAATATGTCTGATAAAGAACATTCAAACATGACCGAATTTAATTAGGAAAAAATTGAACAGTACACATGTTTTGAAAGTATATTCAGAAAAAAACCAACTTCGAAAAGAAATGTGAGTTGTAACATATTCGGAGTCTGAGTCTCCGATTCTTTATGAAATTTCGGATTCTGAGAATCCGAAATTTTTAGCTGATAATTCACTCCCAACCCACCTTAATTCTGGCATGCAATAACTATCTTATTAACAAGACTCATGAAAAATCGGACTCTCAGAGTCCGAATTTTCTACCACCGGCCCATTCTACAAATTTGTTTTTTATATTTCATATTCAATATGTCCAAATTGTATCCAATAATACACACAATTAATATGTTTTTAATAAAATTAATTATATATTTAAATATTTTTTAATGAATAATAAGAAAATCAAGATATATTTTAATAAATTGTTATTACTTTTTCGAGTGTTGGAATATCCGTTCGGCTTTCGTATCGTTCAGTTCATTTGATTCGTTCGGTTGGTTATCAGACCGTTGGTCTGAAAACCAAACAATTAATATTTTTTTAATAAAATTAATTATATATTTTAAAAAATTAGTTATGAATAATATGAAAATCAAGATATATTTTAATAAATTGTTATTACGTTTTCGAGTCGTTGGATTGTCCGTTTGGTTTTCGTATCGTTTAGTTGATTTTATGTCATTTGATTCGTTCGTTTTTCGTATCTTTCAGTTGATTTTAATCAATATATATTTAACATAATTTTAATATTATTCATTAAAAAATATTTATTGTCATTCGATGAATAATTTTTTTAATAAATAATTTTTTAAAATATATAATTAATTTTATTAAAAAAATATTAATTGTGTGTATTATTGGATACAATTTGGGTGTATCCAATAAATAAAAAAACTATCAAGAAAGTCCGATTTTCTTGTTCACCAAAATTGTATTTATTGGGTACACCCAAATTGTACCCAATAATACACACAATTAATTTTTTTTAATAAAATTAATTATATATTTAAATAATTTTTAATGAATAATAAGAAAATCAAGATATATTTTAATAAATTATTATTACATTTTCGAGTCGTTGGATTGTCTGTTCGGTTTTCGTATCGTTCAGTTGATTTTATGTAATTTCATTCGTTCGGTTTTCGTATCGTTTAGTTGATTTTAATCAAGATATATTTAACATAATTTTAATATTATTTATTAAAAATTATTTATTACAAAGATATTTATTGTCATTTGATGAATAATTTTTTTAATAAATAATTTTTTAATAAATAATTTTTTAAAATATTTAATTAATTTTATTAAAAGAATATATTAATTGTGTGTATTATCGGGTACAATTTGGGTGTATTTCATATGAAATATATAAAACAGGTGGAAGAAAATTCGGACTCTCAGAGTCCGATTTTTCAATTATTAATAAGTGTGGTTAATTGTGGTGGGAGGATGATAAGCAGGTAAAATTTTCGGACTCTCAGAGTCCGAAATTTCATCAAAAATCGGAGGCTCATAATCCGAAAATGTCATAGATCAAATTTTTTCCCAAAGTTGTTTTTTTCTGAATAAAGTTTGAAAACATGTGTAATGTTCATTTTTTTCCATTTAATTACAAGTCCAATTGACGAGATAGTTAAGACGATGTAATCAATAGAAATAAAATATGAATATATAACCCCGCAAATATACCACTCAATAAAAAAAACAATTTCAAATAAACACATTTCACTTTACAACTTCATTTATAACAATTAATCCTACTAATATATTTTACAAACACTTTGTCCCATTCTGATGATGCCACGTCACTTTAACAAACCATCCGGATTTCTCAAACACACACTTAACTATAATTAATTTATTCTGTTCCGTTCCGTACTCACACCTCTCTTCTTCTATGTTGCATGGATACGGATACGGGTATCGTATCCGATACGAAACGGATACGGCGATACGGCAATTTTCAAAAATCACGGATACGGATACGGCTATATAATTATATTATATATAATAAATAAATAAATAATAAATTAAATAATATTTTAAAATTAAATATCATGACAATAAATAAAATCAACATAACAATACAATCATCATAAAAGTATCCTAAATTTATTATAGAAGTATCATAGAATTATTTTAGAAGTATCCTAAAAATATCTTAGAAGTATCCTATATAATTTATTTAAAAAAATTATGGGCCAAAATATATAATGGGCCGAAGTATTCTAAATAGAGTATCCCAGCCGTATCCTGCCGTATCCCCGCCGTATCCAAAAAAAAAAATATTAAAATAATCGGATACGTCACGTGACGTATCTGTATCGGATATCCGCATCCTCATGATACTTCTGCATTTTTTAAGTATCCGCGTAACATAGCATATCAAACATTGAATAGAGAATGGTTAATAGTTATGATACGCTGATATTTCAAAAATAAAACCATATCGAATCGGATATCGATGCTCGTTTGAAACTCGTCGGATATGTATTAGAAACTTCACGTTGCATATCCTAATATTTTATTTCAAAATATATCAGTACATACTTCTCGGATACTTCTAACCTATCAATAAATGTATTACAAAAACAAAAATAGAAATTTGAAATAGAAATAAATGTGTAATGCATATGTGAATAAATAACTAAATATATAAACATTTACTTGACATAAAGTTATTTATGTAATAACAGATTTTTAGTTTTATGTCAAAAATATAATATAAGAAAATAAAAAATATTAAATATATAAATATATAAATATATAAATTATAATTAATATATATAAAAAACCGCATTGCATTTTATGTTTTTTTATGAAAAATTATGAAAAAATTTCTGTATCGTCATATATGTATCGTGTCGTGTACGATATTCATATTCGTATCCCTGCAACATGTGTTCAAATAGTGGTCAATTTCAATAATTTGTAATTCTATTTTGTAATATGGTCAACCCTCAAACAAAAATAACCAAACAGTTATACAATAAATTTTTATTATCGGAACAAAGATTTAAATTAAAAAAAATACAGTTTCTATTAAAATTGAAAGTGCAAGATCATTTTTTACATAAAAAAATAGAGGACAAGTGCATAAGAGACATCGTTTGGGGTAGTTTGTATTTCATTTTCTAGGACTTTAAATGAACATAGAAGTTTGATATTCTTTTCAAAAATTAAGGGTTAGAGTTGGTATTTGATAGGTCACTCCATGTTTATACATATATCGGTGTTCTTGATCATAGGTGTGTACTTATCCACAGTGTGGGCTCATACTAAATCAGAATTAGTTTTACGATTAATGAAGTAATTAATCCTGCAATACTCAGATATCATCATTTCTATCTATAGGGAATTCTATTTTAGGGTTCTATCTTCAAAATTAGCAATTTCTAACTAATTTATTTATAGACACGAACACTCTTTTTTCACTCTATATAAGATATGGATTTTAACGACTTCAATCACGATAAAACAAAACAAGCTAAAGAAAGTTTTTTGTGCAAACCAAAATGATGTCCCTTCTTTCATTCTCTCCCTCCTCAATTCTCTACGTGGAATCATTACTTTTATTTCTCCTTTTTCTAATCGTCATCACAGTTCTTGTTTTGAAATTAATTATTGGTCGACAATCATACGAATTACTTCCAGAGACCGTGCCAAGCCAACCAACTAAAGGAATTAACCTGGTCGAGCCAGATGATGAATCAGCTTTACAAATGGGTTCCGGTGCACCAGCTTTACAAATGGGAGGAGTTGATGATATCGGATACGAATGGCAGGAAGATTCCCGGCAAGTGACCTACATCAATGGGCGTGTCATTTACCTAAATGAACCCATTGTGCCACCAGAGATGCCTCGCGCCGTAATAGTCAGGCACACTCTCCGTTCCATACCGGAAGGCGATGAGGGCGAACCTGCAAACGTCCAGAGACCAACTGGACGCAGAAGAAGATTGCTGAGAAAGTGTCGAAGATTTTTTACATGTCATTGCTTCTAGATTGTTTCAACATTTAATTGTAAATATTTGGATTTATGTTGATTTGGGTTAAGGTTTTTTTAATTTTTAGTATGGAATATTTATTACTTTTCTTTTTTATTCTTTGTCGGTAAATTTATTTTTTTGTATGAACTTATTCTTTTGATAATAAAGAAAATGAGATCTTTGTTCTTTCTTTCTTCAAATTTCTCATATATGAACATTGTCAAATTCAGGAATCTGATCCAAAAGGACTAACATTCCCCCAAATTTCTCTCTGAATTCGATGTCAATAACCACACTTTAATTACTTGCTGAATGAAACTCGAAGCGATTTTTTTTTTTTTTATAAGCTCATGCATAGAAAGTACATATTCAATTTCCAGTTCGAACTTTTCTTCATACTACATGCAAGAGCAGCAAGACAGACCCATACCCAATTCGCTCCATACAATTCTACACGGATCCCTTGTCTTTCACCAACATTTCAGATGGAAATTAACGAATCTCCCAATCAAATGTCACCACCAGAAATTATGCAAGGGAAGCAACCTGTAAAAGGAAAAGAGTCTGACCAAGAAAAATTAACCCATGAGTTCTCTACAAGAAACTCGCAATTACAAACTAGGAGTTCTCTATAAGAAAAAGAGGAAGACCGCCTGAAGAAGAAGAGAGGAAGACCGCCTGAAAAAATGCACTGAATTAAGCACAAACCGACAAGTCGCAAAAGAAGAAGAGAGGAAGACCGCCTGGTACAGGAACGAAACAACAACTCGCCGCACTCGGTACACGATTGAAATTCCAAAAAAAAATTCTTTTCATTTATTTAGTTAAATCTTTTTTATGTTTCTAAAGGTGAATGGTTTTCAGGTACGTCATTTACTACACCACATCTAATATTGACATGTCCAGATGAGGTATCTCGTTATCATTTTACAAACATTTTTTTCGTTTTATTGGTTGTAAAATTCGTTTTAATTTATATATACACGATGTAGTATCGAAAATATGTCGCTTCTGAATCATGGTGTGAGGGGCATTTGCGTACTTTTTGCAAACGGGTCGATTTCTACCGTCACCCATTGCCATGCCGAATGTTCAGTCACTTATGAGGTCAGGTTCCCCGATAAACCTCAAAGTTCCTCCTATTTTTAGTATCTCAATTAATGTGTTATGCTCTTTATGTTTGCTTTGCAGGGGCTACATATTTGAAATAAATTATAATAAGTTCGTCAGGGTCTTATTTGATTACGGACAGCGAAGGTTCACGCACCAGGAGCGACGGACTAATTAGAACTCTCGCTGGCCCTGACGGGCGAGTTATAGGCGGTCTTCTCATTGCCACTTGCACTGATCATGTAGGGGTAATTTTGTATTTTTAATTATATGGGGGCTATGTTATAAAATTCTAATTTAAAATGATCAAATTGTAAATTGTAGGGGGTGGTGGGGAGTTTTCCGTACGGGTCGAAACCGAAGAGCAAAACGAAAACATACGAAGAGGCTGGTATTGTTGACCAACAGGAGAGACCGACTGGTATGCAATGCGGTACAAATACCATTACGGTACACATACATCCGCGTCCGGTTAAATACATCTGCGTACGGTTAAAATTGATCCAATTAAAGGAACCGTCATTGGTTTCACATATAGAAATTCATTGATATTGGTTCTCATATAGAATTAAAGGAACCGTTATTTTTAATAGTTATATCAATAAGGATATGATTAATGTTTCTTTTCTGAATTTATATTTATTTGTTACGTACCGGTTATTCATTTTTTGCCAACCACTCAATGACTATCACGTGACATATCCATAAAAAGTTAGGAAAAAAATGAAACTTATTTCGTTATTTTCTTGAGTTAGCACTCTCACCGATAGCAGCCGCCATGAAAAAATATAGTTCGTAAAAAAAAAAAAGAACCGAGCATCTCGTTTTAAAAGTTGCAGTGAAGATGCGTATTTGATTAGTGCATAAAAAATGAGCCATTTGGGAGAGAAGATTGATGTCATCTTGGATTCTTGATGTCTTGTCGTCAGCTTACCTCATACCCTCTTTTGAGGGGAAGAATAAGACAAGGTTGAAATGACACAAGAGGCTAATAAGAAGACAAAATCAAACTAGAAAGCCACATCAACTATGTTGCACGGATACGGATACGGATACGGATATATAATTATTATTTTAATATATTTATATTGTATATAATAAATTAATAAATAATAAATTAAATATCATGAAAATAAATAAAATCAACATAACAATACAATTATCATAAAAGTATCCTAAATTTATTATAGAAGTATCATATAATTAATTTAGAAGTATCCTAAAAATATCTTAGAAGTATCCTATATAATTTATTTAAAAAAATTATGAACCAAAATATATAATGGGCCGAAGTATCCTAAATGGAGTATCCCAGCCGTATCATGAACGTATCCCGGCCGTATCCTGTCGTATCCGAAAAAAAATAATATTAAAATAATCATACGCATCCGAACCGTATCGTACCCGTATCCTCGGGATAATCGTGCATTTTTTTAAGTATCCGCGTAACACAGCTCTTCTTGCATCTTTACTTCACGTTCTCTCTACTTCACACCCAATCCTTCCCATGCTTCTCCCGCTTCTCTCTTTTTCTCTTCTCTTTTCGTTTCTCTCTTCTTCTTCGTTTAGACACAATTTGCAAGGAGGCCTTCTCAGAGGGCCCTTCTCCTTCGCTGGGACTCCTAATCCACGAAGGGGCACACCATCCAGAACGCCCAGCAAGTAACTCCACGGCCCAGCGATTCTTCACGACTTCTCGCGATTTCTTCACGGCCTCTCACTATTTCTTCACGATTTAAATCTCTTGCAAACCGAGGCGAACGATTTCAATCGATTTCAAGCGATTTCTGGTGGATTTTATTGCAGGTATGAATTAGATTCTTTTTTCGTGATTAGGGCTTCCAATGAGTGTTTTGATTAGGGTGTGAACTATTTCTGGTGGAGTTTGCTGATTAGGGTTGATTTCAGATTTAAGATAAATAAATTGTGAAGAATTAGGGGAAAATAATTGATGATTCTTTTCTATTAAATTTCGTTTGTTTTGCAGAAAGATGAGGTTTCTTTGCAGCAAAGTTATTCTTTTAGGTAATTTCTAAATATCTTATCGGTAATTTTGATTTTTGAATAATGTTTGGGTTACAGTTGATCAGGTAGCTAATCTACATGAAGGTGAGGTCTTAATTTGTTGTTTAATTTCATACTTTTTGAATACTTAATTTGCTGTTGTTTTCATTTTTGAATATTTTATTTTTTTGTGCTTGATTGTGAATTTATCAACTGCTATATGACTGAGGCCAGATTGACCTAATTATGAGTCAATTGGGGACATAACATTAATTAATCAAGACTTAGAAGTAAATTGTGAGATCCCCCATGATTGAATTATCTGTTATTTTGATGAAATTGGTCTAATTATTTATCCTTCTCTTGCAATATCATTGTGATGTTCGTATAGGAAACACTACATTCAATTCAAATGAATTTATCACTTTTATGAGGTGTTTTTCTAATTGACCCTTTTTTCAATATCTGAGTTTTTGGTAAAAATATTAATAATCAAGGACCTCTTTGTAATTGATTTCTAAATTGATTCTTCTATTGCATTATCATTATGATATGTTGGTACAGTAAGCATTCGCTCTATATCGATTCCATCAAATTCATGAAGTTTATTTTATGAGATAATTTTCTAATTATTCCTTTTTTCGAATTTTTGTATTACTATTTTATAGGGACCTCTTTGTAAAAAAATTAGAATTAAGGACCTCTTTGTAAGTATTTATGTAATACTATTTTATACAATGTGGGTAATCATAAGTATAATCATAACTAATCATTAGCATAATTATACTATTAGGTCATATTGTCAATTTGTCACACTCTAATTTAGTGCTACCCAATGGTTCATGAGAAATTTTTCAAAATAACCCCTATATTTTGTTAATATCTTTAAAAAAACTATTTTTTCTGTTTTCAGGATCCCTGTCCACATGGAAATGGATATTTTCGTATGATTTCTCGCCTGAAATTGAATAATCTCAAATTCGAAAAAGTGCTCAGGTTTTTCATAAAATCCATTCATTTATCATTTTTATTTAATTGATATAATAATAGTTAGTATAAATATGCAATTTGGTTGAATTGCATTTCAATTAAGAGGAGGCATGATTTGTTAATTCTTTTTAATAATCTGTACTACAACAAATTGAAGCAACATTGCAAGGTAAACAATAAAAATAAAAATATATTTTACATTTAAGTTCTTAATTACATAAAACCCCTTAAAAAAATTTAAAAAAAATTCTAATTCGTAGTAGTATTATTATTTTTTCTTACAGCCAGGAGATGGATGAAATTGCATTGCTGATGAGCGTTATCTCCTCACATTATTTTTGGTAAGCACCACTCAACTTTATCATATTATCATTCTCCTCATATTCACTTCCGCAAAAAAAAATTGTACATATTTTACAAAATAATCCTTGCATTATGCCTAAAAAAGATGATACCTAATTTCGTTATTATTTTATATTATTTTATCAATTTTTGAAATAATCCTTGCATTTAGCAAAAATCGGTGATTATAGAAACAAATATCAAATCCATACTTATAATTAGTATAGACCAAAATTATAGAGTTATACAATAAATACTATGAAATAAGTCCCTCATCCCTATATCCAGGTACCTCAAAATGTTATATCCACACTCAAAATGGTACATCAAAACATGATTCCATAATAATATCATTTTTAATTCAAAAAAATGATAATAATAGATAGTATCATTTTTAAGGGTGTAAATCGAATATTTTCTTTTGAGGAATTAAACTGAAAATATTTTGTTTAGGGGGATGTAGATAGAAACATGATAGTTGAAAGCATTTTTTCATTGGTCAAAAGGTATTTTATTTACAAATATAAACCCTCTTAAGTTGAAAATTGAATGAATGTAAATAATTATTTTTAAGGACTTGCTAGGTCAGTGCCACAAGTAAAACACATATTTGTTTTCATGCCCAATTTTCGGCAGACTTGAATTGAAGAAAAGGACCACCTAATTTTTTTTGCCGTTATTTGTATATACATATGATGAAGTTTCGTTGTTTCGAAGACATGATAATTATCTAAGTTCGGTTAGATGCAAATGTACACAACTATTTGTCTGTGCTCTTTACGATTTAGATGGGGTCACATTTTGTTATCCTAATGACATGTAATTTTGTGTATTTGTTTTGGATGATGAAT